>OY720430.1:154101873-154607729 GCA_963082735.1 Pocota personata
TTCAAAACATGCTGCATCTTATCTCAATCAACATAGTCGGCAAACAACTGGCAGGCATGTCAGCATTAAGACTGGGAAACTCCCAACAATGGAGAGGCCACGCCAGTATCCTATTGATGTCCTGTCATCTCCCCAGAGTCACCGACTACCTGCAACCCAATTAAATTTTAACTTGGGTTATAAACACTCAATACCGGATAGATCAGAATGGACGCATTGCGTTGTGCTCCACACCGAATCGTTGTAAAATTTCATGAATGAGTCGAAAACCAAGGACGGATTCGGTGCTGGTGTCTTCTCGTAGGACCCGAACATTCACATCTCCTTTAACCTTCCCAACCATTGCAGCATTTTTCAAGCCGAAATCACGACTGTTCGCCAAGCCGCAGCTGATTGTCGGGTAATACTGTATTTTAGACTGATATCATTATTTATATCAACAGCCATCAATAATCCCTAATATCCAGCACTATAAGATCTAAGGCAGTGAAAGACTACTGTGTATCTCTCAAGGAGATAGTTGGATAGTACAATCTCACACTTTGCTGGATACCAGGTCGCTGTGATATCCCGGGGAATTTTCAAGCTGATGACAAGGTTCTTCCGGTACGAATAGCATAGGCATAACCGACATCGAGGCACCAATGTCTTTTGCTAAATACCTTATCCAGACCATTGTAAAACCGCCAGAATACTGTGGCCAGATCAAAAGAGGTCTAACGAACTTCTGAAACACAAGAGAGGAACCCTCTCAAAACTAATCAATGTAATAACAGGGCACTGTACAATGGGTAGGCATGCTCAAAGGTTGGGCATCCCCTACAATGGATACTAGAGAACCTGCTGAGATGAGGAAGAAGAAACAGTAACACGCTTTTTTCTGCACGCTAAAATCAAAAATTTTATTATGAAAAGTAATTGGTTCGAATGGTAGACGGTGTATACCTCTCGTCCTTACTCAGTTGCAACACAATGGACCTACTTTTTGTCTAAATGTATCTCATCGAGGGTTACTAGAAACCAACCATGTCGCATGTGTGGGGTACATTGCGCCCACAAAAATATTTTTTTACAACTTTGTTTTCTAATTATTTTTGATCCACAACGTACAATTTTTATGCAAAATTTCAGCTCTCTAGTCAAACGGTTCAAAAGGTAAAGTGTGTGACAAACACACGGATGGACAGACACCGTGTTGAATCCATTAGTGTTTCGTTTATACCTTTCTGGTACGGAACATTAAAAAAAAATAATCGTTTATAAAATATCATCCGCGCAAAATTTTTTGGAGCGCTCAAAAAAAAAATGGATATTTTCAAACTGCTTACAGGTAGGTTCAAGCCTTATTTTAAATACCTCTTCGTAATCCGTGAAGAATTTAGCTTGTAAATGGAGGCACACATGCCCGGTTTTCTTTTAAGATAAAATCATAGAGTTGTATGTATAAATGCCTAACCCCAATTTTATTATTTTTATTGACAAGCTTTGTTTTTTTTTGCAAAAAGCCGGTTGGATATTTTTTTTCCAAAGACAATCATCGGTCTACTCGTACATTGTGTAGTTACATCTAATCGCAACTACATAACTCATCTACCCGCTGTTGAGATATTGTGTAATTGATGGCAGCTGCATGTGAGTACTTGAAAGGCCGAAAGGATCATGATTATTGGGTACCTACATCAATGGCAAGCTGCAGTCGTTTCAAAACTTTCGCTATATTGGTTCCTGATCCAATCCTTCAGTATTTTTCTATCTATAGTTTAATAAAGATGTATGCGTGTATGTAAAATAAGGGTATACTAATTTAAGATTGATTTCGCATAAAATCTGTTAAGTCAACCTAATATGTACTCCTTGTAAACATCAACAAAAGCCTGGGGTTTTCACATGGCTCTATTGAACTCGTCATGAGACCATCTTGTGTTATTGTTATATGTACGTGCCACTTAATGACAACCATCAGCTATTTATCTTATGACGAGAGTCAATCTCACACTCATTCTCGTTTTTGGGGTCACATGCCCTTATACACCGAGTCATACCCCATTTTTCAAAATAAAAAAAATTAGTTCACAAAACATAATATTTATCAACAAAATGTTTTACGGCCTTATCGTTTATTTAATATAATCAGCCACTTATGCCTTCTTAAACAGGCGCCTTAACAACACTATAGCCCCATAAAAATTATTTCCGAACAAAAGTTCAGTCGACCTGTAGTGAAATAAAAATGTAAAAGATACCAATACAAAGAATTTAAATGTTTACATACATACAACCTTAAAAGCCGATCAATATAATATCTGAACAATCCCACCTAGTTAACCCTAAACTTTTGCATACCCGTCAACTTTCTACGGCATATAGTATTTCCATCCTGGAGTTGACAAGAAATCAGTATAGCAAAGTAAAAGTAATGTGGTTCCAAGGGTATAGGTTTAATTATAGACTACATACCAATACTCGTACATCGATTTTGCAAATTGTAGCTATATCTACACATTCACAAGTTTCTCTTCTTATGTAATTTATTAAAAGAATCAATCAAACTTTCATTGCATACTATTATTTAATTTATTTGTGGGAAATAGACCGGAAGCGAGGTATGTATCATAGATAGATGGAGATTTTGCGATAAAGTTTGGCTTGTTTGCTAAAATTGTTGTATGGTTTTGTAGGTTTGTGATCACCCTCTTGTATCAAGTTGTTATTGATTCGACCCGATCATAGGCTACAACTTATAACCATTGTCTAATCATTTCAAGCAAATGATATGCTAATTACAAAAGAATTGGAGTTGGCGTGATTTTGTCAATATAATTAGCATGTCGCCTGTTGCCCGTGCCAGACTTGGGAATTGTTCTGTAAAATAGAAGCATCCAAATGCAAAATGATATAAAATTATTACAGAAGTATTGATGGCATTCTTGTCGACAGAATACGGACACATGTAATCAAATCGCTCCAGTGCACTGGAATGAGTAGGTTAGGTAATGTCACTGTGTGTGCATAGTTCAAAGAAAAAAATACGTGGCATTTAGACCACTTTGGGACTTATAAAGCCTGTGAGAGATAGGGTCAACTCTTGTTATGCTATATTTCGTATTAAAAACAAACCCTGTTTAATTGAAATTAACTCCCAATCCACATACGTATGTATATTCCACTACATTTCTTCGTCTTCTACATAACGCCCAAAATTTTTCGAAATGTAGATATGGGAAAAACATGAAGACTTCTACTTCAAGCTGTGAACTACTAGTTCCTAGTACTTCGATTGGAAGCTTAGTTTTAATATCTTTGAAAGATCGTTGTTGTCAGCAGTCAAGAGAGGGGGAGGTAAGAAATGGATTCCTTGAATCCAGGCGGCATTGGAAAAATGATTCTAATGGAATCAACGATGGCGTGCAAATCTTATATTTACTACTTCTATATTTGGTGTTTAGCTCTGTCTGCGGTCTCCCAGGCACACATAAGCAAGAGACTGATTTGAAATGAGTCAAAGAAAACTACTCGACCACATAAACACCTTGCAACGTTGCGAGGATGTATAGCCTCTTATACACTTTATCACTCACCGGCGACGAAAGTGGCCCAAACACAAAAGTTGTAGACCTTCCTGTGCATAGACAATCAGTTGATTCTAAGAGGTTTGAATGACAGCTGACCTAAATGCTCGTAGTATTCCTTTAATTAGCTGATTGATTTTCGATGGAAATAACTGGTCATTTAGGTGAAAATGAGAAATTATATTAATTTTGGAAAACATTAGTCCTTAAAGTTAATAATGACTGTTGCCGTAATTAGGGGTAGAGATAGAACTATCGAAAGGTTTGACCCGTAAACATGTCAATTGAACAACACAGCAATGGAACAAGGTTCAAGGGAGAAGGCAGATAGCCGGTACCAGACAGTGACTTCTCTGAAAATCACACGGTTTTTAAAATCAAATATGACGGAAAAGCCAGACCGTTTCAAACATCGCTTGCTCTGATGTGCACGGGGTTTATGGCCTTATAATAAAAATAATATCATTCTAATAACTTGTGGAGCACAGACAGATAATTATTTATACATCGATCAGGAAAGAAGCTCAAGTCTATTATTGTCAAGATGAGCGGTACTAGGTCATCATCGTCAACATTTGCGCAATTTTTTTGGTTTCTTCGATGTTCGTTTATGTGAGAAACCTCCAACGAAGTTTACAAAGTCTGAATTGTTGTTAAATCTGTGCTCTAAGTTCGATGTCTCGATGTCCCCTATACATTTGTTTATGTTTTATTTCATTTTCATTAGCTTGTTGCACCAAAATCAAACTATGACTAAGTTAGGTAAATAATGTTTGCTTGTGAACCGAACAGCAACCAACAGCTACCCGGTAATAAGAGAGAAACGAATAAAATCTAAGTTTTTCCAACCACTACACCAAAAAGGGGTTTCTCACTGGTATTACAATTGACCGATATAAAGTCTGATTGCTCCGGGTTCTGGTTTCCTTTCTTCTTAAAAAAAAGCTAGGTAAATACTACTTACAACAACAAACTTGAGCTTCTTTGCTGATCTATAAATAAATGGTGTGTCTGTGTTCCACAGATTATTACAACGACGTTATGTGTTTTTATTGTCAATCGATAAACTGGCGATGCTCTGGAGCACTCTGATCTTATCGTCCTATTTAATTTTAAAAGCACATGCTTTTCAGAGCTATCAATGTCTGAAGACTACAGGCACTTCTAATATCGCAGCTGGGTAGATCCAGATCATAAGGGGAGTATAAAAAAATGCGGGGAGTCATTTCTTTCCATCACTACCCGTCAAATGGTCAGATTTTTATTTGTTTTGAGGCTCACACCAAGCTTGTTATCTTCGATTCATCTCTGACTTACTTGAAATAATTTTAAAATACCTTTTAAGGTTACGTTGTATACTTGTGACTTAATCGGTGATGAGTATTCTTTGTTACACTGCAAAATAATGCCCGGCCGTCAAAGAATACAATGGGCAAATCGCAGTCCCAATTGTAGATACATATGAAATGAAATTAAGAGTAAATCCGTTAGTAGCGGACCAAAAATCATTATAACGGCCAATATTCTTAACTACTTTTTTTTGTGTAGGAAATATTGTTTTTATTTTTATTTTTTCGTGTGCCATGGAGAAATCTCTCCACTTTTGACGATATTTCCCTTTGCCTTTCATATGTACGTCTTCCTTAACAAAACGGTTCGGCAACTGATGCAAGAATACTAGTGTGGAATACTCCATTGGAAGGACAGAACCTGTTATTGCTCTCCCTTTACATATGAACATATATTGCTTTAATAAAACAGAATTTGAACGCAATGACGAACAAAATTAATATGAATAAAAATGAAAAAATAATTATTTGGCGAAAAATTATTTATCATAAAAATGGGTCCCAAAGTATTTTCAAAAAGGGTTAAAAATCCACTGATTTTGAAATGTGGTCGCCCCAAGTCCTTATAGTCAACAAGCCCCCAAATGACATCATATGCCAGGCGTATAAATCATAAAATGTATGACAATTGGTTCAGGTGAATTTTAGCAATAACTACTTACTGTACGCAAGACTTATGCATGGGTAGGTCTCCGCTTCATTTGCAAATTATCGACTTCGAAAAATCCTTCGATAGCATGAACAGAGATTTCATATGACGCGTCCTACGCAGAAGAGATGTCCCCAAAAAACGTGTAAGTATTATTAAGGCTATTTTCGAGGGTACTTAGTTTCAGTCGTTTTTAAAGAGATTTTTTCCCATCAACTACAGGATTTTGTGGCGAACTTATATCTCGAACAAAAAGTTTTATGCGAGAATGGCTCTCAAAACCTGTGTATGAGCCTACAAATTCAAAAAAGAAAAAAACAAAGCAAAGTAATTAACAGCTATATACGAGTATGCATATATGTATATCATCAACCATCCCTTGTCACTGTTTGCAATGGTTTTAAAAATTCCAGACTGGCCATTTTTCTGTGGAGGACAAACCTCGTGAAGGTCGACCCAAATCTTCGATCGACGATACAAATGTGGCCCCGGTGAAGGCAAAAATTTGACGAAGATCCAAGTATAACCCAGGAAATGATTGGTGATGAACTGGGCGAATATTATATCATTACCTGAATACGTACTCGAAGAAATGTGCTCGATGGGTATATCTTAGAAAAAATTTTAAACGGAGAGTCGAGCTACTTCAATAAAATTTTAACAGGTGAATGAATCTTGGTTATATAAGTACGACCTGGAAACCAAACAGCAGCCCACTTTATGGAGCTCAGAATGTACAAACCCTCAGCTAAAGCAAGACAACAAAAATCCGCAACAAAAGTGATGAATACTTTACAGGAAACTGGTCAGACGGTAACCGCTAATTCGTACACTGACACTTGTTTACCACAAGTTTTCAAAATTTGTTGGGAAACTAGAAAAAGGGGAACTTTGTCGCTACTTTTTACCTGGCCACACTGCAGGAAAAACCAACAACTTTCTAGCTAAAACAAATAGAACGACTTTTGTGAAGTAAGCCCAAGTGCTTCTATACCCAAATAACTAAATAAATAATGCGATCATAAATTCTGTTATTTCTATATTAAGACATCTGATTTCAATAAGCGATACCATAGCGATACTTTTTTGTATTTAATCATACTTACTGCATTTTTTTTAATATCTAAAGTCCTTGGTATTCCACAACTTATCAAAGCACATGTTTACCGACTTCTGAATAAAAAAAAATCCAATAAATCTATCAAAATATTTGCACCTATTTTGATAGGGGACCGATTTGGATGGGAATTTTCCCTGATCGATTAATCACCAGAGGCAATTCGTCTTCTTTTCGCCGATCAATTCACAAAAGTTATCTATTTTTTATGTTGTCATAGGTGGTGTGAGTCGAAAGACTGTTTGCTGATAATAAATTCGGGTGTTAAACCTGTCACACAAATATGTATTTTGTTATCGATAGTGTAACCTTACCACAAGTGAATTTCATGAAATAGCAACCCACCTTTGGCCACGAAGTCTATCGAAAATAGATAAAATCTAGATACTTCGAGCAGTGTGGCTCTGAGGTTATGACCCCTTTTTTTCAAAGTGGCAGTCCACGTGAGTGATTGAGAAAATTTAAGCTCGTAGAGCAATAAATGCTCGAATGATAATTGATCGATTTAGATACATTTTCAATCAACTCTATTTAGTTAATTAATGGTGGGGCACTAAAACAGAACGTGTAGTGATAATGTTGTAGAAAATGGAATTTGTTGGACGGCATATAAGTGTTATGCAATTTACGCAATGATGTGTTAATTTACTTGGTTCAGTCTGTGTTGGGTGTTTCTAAGTTAAAATTAAAGAGGGGAGCATTCTTAGTCGCCGTGGCAAACGCAGATGATATCGAGAAGAAATTTAGCATTGTATTCAGCTTTAGCAATACCCTCAAACTTTTTCTCCAATATTTATACCTAATTGAAAGAGAAGCTATCAAGAAGGGTGGGGCCTAACTTTTGTTATCACCTTATTATCTGCAAGCTGCTTCTTACAGAGCGGAAGCAGCTCCCACTTTTATGATTGAGACCTTAAAATTCATCGGTACTGTGCACTCTTGAAAGAAAATCTAACCAGCTCCGACAAGAACAGATAGCGAACAAAATTTACATTGTTATCAGGCTAGAAGCAAGATTTAATATTGCGTAAGATTCAGTTCATGCAGGAACCTATTCTTGCAGATAAGAAGCTGGTTTCTGACTTTTATCTATTTTTTGAGATGATAGTTGAGTTGCTAGTGGCAACACCACCAACACCAAAAAATTCTTTTCACGGCATCACCTGGACAAGACTGCTGAACTAATTCTGTGTCCCAATGAGAGGAAAACTCTCCAGGTGTTTTACAATGTATCCAACCGCTTACAATCTATGGATGAAAGTATTTGAAATTGGTGATCTTTTATATCAAGTAGCTCTTAATGTTGACCAACTTGCCTCTATAGTTTTTTTTACGCGACCTCCCGACCCGTCTTAACGACACCTAGTAGTTATTAAAATAACTACTAACTAACTGTAAAAGATATTAGCGCGATATACTTTAAATCTTGTATAAACGGTATGTGATAATTTTTTTTTACAACAATATTTTAAATCATTAGGAATGTATTACAAATTAAAAGCTTAATTGAATATAAACATACGTAGTTTTACTTTATTTAAATGTATTGGAGGTCCACCGGTTTGCGTCTTCTTAATCGTCTTCTTGTATTGGTTACTTGTTGTTTTTTGTGATTACAAAACGCGATTTGATGTTTTCTGCTTATTATTTTTATTTCGTCATTTACGGAGAGGATGTTGAGATCAAGTTGTAAGTCTTCATTGGTTATGTACCATGGTGCATTTACTATACTTCGAAGAATTTTTGTTTACAGTCGTTGAATAATGTTAATATTTGCCCAAATTTGAATTCCGTAAGTCCATATTGATTTTATTATATAATAGTTTTATAGGTTATTAGTTTATTTTCTGTTGATAACCTTGAATTCCTCCCTAGAAGCCAGTAAAGTTGCCTGAATTGTTTTTTTATTTGGTTTCGTTTATAGATTATATGTGGTTTCCAAGTCAATTTGTTGTCTATTAGTATACCCAGGTACATAGCTTCATTGTCTAGAGGATGTTTAAACTGATCATTTCTGGATTATAATTTATTTTCGTAGTGTATATAACTTGTACTGTTTTGTCCTCGTTTATCTTGATTCCCCATTTGCGGAACCAATCTACTGTCCTGTCCAGTGCAATTCTGACTTGTTTTGTGGCTAATTTTATGCATTTGTTTGAGGATAGGATAGTGTCATCTGCAAATGTAGCTAGTATGGAATTTAATGGTATCGGTATGTCCGCTGCATAGAGAAGATAGAGCGTTAATCCTAAAACAATTCCTTGGAGGACACCTGCGCCTATTTGACATAATTCGGAGCACTCACATTGTATTGAACGTACAAGTGTCTATCGTTAAGATAACTTTTAATTGTTTCGAAGTAGTCTCGTAGCATATTGAATAGTTTAAATAGAAATCCTCTATGCCAAACACTATCGAAAGCCTTTGCAACGTCTAGATAAACTGACACACAATATTTTTTCTCGTCCAAGTCATTTAATATTTTGTTGGTCACTCGATGAACTTGTTGCATAGTCGATGTATCATAGTATCATCTTTTCGAATATCTTAGATATAATTGGCCTGTTTACTTATCGGCCTATATGAAGTAGTCTTTAGGAATGGCTAATATTTTGGATACCTTCCAGACTTTAGGATAGTAATTTAGGCGTTTTAATAGTTTCCCAGTTATCATGTCATATCCGATTATGGATTTTTTATGATTTAGTCTATATTTAAAATGATGTTTTATTTCTTTGGTGGTTATTTTCTGAATCCTTGTGTTTGTAGTTGTGTTATTTTGTGGGAGTGAAATGTTCTGTCCATTTATTGCATTGGCGAATGTTGTTTTGAAGTAGCCAGCTAGTGTTTTCGCTTTGTCCATGCATGTTCTAGACCAGGTACCATTAGTGTTTTTGGTTGACGGGTAGTTCCGTTCTTAAGCCTTTTATTTAATTTCCACAGTGAAAAGTTGGTTGTATGCGTCGGTGTGTGATTTAACAAGTGTTTGTTTATACGACGTTTGTTGTGCTCTTTGATGACAGCCTTTAGTTCTTTCGTTGATTTGTTATAGTTTGCTTTGTCAACTGAGGAAAATTCATTTTCAGTCAGTTTTCGTTTTTCCTTGACTTTTAGTCTTATTTTTTTCGACGTGAATGTAGGAGTATTTTGTGGTTGTTTTAACTCAGACGTTGATTTTAGTGTTGCGGAGTAAAGAAGATAGTTGAGATGAATTATTGCACTCTCAAGGTCTTGATTAGTTTTTAACGCAATCCTATGATAAGTTTAATATTTCCGTCAACAAGATGTCGAAATGCATCTCAGTCAGTCTTGTGGTTAGTCAAAGGTGGCGTATTTATTTGCAGTCTTACGTTTTTGAGATATTCAATAATGACTAGGCAAGTTTTTATTATTAGTTGATTTAAGTTAATGTTCTTAGTTATGCAGAAATCTATGAGGTCTGGAGTTTTCCTGGTGTCAGTAGGCCAGTAGGTCGATTCTCCCGTACTTAAAAATTTACAGTTGCACCTGGTCAGAGCATCCATGAGAATTCTACCTTTTTTGTTTGTCAATCTTGAGCCCCAGTCCGTATTATTTGCGTTAAGGTCACCAACTGCGATAAAACAAGTATTTGAAGTACATATTCAGTATACTCAGTGGTGCTAATTGTGAACTTTGGTGGTTAGTATAATGCAGATATTATAAGGGGTTCTTGCGTGTCCTCGATCGTGAGTTCGTCCACTAGTGTGGATTGTGTGGAAGATTTTAAAGCTGGGAATTTTTAGAAAACTTTCACTTGTGAAGTGTGTTTCTGAAATTAAAAGGATGTCAATTGAGTTATTTTTGATAAATTGTTTTACTTCTAAAGCATGTTGGATTAATCCGTTTGAATTCCATATGACGATTTAAATTACTGCCCATTATTTATTTTAGTCATTAGCAAGGTTAGTATGTTCATCATATTATTAGTTGTTTCGTCATTCATCTGTGGTCATCTGTAAGTTTTGTTAAGATTTCTAAATTCAATGGAGAAGATTGAATGGGGCTTTTTAGTTCCTCGTTGTACGATATTGTGAATGTTAGTAACGCTGTGTCCATATATGAATATGGACACAGCGTCCGCGGAGTGGTGCATATTACGAAGCATGACTATGAAGTTGCGATGTTCCTTAGGTTTAAATGTATAATATTGTAGGTTTTTGAGTTTGAGTACTTTTACGATCTTTGTATACGTTAATGGAGTCGGATGACTGTATTTTTGTCCTTTGAAATAATTACGTTAAGGGCGTCAATCATGAGATGTATATATCGTACGCCTTGGACATATTGGCGGAGATCTTGGCGTCTTGGTCTTAGAAATTTCTTCGATGTTTTTTTTTTTTTGGGCAAGATTCAGGTTTGTCTAGTCCATCATCCGTTGAAAGGATATCAAAACGGTTGTGAGATTTCTCCTCGGGTTGGTCCGACAGTATTTTTTTTAGAGTATTTTGATTTTTTAGTTTTCTGGCTTTATTTTGATTGTTCTTTTCGGGAGATGCTCTGTTTCTTTTAGTTTAGTGGTCCCGACCAATAAGAAATTGTTTTTGACTGTCATGTATTTAAACGATCCTCTTTCTCGCAGAATAGTTCATTTGTCGAACTATGTACGTGTATCTGTTTTGCATATTATATTTGTTTGTAAATGGTTGTTCGTCCTGTAAGGACGATATTCGTGATAAAAATTAAAACATTATAATTACTTTAGCAGTTTTTTTAATTCATGTTAAAAAATTCTAATAACTTCGGGTTTTTTTGTATTTAACACATTTTTTTAACTGCATCTCTAGGTGACTAATTTGAAAAAAAGCATTATTGAATGGATCTTTGATAGCTTATTTATAAAGTACTGATATGTAGATTTAATCTTTTTTTTTTAAATTCTTTTGAGAAAATTGTACGTCTATATATTTGCCCAGCCATTTTTTAACTTTTATTTACACTTGTACTTCTTTGTATTCTAGAAAAAATGTAAAATAAATTGCAGGCAGCTTAGCGAATACTTTATATGAACAACTTAGCATTATGGAAACTGCCAGCATGTGAACGACCGCCTGATGAAAATCCGCATTAAGGCAAAATTTTAAAACAGGGTCAACAAACTGTCAACCAAATTGATCACGTCGTGATTGATGCAAGGCACTCCTCCAGTATTTCGGATGTTTGCACCTTCCAAGCAGCTAACATTGACTCATATCGCTACTTTGTTGCTGCCAAAGTATGGTACGTATGCGGATATCCCCAACACCACAACACCAAAAAAGTACTGAGAAAATTGAGCAACCAACGGCTACAATCGGCAAAGCCTTTGCAGATCGAGTGTCCCAGCACCTCTCAAGAAGTCCAATGCCGCCAAAGTTAAGCGCATATGAGCAATGGCATCATTGTCAGCAAGGCATCAACAACGCTGCCTCTGATGTGCTGGGTTTCTTGCATCCATCACAAAGAAACCTCTGGTTTGATGGAACGACAATGTATAGAGTGACGAGGAGTTTACGACGTCTACAAACAGAAGAGGAAGGAAGAACACTGGTTTCTAAGAAGAAATAATATGAATAACGCGACATCGTCAATGGAGAGGTGTTATAGCACGAATGATGTTTGAAAGATTTACCAGAAGGTAAAAAGAGCTACCAAGTCTAAAAAGCCTGAACAGAAGCCTGTATGGATGAAGAAGTAAATCTAGTAGTAGAGTCACAGTCGGTGCTGAGAATTTGGAAAGATCACTTCTGCAGACTGTTAATCGGGGGTGACGATCAAAACTTCGCTGTCAGTCAGAATGATCCATTCAACCCGGACGATGACGATCAACAATTCCGTCCATGTGAAGATAGCAATGTCTAAGCTTAAATCCAACAATGCTGTTGGGCGACGGTCTAATGAGCCGAGCTATTTAAAGCAGCTGGGGATGATTTGGTACAGAGCATGCATCAACTCATTTGGAGAGTTGAGACCCTCTGAACTGCGCCAACTACAGAGGAATTAGTCTCTTTAACATCACGTTTAAGATCCTATTTGCCATATTATATGAACACCTTACACCTTTTGTCAACAATCTGATTAGTCCGTATCAGTGTGATTTTAGGCCAGGAAAGTCCACCATAGATCTGATATTCACATTGGGGAAGATCTTTGAAAAAAAAAAAAACAGGAACTCCAAATCGATACTCACTCAGCATCTATAGAGACTAGCTATACAGATCCATGTCTATTTCTGGCATCCCTCTCAAACCCGTCCGTCTGTGCAGGATGATGATGGAGAATGTACGCTGCTCCATCAAGGTCGGTAATAACATCACCTAGGGTCTTTCGAAAGTCTGTACAACTACTCGCGTACGCCGACGACATTGACATAATTGGAAGAATGCCAGCTGCCTGTCAGTTATGCTTTCGTTATTCGGTTATTGAAACAGAAGCGGCGAAAACGGGTTTAGCGGTTAGCGAGAGCAAAATAAAATATGTGTATGCTGTTATCAAAAAATGACAGTTAATATCGGCGACTTGGACTGAACGTTACTATAGACAGCTACAATTTCGAGGTAGTTAAGGACGGTGTCTTCAAACAAAAACACTAGCGCAGAGATCAAGCGAAGAATCACTCTTGTCAGCCACTGTTCCTTTGAGCTAAGAAGGCAGTTGAGTAGCAAAGCCTTCTCACTTGTTTGTGACACGAGCTGTGCAGGTTCGAGTCCGAGCGGGGCATATGAGAGGTTTCTCTCAAAGTAACTTTATCCTCATCATCCCAGTACTGCTATACGGCGTAGAATCATAGACGTGATCAAAGTCTGATTAAAACTTTCTTGGTCATCTTCGGTGAGATAAAGGAAAACCTCACCTGAGGTGGCGCACACAAGTGGAAAGGAACCTCGACCAACTTCGTCTGCGAAATTCTAGAGCCATCTAAAGTAAAGATAATAAATTTTGTAGAACCTATTTTCTTTATTTAAAAAAAACTTGAATTAATAACACAAAAGTAACTGGCTTTCACGATGAATGTATCGTCATCTATTTCTCGACACTCCGACTTAACATAAATAGAAATAAGTTATGAATATATGTATGTGAAATCATTTATGGAAAAGCTAGAAAAATGTAGATAAATGCTCCGCTCAGATTAAAAAAATGTGTATAGCAGTCTAATTTATATTTTGTTTATTACAATTATTTAAATCAACGAAAATGGATGATTTCAACTGTATTATAAACCTGCAAGCCGTATTAAGTCTTACAACCTCTTATAAGTCTACTCAACAATGCACTTGCCTCTAATCAGCACAGCCTCCAGTGCACCGTACATTCCTAAAAAGAATTGTGACATCTCGTCTTGTTATGCCGCTACAACAATCTGACGAATTTTATCAAGTAAGTTAGTTTTTCAATTCAAGCAAGTAACATGAAATGGTATTAAAATTAAAAACGCTTCGCTTTAGTAAGTCAACTCAGCAATGCACTTGAAGTATTGAGCAATATCTCATGACTGTTTCTGTGTGCACCACCCTCAAGTCTAACGTATATTCCTAAAATGAACTGTGCCATTAACACAACGATCTGACGAATTTAATCAAGTAAGTTAGTTTTCCAATTCTAGCAAGTAACATAAAATGGTATTCAAAATAAAAATGCTTCGATATTGATGGCTTTATTAGTTACACCAGAGAAGCTCTTTACGTACTACTACCAACTTCAAAGTGATCCTGTAAATATCAGTTTCTGATGCGCTCAAAATGGACTGCACGACCAAGTTCTTCTTCACCAAGGTAAGGTGTTCTTTGACATTAACTATAAGACAATTTGTGTGAAAGTCTAATCCGATTAATCAATTTTCTTTCAGGTAAAACCAAGCCATAGAAGCTCGCTCACAGATTGTTCCTTTCCACGACGAAAGAGAGCAACATTCACCAGTACTTCAAGTATGATGTATATTTGGCTTACAATTTTATATCTACGAGTATGAATGCACCTTGAGGTTCTTCCGTACTACTTGTAAAAACTACTAAAAATCTTAATACACGTTTGTCCTTTTTTGTGAGCCTACGTCAACCGGTTATGTGGTATTTGCATGAGATGATGTTATACCATACCTTTATTTACTGGTAGCTTGATATTTCTTTTAAAATCTTATTTTCAGGTTAAATTGTTAGCCAGATTATGGTCTCGAATTCTGAACCAGCCATTGATTGACCTTTAATTAAGTTATGTGGCCAACGATATCATGCGAAGCACGTCATTTCAAAGTTAAAGACATCCATGCAAAAGGAAAACAGGAGAAGTTCCTTATTATTTTCGCTTCATCCGTTTCGTCAAATGTGTCACTTTACAATGGGCTCTAAAGAGCTTGCATTCTATACTCCCTTGACTTGACTTTTTGGCGCGTCGTCCTAAACATCCAATATTTTCTATTTTTCAGAATAAATCTTTTTCCAGATGGTGCTGCCGAACTCTGCGTCATTATTCGCTCAATTAATCACTCCTTATCCGAACCACGCCATTTTTAAATCAAAGGCTGTTCCAAAATTTTAAGAAGACCGTATCACAGTAGCTGTCAAAAATTCAATACAATCTACTGCCTTCACTGAGCGTCATATGAACTACAATCCGACATAATCGTGTAATAGCCTTGGCATTCAATATGTAATATATATAATTCTCACATTTTGTAATATTTCTTAACACTTGTATACCAAAATAAATAAAGAAATTCGATCAAAAATTGCTATCAAACATCAACGAATGAGTCAAAATTCTTTGCAGCTAGAGAGAAGAAGGAATACAAACAATATGGCTTCGTTTCGACCTATAAAGTAATAAGATCTTGTCTTTGTTTCAATAAAACCGCTTAAAATACATACATGTATGTTGGACATCACGACATCACGACATGCATGAAGATGGTATGGTGATGAATGCAGATCGTTTTTGGATTGTGGTTTTCGCGACTTTTCCCATTTTTAACGAGGTGTTTACTCAAGATATGAAGGTTCTCAAATAAATTTTTATAACTTCAAAACGTGGCTTTTATGTAAGACCCGTGGAATCCAGGTCGACACATTTTCGGATTTGAGAACCCTTTTGACGTAAGGAATCATAAACAAGCGCTGATTCAGCAACCAAAAGTCATAAAATTTAATAATTATGAAAAACCCAAACACTCCAATAAACCACAAAAGCGGTTTCTCCAACATTTGTAAACAAAACGCCCACTGTTACGTGGGTGTAAAATCCGACTTTTATTATCTGAATGTGTTGTGTATTGTTCAGGTAGAATATTTTCATAAACTGAAAGCTGCTGGGAACCTTAAATAATGGTAAATATATTAAAGATGCTTTCTATTACCAGAAAAACGTAACCAATGAGTACAACTAATAAAATGTAGAATAGTAATGGCATTTGTCAAATTTAAATATTTCATAAGATTTTTTTTTTTAAATAAACAAAGCAATTTACTACTGCCAATACTATTACTACTATAGAGTAAAGGAAATATTTTAAATTTTGTAGTAAAAATATTGAAAAAAAAAAAACACATTTCTTAAAAAGTGGCAGTTTTTGTGGTAGAATTTCAATTTTTTTTTATACACATAAACTGCTTCTGATTCTAAAAAGCTTACAGTGATCAGCAAAAGTATTCGTATTTTGCTTTGTTTTACCCTTTTAATGAAATAAACAAAGAGTTTCTATATACATATATATAGTATATATATATATAAACATAAAACTTTATTAATTCACTTCGTTATCTATTTCTTACTGATTTAAAAAAAAAAAAAAAGATTAAATGAAACAAATTCTATAAATAATACAAAATAAATAAATGAAATTCATTGCTTTTACGCACTGCAAAAGTGTTCGTAATTTTTATTTTGGCAACTCTAAATTGGTAGATAAGCAAGAATTTACCATTACAACTTGTTGAAACACGTCCTTACTTGTTGTTGTTATTATACAGTTGTTATTCAACCGCCGCGGTATTCAGTCGCATTTTTCTTTTTGCCCCGCAAATTAATTCATTGTTAATTTGTCATTTTTCGCCGCATTAGCAATTTCCCGCTTATTTTTTTGACCCACTTCGCGATTGTATAACTGTTCGCTGACGCTCCCTTTAATTTGTTGTCCTACTTTTTCGTGACCTTACGCAACGACTTATTTTCTGCCATGTCTTGTGGAATGTCGAATTGGCTAATCGATGATAGCAATGCCGATTGGATTGCTTGTAATGGCATCTGTCGCAAATCATTCCATGCCATTTGTGTCGGACTTAACAAAAGAAACACGGTATTCATTAAAGAAATATCACCCAACCTCCTTTTCTTCTGTGATAAGTGTAAGGACATATCGCTGTCGCGATAAAATGCCTTAGTGAATCTAATGAAAACCACCATAAAAGTCTCATTAAAAAGATAACAGAAAAACTGTCCAGCCTTGAAAATAATGTAAGATGTGTTGAAGAATTAGGCGTTGCGGTACAGTCTTCAAACGACGCAATTAAATCCAAACTTGTTAACATTGAGAAAGAAATTGCTGATCTTTTTGAGTTGGGTTTCGCAAGATCTAGTAACGATGAAACTACCTTGTGTCACCTCAATACTGTGATAAGTGATCTCAAAACAAAATCGGATGCGCAAATTATTGCACACCAAAATACGTGCGAGGTTATTAACACAATGCGTGAAGACTTAGATTTTCATTTCCAAGCCCCCTCGATCAATCAACCATCTCCCAAGCAACCTGATCCTATGCTCGAAGTGATTTTCGATAAAATTAGTGATGTCGGCGACGAATTAACCGTGGTACGGTCGACTTTTTCTGATATTGAGGATAGCATTGAAACAATATGCAGCAAAATTGATCAAGTATCAAATCATACTCAGCATCACCCAATTGTTCAGTACAACGTCAATCTTGGCTGAACTATTAGATACCGAAGTGGATCCGCCCTCATCTCCACCTTCCTGTCTCCAACGGATGGTTCAAACGGATAACTCCAACGCAAGCGTTACAACTCACGTTGTCTCTTCCCGCTGTCGCCCCACGTAAACTCATCAAACAGTTTGGCACTACATGGACACCTTCTGAGTGGCAGCGCAGATTGGACAAGCTAAGGTTGGAGAACCAGATGCTCACTACCTTCCTCATCAAAGCCGCCCCTCACTACGCGGATGTCCCATGGATTACACAATTTTTCAAAAAGAGATTTGGTATTACCATCAACCAATGTATAATGCTCCTACCATCCAGCCACAAGAGTAATCGAAATTTCAAATTCGACTTACCGTCTCAATACGAATGGATATTTCAAAGCTCTACTGGTACTGACTTCAAGTTTGGTAAGATGCGCATCAGCAAATCGACCGATAAACTCTGCATTAATGATAAGACTGTAAATAAATCTAAGATTAGTAATAACCATCCAAAACCTGTTACCAACTCCCGACCCAAATCTGACACTAACTGGTTCCTAAAAACTAAATTATTCCCCAAATTTACCCCCCCCCCCTACCATACCTAAACAAACGTCTTCTTCTTCTTCTTCTTTAAATGCACTTAATGTCGCCGCGCCACCGAAGCCCACACACAAGCGAGTTTCGTTTAAATTAAACCCAACTTCTCACACTGGCTCTTCTCAACCGCCACAACCCTCCGCGCCGCCTGCCCTCACCACCAATTCTTTCCCTAATTTCAATTTCACAACTGGAGCCAAATACCTTAACTTTATCAGCTCTCATATTCTGAACCCCACAGCTAATGTCTCATCTAATACACCTTTCTCTGCAATCTCTTCCTCCACTGCTCCCAGTCTTGATGCGGTTTTACCGCCTCTAGTTAAACTAACACAGCAAACCATCGACACCACAGAATGTCGCTACGCACTCTCAAGGCTAAGAGAAAAAAGGGTTTACGAGAATATACGTCTCTTTCTCGCGTATCTTCATGGCAAATCTGACTCAGTTTGCTTTGAGGGTAAAACCATAACAAGTGTCATGGTTTCCATTCAGCAGGAAGGCCTCCCCATTGAAATAGACAGTCTCAAGAAAATCTATATCAAGTTCCACGAGATTTTTAATTTGTCTCCTCAAAAAGTAGCAGATGACCTTGCTGCTTTTGGCAACTACGTACACTCTAAAAGAACACAACATCTCCAACGGAGCCGAAGTGACCACAACAAATTTTTTCGTCCATAAACTGCCACCATCATCAGCACTTCAACTACCTTTCCCTCCGTCTCTACACAACAATCTTCCTCTTACATTTTACTACCAGAACGTAAGAGGCCTACGCTCGAAAACCCAAGCTGTTTTGCGCCAATCCCATGCTCTCCCTTTCAATATCTATGCTCTGACTGAAACCAATCTGATCCCCGACATAAAGAGTCAAGAATTATTCCCCCCTACTTTTAATGTTTTTCGAGACGACGACCCTACCCAAGTTAGTAATGTCTTAAATTACATGGAAAGGCAATTAGAGCTTATATTCACAACTGATCCGGTTAGTCTCGCTTTGTCCCCTAACTCTGTCAACTACTGATAACTTTCATCTTCCCCTTCTTCTTTCACTTTTCTTCAATTCTCCACTTCAATCTACACCTCGTGCATTTCACATTTCTTACGACTTTCATAAAGCTAATTTCAAAATAAATGCCTATCTGAGTAGATGTTCCTTTGAGTTTGCTAACTTATCCTTAAACGAAGCCCTCACAATTTTTTACAGAGAAATGTTTAATTCTATTTCTCTTTATGTCCCCTTTTCTCGTCATAAAACTTCATCTTCATCCACCCCCTTGGTATAATCGCAAACTTCGCGCCTTACGTAACAAGAGAAATAAGTTATGGGCAGCTTTCCTTCGTACCAGTTGTGTTTTCGACTATTCCAACTATCTCAGTTCCTACCTTCAATTCAATCATCTTTATAACTCTCTCTACCAGCGGCACCTAATTAATGCGAAAGCAAATCTTATAAACGACCCTAAGTCATTTTTTCAATTCGTCCACTATAAAAAAAAATCTGACGGTTACCCTCCGTCCCTCTCTTTTGAAAACATATCTTCAACTAATCCGCAAACCATTGCCAACTTTTTTGTCACCTATTTTAAACAATCCTTCGCCGACAACTCTTTTGAACCAGACCCCTCTTACTTCATTCACCTTCTTAACTTCTCCGTTGGCCCCTTTCTGTCCCTGCCTTTGATCCTGCTGTAATTGAAAATAAACTACAAAATCTTAATGATGAATTCTCACCCGGCCCAGATGGTCTCCCTGCCATTTTTTCTTAAAAAATGCTCTTCCATTCTCTCCCTCCTCCTCTCTCATCTCTTCCGTTTGTCTCTATCACTAGGAGAATTCCCTCAGATTTGGAAGACCTCTTTCATAACCCCCATTCACAAAAAGGGATCAAAGAACGAAGTAACAAACTATCGCCCCATTGCCAAACTTTCTCATCTACCCAAACTTTTCGAAAATATTTTATACGAAGCCTTAAGCTTTCAGTGCAAGTCTCTTATCTCTCCCACCCAACACGGCTTTCTGAAAGATAGAACAACTACCACTAACTTAGTCGAATTCGTGTCCTTCGCCCTGTCTGCCTTAGAGAATGACAAAGAAGTCGACGTTATTGCAACTGATTTTAGTAAGGCTTTTGATAAGATATCTCACAACTTAATCCTCTTCAAATTGTCTGCTCTCGGTTTCGAACCCATATTATTAAAATGGATATCTTCTTGCCTGGAAAATCGTTCTTACAGAGTTCGCTTCAGATCCATTTCATCGACTCCCTTCTTGGCCACCTCTGACGTTCCGCAAGGCAGCCATCTAGGTCCCCTTTTCTTCATTCTAACCATAAACGATGTCGAGATGGTTATTAAACACTCTTCCCTCTCTCTGTACGCTAATGATACAAAATTTTTCAAAGCCATCTCTTCACCACATGACTACTGCCTCCTTCAACAAGACCTTGATAGTTTTTCGAACTGGTGCCTACAAAATCGCTTAGAGCTCAATATCGCCAAATGTCAATCCATTACCCTATCACGTAAGCACCACGTGTCCTCCGCCCGCCTTTACCTTCTCCATGGTCAACCTATATCCATCGTTCAATCTCTCCGCGATCTTGGTATATTGTACGATAGGGAACTAAATTTCCGTTCACATATTGATGAGATAATTCGTAAAGCTAACTCATCGCTTGGCTTTGTCAAACGATGGTCCAAAGAATTCTCCGACCCTTACGTGACCAGATCCCTCTACATTACCTTTGTGCGCCCCCTCCTTGAATACGCCAGTCAAGCGTGGTCACCCTTTCAGCAAGTTCATGTGACCAGAATCGAGAATGTTCAAAGTCGATTTCTTCGATTTGCCCTTCGAGGTCTTCCTTGGAACGATCCATTTGCCTCCATATCAAGACCGCCTCAACCTCATCAACCTGAGTGCTCTAGAGAAACGCAGAGATGTTGCAGATATTCTTTTCATTCAACGACTTCTTTCAGGCTCTGTCGATTGCGCATCTCTTTATAATTCAATTTTTTTCAATACCAACCCACGAAATTTACGATGCCCTCGTCTTTTCTATCTGCAGTCCCACCGCACTTCATATGGATCTAATGAACCAATTTCCCGTATGCTGCGAAAAGTGAACTCAAACCTCACCCATTTTGATTTTAACCTCAGCACTCTCTGCCTTCACCATTCTCCTTAGCTTTAAGTCTTAGTTTTAAGTTTTAGGTTTAAGTTTTAGCCTTAAGTTAGTTGTAGCTTGTAATAAGCCAAATAAATGGGGGCTTTCGCCCCCACCAAAATTAAATTAAATTACTTCATTGTGTATTCATTAGCAAGCGGAACCGATCAGTCGACAGATTTTATTGTGACTGTTAAGTGGCATTCAGTAAATTCTTACAGCGCAAAACTGCAATGGGCCAGGTCCAAAGAAACTACGGTGGAAGAAAGAAAAATTGCAGTGAATATGCGTAAAAATGGAAGCAAATTGACAGATAAAAATTTGAAAATTTGTGAAGATATTGCAACAAATGAAGTATTTCTACAATCCGATACATTATAAAGAGCTACAATGAAAAGGACAATTGCGAAAATAAAGCGAGAACAGGTCGTCCTGAGAAAGTGACTGTGGTAGATAAAAGGGCCATAATAAGTTAAATCAAGAAAGACCCTCAAATAACTATAGCGGTTGCACTATAGTAAGTACGCTTCTAGAAGCAGATTCTTCAAGAGTCAGTACTGATACAGTGCGAAGAGTCCTCCATAAATGAAGATACAAAAACCTTTTATTTATATTATTAATAGAAATCAACGCAAGAAATTCTCGAAAACGCATTTGGGCAAAGACGAAAAGTTCTGGAACACAGTTCTGTTTTCGGACGAAACCAAATTCAACATAATGAGGTCGGACGGACAAGTTCAGCATGGGGGTGGTTCCGTGGCTTGATGTATGGTTGTTTCAGGAACTGGAACTATGCACTTCATTGATGGCATTATGGCTCAGTATCTTTACATAAACATCTTGAAGGAAAATTTGCCAGAAAGTGTAAGAAAATTGCAACTTACAAGTGTTTATTGGTTTCAGCAAGAAAACGACCCTAAGCACACTTCTCTAAATATAAGACGACTTTGGTTGTTACACAATGATCAAAATCAATTAAAAACACATCCCCAGTCACAAGACCTTAACCTCATAGAGCATCTGTGAGCCGACATGGAGCGAGAAATTAGGAATAAAAATGTAAGAACAAAGAGTGAGCTGCAGATCGCTTTAAAGGAGGCATTGACTAATATTTCGCCGGAAAGGACTAACAACTTGGTATCTTCAATGCCACGAAGACTTCAAGCAGTATTAAAACAATGGGGTTATCCCACAAAGTATTAACGGTATGCAGTTAACAATTTTAAGAATACTTTTGCGGTGCGTATAAGCAATGAATATCATTTATTTATTTTTTATTATTTATTAGATTTGTTTCATTTAATCTTTTTTTTTAATTAGTCAGTAAGAAATACTCGTAGATAACGAAGAGAATTAATAAAGTTTTATGTTTGTATATAGAAACTCTTTGTTTATTTCATTTAAAATGAAAAACAAAGCAAATTACGAATAATTTTGCTGATCACTGTATATAAATATAAAATTTCATGTTCCTGGCTTGAAATTTGAAGCCCAAAAACTGGTGACATACAGGCAGACGGACGGACGTACTAGATCAACATAACTTTCAATGCTGATTACAAATGCATATACAATACATATACATATGTATGTATGCTTTTGGGGGTCTATCAAAATTAATATACCATATGGGATACTCGTAAAGCATACAAATATTACACGGTCCATTTTTTGCATAGTTAACCACAGACATGGGAAACTAATGTTAAGCAATCCTGAATTGATCATATTATCCATTCCCAACTAAACAGCCGTGTCCATTAACCCAAGCATATCAGAACACTGTAAACTCAAAGCAATTAAAAAATGTGACGAAAGATACAGATAATAATGTCTGGCTAATGCACTTTCCCATTAAACCTCACAAAAACCTTGAAAAGTATCGTTCACCATCACTACGCATTAACCTTGTGTCTTCCAACCAATTAACAAAAAAAAAACTGCCACATTTCGAGTGCTTCGCCGTCCAAATTTGGTGCGGTTTATCAACATTTTGTTCTTTGAACACAGATCCGAGTTCGTTATCTTGTTCTAAATTGTTCTGACAGGTAGAACTGTCGATTGCACATGCGGCAATCTGGTTCGTTATTTTAACAAAACACCCTAAATAAGTCGCAAAATCAACACATGTCTGTTTTTAATTGCAAAGTTAACGATTAAATCTGTAAGGGTGTAAATCTTTTGATTTTATTTTGTTACTAAAACACTCACCGTTGTAATTCGCTGTACAACATGACCATAGTTGGCACCGATAAACTCATCAACACAAAGGCATTAACAATTGGCCTCCACAGTGATAGACCGGTCGCCAGTAAGGCTGAATAGAACATAAATTTGCTGAATGTTTTTCTGAAAAGTAAAAAAAGAAACAAAGAAAAGAAAGAAAAGAACAAATCATTATTTTTTTTACTTATAACGTAGTAATATCACACAATAAATAATTATGCACTCCTCACAAGCATTGAGGAGACATGGTATGGGCCAGAACAAGTGACTTTATTCAAGCGCAGTCAATGATATTGTTAACCATAAGCCCAGGAAAAAAAAAAACTTTTTCTGAAGAAATGTAAAACGATATTGTCTAGCTTCCTGATGGCATTTATATGATATTCCAAGAACTCTTGCCGATATACAGGGTGTATATACATAAGTGGAGTATTGACACCTGAACACAAAATATATTAAAAGTATGGGCCTACATTACATAATTTTTTCAGAAAAAATGCATAATTTATCAGTTTTTTTCTTTTTACAGCGTGAAAGATAATTAAAATGTAGCCCTTTTAGCACATTTTTATGTAAAACGCATACGTTAAAAGATACAAAACAAACAAAATTCAAACATCACAAATCCCAGAGCACGACATTCAAAGCGAGTGCTCCAACCAAATAAACACAATGAAAAATTGCTTTGAGACTTGTGATGTTTCACTTTTAAGTCTTATGTACTCGTAACTTCCAAAGTATAAGTTTTACATTAAAAATAAAAAAGTACATTTTCATAATCTGTAGACCTTTTGATTACCCTTAACACTGAGAAATAAAAAATAATGACTGGCTATACATCTAAAAAAATGCTGAATAGAGTTTATCTCTAATCTACAAGAAAACCGTAAGCCGTGTGTTTTCAAAATGTTCTAGAATTTTGTGTAGTTTATTGAAAGTAGAATTATTGAAATTTATACAGGTTTGGTGAAGATGGAACCAAGTTAAGAAGATGGTAAAAAACAATATGCAACCACATAATGGTAAAAGTTAGAACCATGCTTCCAACATATTTTGTTTGCTCCGATCTTATTACTCTACTAGATTCTAAAGTAGACCAAAAGAAAATCAGAAGCACCCTGTATGAAGCTCATACTTAGAAGCTCATAGATAAACGTAAAAGGCTTACGATAAACGGTGAATAAAGGCTGTAGAATTCTTAAGAAGGAAGCGACGAAGTTCCAATCAAGAGTGCGTTTCATGTTCAAACACGGGAACAATGCATAATTCAATTGCTAGGTGCGTATGTAATTTGAAACCATCAGTTTGCTAACTCTCTCACAGATGAACTATCCTTGCCTATGTGTAAGTTCAATTCGCAAAGCTACGAATCCTACCTCATCCCTGGCTGACATTTTCAGATTAATATGTGTGCGTAAGGTAGCAATCCAAACCTCTTGGGCATTGTTTAATTGCTGCCCCAGAAACGTCAAAAATGACATTGCAAGGTAATACTATAGGGTGGGCTATAAGTCAAGACAGGGTTTGAACAGTTTTTAAATTCTACAGCATACTAAAATCATAGAATTTTAGTTTGAAAACCAACATTCAATTACACGAACGCAACGAGCATATCGAAGATTATTTAAACGTTGGTTAATCGTTTCAATCAATCGAGAATCCAAGACACCATTGTGAACCGTGCACATTTTTCAAATACACGGTTTGATAAGGAGTAACCTCACAGGAAATCATCGGACCTTTCTTCTTCGAAAATGACGGTCACAGGAGAACCTGAAGGCTGAGCCACTTGCCGTTCTGAAGTCGTTATGCAAGTTGTAGGACATATTTTTCGAGGACGAATAACTATGACAAGAGTTGGAATTCATTGGCCTCCACGGTCTCCAGATCAGAAGGCAATTGACTTATTTTTGTTGGATTACCTTAAATAGAGAGTGTATTTAAACAAAACTCAAACAGTTCCACATTACGGGAAAACATTCGGGTAGAAATAATAGCATTACAGTTAGCGACACTAATAGCTGTAATGCAACATGCCGTTTGCTTATTGTGTAAACGAATCTTAAAGCTATGTACTTATGTATATTATAAATCATAATTAAAACATACAGAAAAGTTACAATCTTCATGTGAGCAATATTCCAGTTTCGGACAAATCTTTTTAGATCATAGTGTGTAGGAGTGAAAATCAAGGTAGCCACGGTGTAGTGCTTGCAGGTTCGAAAGCCAACTGGGCACAGGAACCCAAGGCAACTTTCTTCAACCACTACATTAAGAAGGAAATTTTTCCTAGTAGTAACATACAATGGGCCGAATGGGGTCTTAGAGCTGCAAAATCCGGCAAAATTATAATCTATTTACGTGTTCTGAAGAATCCGATTCACCTAGTACCAGCTTTGCGGCATCCGACCTGCTGAAGGTCTGAGGACCATTTCTTATTATTTTGGACAGGAGTTGGAATGGTAGATCACGAAAAGCCAACTATTCTTACTTTTTTTAGGACATTGCAGTATTTTTTGCCTCACTTCTTGGTCACGCAGGAATATATCTAAACTACGACCTGTACCAAGATGTGATGATAGTCCAATAAGTTAGGACCCGACAACTACACTGGCTCGTACTTGTACAGATGAAAAACAACACTTATGCCAAACCCTAAACACCAAATTCGAGGAGACAAAAATGACTAAATCTGCCAGGAAGCTTTGCCTAGTGAACTAAAAGCAATGTATCCGTGATCGATGAGCATGAAAGGCTTTGGTTGTAGCTTAGCTTAGTGAATAAGATAGCTAGCTATGCGATTAACTCCTACTTTTTTTATGAGGAGAGTAATGTGTATACATATGTCTTATCTTAAAACTTACCTATTGTTATGACAAAATCGTGGATAATATCGCTTCGGAAAGAACAAAGAGTACGCAGCCATAAACACCCATAGAATTGCCAACTCATCTAGCAACTGTCCAATTAGGCTAAGGGTCGCATGAAAATACATTGAACTGAGACCGACAACAATCAGAAGCACCCACAATATGTGTATTCCAGGTGTAACAAATCGTCCATACTCCTTAAATAGATAGATCAACACCGGAGGAAACAGCAGGAACAAGAAGTTGCTTATCTGTAAAGAGAAGGGAGCATTATAAAACAAGTGGCTGCAGAGTTTTAAACACAAAGACACACGCTTTGAGTCATCAAGAAGAGACAACGCAATGAACACACACAAATACGAGGGAACAATGGGTTATGGTTGCTTGAACCATGAAAAGGCAAGAGTCACTTTCTGTAGTTGCCTTACTTTGGTATCATAACATAAAATTGTTTTTGTCGGCACTGTGGGGTCAGTTGGGGGAATTTCGAATGACGAATCAAAATAACACGACCTGTCAGCAATAAAGTGATCCGTCCACAGTAGTACATGGATGTCATTAACTTTGTTATGTATTGCCGATAATTTGTTCATCCTTAACATGGTCATAGCTATACTCTTGCCATGGGATCAATAGATAAGAAAATGTGTATATGCATTTGCCGTCAACACGGGTTTTGATACTCTAACGACTAAATTAAAATGTATACCACAAAATCCACTTTATCGTCTATAATGACTGGGCTATTCACCAAATATTGAATGATATGTATGTATGACTGTAGCTTGTCGATTTACTTTTTCTAAAGCTACTTATATAATTTGTTTCTTCTTTATGCTCTTGCGGTTATTGATTCCCGTCCACCACAAGGGTGTGATCCTGCACCATTCGGTTCATAAATAAACACACTACCCATTACACCTTAGTCACCATTAATTTACTTATTTACATTAAATGGGTTCCATTGGAGAACCATGCAGTTATTATCCTTTCACATGGTTCTACAAATCTACTGGCACTTTCACCACTGTATTATTACATTCATAGTTTACTAGCTTTTAGGTCACCCTTTACACGGTTCTGTTGTCACATCTACTTGCTACTTCTACGGTTTGTTTAGCCAATGCGTTAGTAAAATGTATTTTGTCACGACGCATACCTCTTTTTCATACATTCCTGGAACTCAAACTCACTTCTGTCCTCTGTGTGGGAGGCTGCAATGCAAACTTTAAGTTGTTTCCGCGCCTCAATCCGTCTCCAGTTATTCTACTCCAATTTCAAGCACACTCCAACTACAAGTATACGGATACAAGCTACCATAAGGTGGTGATCTCGTTCCATTTCATATATATTTACATATTTCCATCAAGTCGGCATGACATAAAAAATGCGTGTCATCCATGTATGAGTTTGATAACGTAAACTAAAAAAAACACCAAAGCGTTAGATTAACCTTGAAAGTGTAATCTTCGTTGTTTGTTTTCAATCGAGTTTCTATTTATAGGCTACCTTAGATTCAAGAATTGTTTGTTGAGATGGAATTCAATTGAGTATCGCGCGGATAACGTCGCTATAACCCAAAGTAGAAAAACGTTTTTTCTTCGGACAACTACTGGCTTCACTGTACATAAACTCTTATGTCATCAAAGTACACAAACAATAAGATTCTCATATAAGCAGGCCGAGGTACAACGTGAACCCAAGAAATTATGACAACTCAAGCAGACAAAGAACTAAACCCTGTTAGCTTCGACAACTGCGTACTCTGGTACTTACTCATAGCCATCATCATCGCGTGTAATCAACATCGCTCGCACTGTTGTGCGGTTGATGGTGTAGTATCTGCGATAAAAATCTGAATCTTGTTAGACTGTCATGTTGACGTACAAACATACATATGTATATCAATGAGAGAAGATACTTTGCTGCGATTTGATAGCGTGTCGAGCTCTCTATGCCAAGTAGTCATCGTACTTCGTATTTTCATTTTGGTCAGCAGCGTCCGATTCAGTTCAACACGAATTAATTAAATTAAATTAATCTACTAGCATACTCATATGTGCCACTGTATGAGGCTGAAAATAGATGGATTAGGGTTTGCACTTAATCCAGTTCAGCGTTGTTCTAGTGAACTATTTTTGTTTGTTTTTCCAAAACAACAACAAACCACGTTAATTAAAAGAATGATTGAATTTCTGATTCCGATTTGTCAGAGTTGATATGCGATATCAACAATTTAATCGTCTCTGTTGCACGGCCTATTGCGATAAATTGGAATTGAATAATAAGAAATAAATTATTTAAATCAATTTATGGATGCAGAAGGTAAATTGTTTGTTTGCCGAATGTGGGAGCAAATTATAGACATTGGATGGGAGCGGTAGGTGCGTACGAGTAGTTGGTGATCTGTCTACAGAATTACAAATCATTAGTCATGCACCCGCATCCAAATATAGTATACTACATTTCTTTAATACCTAATGCTTTCATTTATTTGTTAGCTTAAGTGTTATGGAATGAGCCTGAACTTTGGATATACTCTGTGTTTTTATGGCGTAGCTGATTTTAATCAGCCAATATTTGTAGAAATTAATGGGTGTCAGCGCACATTAAACTGATAATGAAAAAGGCGTTTTGCAATATCAATAACATAATGATAGCAAAAATCATTCACTTGAACGAAAGTTAGATGGATTTTGATTAGTATCGAGGCAGAAACCTGTAAAAATATTAGGTGCGCAACTAAGTTCTCAGTAGGTGGCTCCAGCAGTAAGTACTGGTTGATTTTAACATATACAAAACGTCATGAACCGAGCTTGGACATACGGTAAACAAACTATTTTGACACATTAGTGGTTTTGTTTTGGCGTCATATACTTTTGGTTGTGTGAAAATGTCTGATTTTGTGCCAAATAATCGTCATTTGCGGGAAGTGTTGATTTTCTTCTTTCATTCGAATAAAACGGCGGCTGAAGCGCATCGAGAGCTCCAAGAAGTTTACGGAGATGCTGCTCTAAGTGAAACAACTTGCCGTGATTGGTTCCGTCGCTTCAAAGACGGTGATTTCAATGTTGACGGCCGTCCATATGAAGGAAGGCCAAAATCCTTCGAAGACGCTGAATTGGAGGTATTGCTCGATGAGGATCCATGCCAAACGCAAGAACAGCTTGCTTCAGCATTAGGAGTTACCTGTCAAGCCATTTCCAAGCGATTGCATGCGTCTGGAATGATTCAAAAACAAGGAACTTGGGTTCCTTATGATTTGAAGCCAAGGGACGTTGAGCGTCGTTTTTTCGCCTGTCAACAACTGCTACAGCGGCAAAAAAGGAAGGGTTTTCTTCATCGCATCATTACAGTCATGCTTCTATGTCGTCGGCTCGACCAAATATTCACGCCGCGAAGATTATGCTGTATATTTGGTGGGACCAGGTCTGTGTCATTTATTATGAACTGTTGAAACCCAACGAAACCATCACTGGGGAATGGTATCGACTTCAATTGATGCAATTGAGCCGAGCACTGCGCGAAAAATGGCCACAATACGAGCAAAGGCACGAAAAAGTGATTCTACAGCATGACAACGCTCGGCCTCACGTTGCCAAACACGTTAAAACCTACCTGGAAACGCTCAAATGGGAAGTCCTACCCCACTCGCCGTATTCTCCAAATATTGCGCCATCCGATTATTACTTGTTCCGTTCGATGGCACATGGTCTGGCTGATCAGCAGTTTCAAATTAAAAGATCAAAAAATTGCTTGATTCGTGGATAGCCTCAAAAGATTAACACTTTTACCGTAACGATATTCGAGCTCTGGCAGAAAGATGGGAAAAAGTTGTAGCTAGCGGTGGGCAATACTTTGAATGATGCATTTGTAACCATTTTTTCACAATAAAGTTGCATTTTCATAAAAAAAAACAGCTAGAACTTAGTTACACACCTAATATATATTATGACAAATTATCGATTTTGTAGATCTCAGAAATTGCTTTTAATTGTAAATAATGAAAATGTTAAAAATATAGGCCACATTGCAAAGTCAACACTCAAAAAAGTGAGCGATGCTTCATTAAATGTAAGAGAAGTAGTATGCGTGTACGCTAGACCTAAAATTGAAGAGTTTTATCTGCAATTTGACAAAATTTGTTTAGAAATGTCTGTAGTCGAGAAGTGGCAGCTTATGTCAACCCCGAAAAGACATCATCTTGAGTCCATAAGGAAGTTATATTCCTACGAGTACTTCCCTACTTCCTCCTGGTATGTTTTATACAAAAGCATAAATAGATTAGAAAGCAAGGAGTCCGGCAACAACTCCTAATACCTACATACTCGTAAGTTGGCGAATATTTGGGAAACTACATACTGTCCAATGCATAATTTGACCTTTTGCAACAGTTCATATGATATTCAGATGGTATGTATGGGGTGTGTTCACTGCCCTCTGCTTTGCTCTTTTCTCTTACTCGCTTACTAGTATTTCATTATAATCAATTTCCATTTGCAGACAAATGATTAATTTTAAGCTATAAATCATCTTTGTAAATTATTTTGATGCTGAATGAGCATAATAAACTCGATTTCTTTATTAAAAATCATTATCACCAATTTTCAGTTATAGCCAATAACTGGAAATTGGTGATAATGATTCTTAATGAAACCGATTCTAAAGCGATTTTGATTTTTTTATTTTTTTTTTTTTTTGCTGATCTTTCCGTGCACTTAGGAAATAATGTTGAAAAAGATGCATAACATTTGAAAATGTAGGATAAATTCGTTGGATAGGAACTTACACTGGTTTCTAAGGGATGTGCGAAGACGAATAGCTAGGTAGAGTCCGTTTCAAATAACTATGCAATTGGGAAGTTGCGCAGATAGAGCAACAAAATATTTACTACTCATTTGCTGCCTGAAAACACACCATATAGCCCAATCCCATTCAAGAAACTGGTCAGAATACAATTGGCGCAGTCAACATCAGAGGGAGGGTATATGCAACTTTTTTTCTATTTTGTATGTAGACAAGAGAGGATCACTGGAAGAGAGAAAACATGCGCCGACCTACTGCACAGTGATTTGAAACGGACTCTACGTAGAAAGAAAACAAATTCAACATGATCTATCAATTATTTAAAATTGAAATTTTGAGAATTGTAAAATAAGTTCATTTCAAAGTGCTGTTGGTTCAGAATTATTTTTGTGTTTGTAAGGGATTTACTCCGGAATTTTCTGATATTGCTGTGAACAGGAGTAAAATGGCCTAATAGATGCATCAACACATAGTCTAATAGTGGTTAAGTGCGTGATCACTGAGCGAGAGACTCAAGATTCGGGTTTCAAAAATACCGCAAGTCTTTTCACGGTCTCATCCTCGCGAAAGTCTGACAAACATCCGAGAGTAAAATTATCATGAAAAGCTCTATCAATCGAAAAAATTGCCCTTCGGAAACGGCATTAAGCTGTAATTCCCTCCCATTCATGTGGCGCACGAGTATATAGTATACACAGAAAGAGGAAGCAACTCATAAAATTGAATGAAATCTGGTTAGCTACCATCGCATGATTGGAAGAATTACTAGCTTTTTTTAATCGCAGTTTTAATAATTCTAAATAATCACATTTTTATATGTTTGTACATCGATGTTATTGAGGGTAATTCCTTTGTTTTCTAATTAATCTGAAAAAAATAAAGTTCAGAATATAAATTATGAGCAAAGACTTTTTAACTTCAGATTATTCTTCTTGAAGAAGTTAAATAAGTAATTAAAAGTAAATTTATATGCACCCAATTTTTAATGCCTACGAATATTTTCTTACGAAATCCATACCAAATTAGGGCTTAACTGTACTTACCCTTAAAGTCGTGTGAAAATGGTTAAAAATTGGGTTAAATTTGATACCGTGGCTAAATCCTTATATTATCGTGGTAAAATGAAAATATTACACGTCAAAATTTAACCATCTCATGATAATCTGACATTCACTACCAGATAGGTGGTGCCAGGTAGCCGGTTTCTGTAAGCGTGAAAAGGCCTCGGAACTTCACGGGCCTCTTTAACACACCTTTCAAAACTCAGTGCTGGATATGTACATATTGAAAAAAAGCGGGTTAATTTTAATTTTTACTGAAGGATGTTATTTCAAACTCGTATTGAGTGACTAAAAAACGATCTTCAAGTTCTGAATTTTACGATCCGGCAGAATAGCCACATACAGGTAATTGTTTTCAAACCATCGTTTTCAGCATCTAAAGAGCACTAATTAAAAAAATATGTCTTTGATAGAGACCACCAACGCCAGCTAAAACAAGATTTGGGTCTAAAAACAGTAAGCCTCAACATCAATCGCCAGCAATAGCCAACAACAAAGAAGATAAATTCTCCAGTAAGTTTGAACTACGTCTTTCTAAACAATTAGAAGACGACAAAAAAGAACTGATATCCCACAATACCCTAATGGAGAAACTGGAAAAGATTGTTGCCGATTTTAGTAGCCGCCTCGGTGACGTACATAGATCCATGTCTGCATTAACAGTGCGAATTGAGGTGCTCGAACAAACCTCCGAATCAATCCGATGCACACAACTCGATAATGAAATATCCAATCTACTTGACAAAGTGGATTCCATAGAGCGCGACAAACTTTCCGCTGATGCCACACTCCATGGTGTTCCATCGACAGCTAAGGAAAATCTACGGGAAATGTTTTTTTTTTTTTTTTTATAATTTGCACGTGTTAAAGGGGATATGAATACCCTTATACTAATTTTTTTTAGAACACGTGCGTTTTTGCGGAAAGGGGAAGAGACAGAGAGAAAGACAGAGTGGTGTAGTTTGAAACTCAGGTGGTATTAAGTCTCTGTAAACTCCAAGGGTGGCTGTCCAGATAACTGGGGAGTATTTTGTTTGTTTTTTCGCTATTGTTGTCGTTGCTTATGATTCACAGTATTTTTTTCCGTCCTCCTGATGTCATCATCACGATCAAGTTGCATTTTAGCCATATGACCACCCTACTGCCAGTGTTATGCCTTCACAGTAGAGTTGACTTAGCTTTAGCAAGTGATCGACTTTTTTATTTATTTCATGCGAAATAAATAGATGATTCTTGAAATCAGGATTCGAACCGTGAATCAAAAGTGTGACAAGCGATGATATTACCACTACACCACGGCCACCCTCAATTTTGATTTTGTGTTTTGTTTTGATTTTTTGTGTTTGATTCACTCTGCACCTCCATCGACTGTGTTCCTCCTCTGGTTGCTAAAGACATCTTTCGTACGAAACCTAAAGGGATTATGGAGAACTCAGCCATAGTAATAAAATCTAAATCAGCGGCGGATAATGTCACCATACTCAGACTAGCAAACCAATCGTATAAAAAAACACGTAAACCTATTTGTTTACAAAATCTTGGTTTGCAATCTGACAGACGAATTTACCTCAATGAAAGCCTAACTGCACGCAGTCTTGAGCTTTATCGAAGAGCTTTCCAATTAAAAAAACAGCAGAAGCTTTTTTCCGTTTTCCGTTTTTTCACTGGTCTTGTTTATGTGCGGCAGACACTGAATGCTAAAGCTGTTTTGATCGATTCCATTCACCACTTGGATGCTATTGCTGCTGCTACCGATACCAACCATGATGAAGTACTACCTGTTCACACGTAAGCGGCGGTTCCAGATTATTCATTTTGTAACTTTTTTTGCCTCTCAATTATTTTATTTTATTGTTTTTGCCTCTCAATTATTTTATTTAATTTCTATCATGTGCGTATTTTTGTGTATGTATCCTCTATCTGCCAGCCGTTCGAAAGTAGATTCCCTAATTTCAATTTGTGTCTGTATTTCTCTTTCCTGTGAGGTTAGTTTTTATTTTTTATTTTATTGCATTCTTTACATTGATGTCTGGAACTATCGTTAACTCATTTCAATATGATGGCGTGAATGAGAACTTGCGCGTACTAATTAATATTTTTTGTAATCAGCGCCAAGGGTTGCGTGTGTGTCATATTAATGCACAGTCTTTTTAAGAAAATTGATGAATTTAGAGGTCTGTTTGTTGGTTCTAATGTTGATGTAGTATGTGTCACTGAATCATGGTTTAAAACAGGAATAATGGATGATACCTACGCTCTGCATGGCTACAGAATTCTTCGAGGTGATAGGCACAATAGAACTGGAGGGGGCGTTGCAATTTACCTTCGAAACAGTTTAATTAGTAAATTTTTGATAAGTTCACCCCTGATAGTCCACTTCAGTATTGTTTTGTCGAAGTTGTTTGTGAACGGAAAAAGTGTCTTATTGGTGTCGTTTATAGACCAAATAGCTATTTTGATTTAACTCCCATATTTCACTTATTAGAAAATTACTCCCTAAATTATTGGAAAAGCATAGTATGTGGTGATTTCAATTGTAACATATTGGATGATGAGGGCTCTGAGTCATTCGTTCTATCTATGAAAACTCTTGGCTTGGACATTTTAAACACTACTGTGCCAACACATTTCACTCAAGCTAGCACACTTTTGGATTTATTCCTCTCTAACGACTGTGCCGATTGTTTTTATAGTCAGGTTTCAGCACCTGCGTTCTCCAAACATGACCTAATTTTTGCTATTTTTAACTTTCCACAAGATAAACTTCAATCCAAATACATATTCCGAGACTTTAGAAATCTCAATTCTGATGCACTGGAGCAAGATATTCAAAGAATAAATTGGTATCCAATTTATCATGAAACATCCATTGATACCCAAGTTGATCACCTTCAACAAATTGTACTGGAATTGTTCAATACGCACGTGCCGCTCAGAACTAAAATTACTACGTATCCCCATAAGTCATGGTTTACACCAGAAATTATTGCCCTAAAAAACAATCGTGATACAGCCTATAAGAAGTGGAAAAGATTCTAGCTCCAAGAATTTTATAACAGCTTTCGCCAACTAAGGAATTTGGTCAATTCCAAGATTAAACAAGCCAAAAGAGTGTTCTACGCTAGACAATTTGACCATGAGTTACCTTCAAAAACTCTCTGGCAAAATTTACGCGAGCTTGGTGTTGGACGGAAAAAGAATGCTGAAATGAATGAAATCGATCCCAACCAGCTCAATAGAGAATTCACGAAAGTGCAAATGACATCCAGAACAAGTGCTGATCCACTGGATGTAACGTTCAGTGGCTTTGAATTCACTCGTATTGAACAGGTTGATGTTGTCAATGCTATCCTTAAAATTAAGTCTAAAGCTGTTGGTATCGACGGAATTCTTCCGATTTTTATTAAAATCATACTACCTCACATTCTTCCAGCCATAACCCAAATTTTCAACAATATAATAACTACATCTACTTTTCCGACTGAGTGGAAAACTGCAAAAATTGTTCCAGCCCTGAAAAAGAAAGCGTCATCCAACTCGCCGGCTGAGTATAGACCCATTGCCATCCTTCCATTCTTGTCCAAGGTCATGGAAAAGATAATGCATAAGCAAATGTCTGTCTTTATCCAGCGCAATAAACTACTCTGCGCAAATCAATCTGGCTTCAGGCCATATCATAGCTGTACGTCTGCTCGACTTAAAGTAACTGATGATATCCGAGTGGCGATGGATAAAGATCTAATAACTTTTGTGACTCTGCTGGACTTTTCCAAGGCCTTTGACACAGTGGATCATATGCAGCTTCTCTTAAAACTCAAGAGGTTGTTTGGCTTTTCATCATCTGCTATCAAGCTCATCAAAACATATCTTGGTGGAAGAAAACAATCCGTTGCTGTTAATAATGTGATGTCTGATTTTATTGCAACCTCGGCGGGTGTACCTCAAGGGTCTATATTGGGACCTTTGTTATTCACAATATTTATCAATGATCTTCCGACCATAATCAAAAATTCATTCCTACACATGTACGCAGACGATGTACAGCTTTATATAAGTTGCAAATTAGACCTTATTAAGGAAGCAGCTTGTAAGCTTAATGAGGATCTACGAAAAGTTCTAGATTGGTCTGAAGATAATTCGTTGAAGCTTAACCCAGCCAAATCTAAATGTCTCGTTATTAGCAGAAATGGCGTGAATGGCTGTGATCTTCCTAATATATTCCTCCAAAATGAACCAATTGAGTTCGTTGACAAAGCTAAAAGTCTTGGGGTATGGTTTAACAAAACGTTAAGTTGGGATGATCATATCTCCACTATTATAGGCAAAATCTATGGTTCTCTTAGGAATCTATCTATGTCGCAGTGTTTCATTCCTTTGCAAACAAGGTTAATGCTAGTAAGGGCTTTGCTAATTCCAATATTTACATACGGATGTGAAATTTTTTGTTGCAGCAGTGCTCTCATTCGATGTAAGCTCAACGTTGCGTTTAACAATATAACTCGCTATGTTTATGGATTGAGACGTTTTGACCATATTTCACAATATGCTAAGAACATATTAGGATGCACTCTTGATAAATATCTCGAGTACTGCACAATCAAGTACCTACAAAAAATTATTACCAGCAAACAGCCTCCATATTTATTCGAAAAACTTAAACTTTCACGGTCGAGCCGATCTTTAAGTTTAATCCAACCGCGTGTTCACTATCAAAACTCAGAGCGTCAATTTTTCGTTCATGCTATTCATCTTTGGAATGCACTTCCTCTCAGCGTTAGGAGACTTTATGATGCGAATGGTTTTGGGGAAACTCTCTTTCGGCACTTGGCAGGGTAAAACAAGCACATTTTAGTTTATTTGCATTTTCACAATTACGAGTAAAAGTTAAATTTTGTTTCCACATATTGTATACTATAAAAATTTTCTACTTATACATTCTTCATTTTCATTTATCACTGAATTGTATGAATTTCTGAATAATAGTATTACCTATATATACATATCTCATTTATAGCTTAAAGATGATGTAAAGTCTATTATAAATGATGTTACTTAATCAATAATAAATACTAAATACTAAATACTATTAGTTGTTATTACCATTAGCATTTATGGCTTCACTGAAGTTTGGTGGACAGGTTACGCCTCTCATTAATGTTCCCGCAATTTGTTCATGTAGGTAAGTATCTATTTATGTATGTATGTACTTTTGATTCCAATGTACTATGTATGTACTTTTGATAGCAAAACATACTGAACCGATATCGATGAAACGAAAACAGACATATTTCTTGAAATCTTAGAAGGGTCTTTAGAATTGTATTTAGTTTAATTTAGTTTAGTTTTTTTTGGCCAACAGATGGCGCAATAAGTGCACATACATATGTTTGTCGACACCTATTATAACATAACAAAGTCACAAAATGATGTCTCGCTTATCTGTCTGTATGTATGAACTCGCTAATCTTGGGAAGCACTTAACGTATTTTAAAACAGTTTCCGCTATCCTATAGCTTATTGTTTAAGAGCAGTTAAGATATTCAAAAATTTGTCAAGCAGTAAACATCAACATGCAGTAATTTGGAGAATTGCTGCTGATACTCGAAATACTTAAGGCGCTGCCAAAACTACAAGAAATATAAAATAATCAAAACGATGTATGGACAAATACATGCAAACTAGGAAAAATAAATAAAAACAACATTCGAAAAGTTGTCACCTGTCATGTGGGTGTTTCGTCGTTTTTGGGGATGAAAATCTACATCCAGCAGGCACCAGCGCTGGGTTTTCGGCTCTGTCTTCTAATTTCTTCATCGTACTTTTCTATTTGTTTTTTTTTTTTTTTTGTCTAATTTACATGGACTAAAAAGCGAATTAAAGAAAACATACACTTCAGATTTATAGGTAGTTTACAACTACAATTTGTTTCTACTTCTGGTGAATACAAGAGAGTCCACTAGTAAATAGCCGGCTCCGTGGGTAGAGGAATATACTGGTTACTTGAAAAATATTCCAAGCTTAACGTAGAGAACAAATTGCTTTTATACAAACAAGTGCTAAAGCCGGTGTGGACATATGGAATACAACTTTGGGCTTATACAAAAAAAAAAGTAATATCAACGCCTTTACAAACTTTTGGAAATAAAGTGCTTGGAGCAATCGTCAATGCACCGTTTTACATAAAAAAACACAATATCCACAGATCTCGGCATTGCTACAATTAAAGATGAAATCAAGAACATTGCGCGAAAGTACAAAAATCGATTACTAGGACAACTCAACAATGTAGTCCTTGAGATTCTGAATATGAAAAATTTATTGCGCCATCTACAAAGGACCAACCCTTTCGACTTAACATGATCATAAAGTAACACCGTCTAAATTGCGGAACAAGCAGGAACTTTCAATGGAAAGTTAGGTGCCAAACGTTTTCATTTCCTGGAACCCCTTCGGGTAGGGGACAGAATATACCCGAGGTAGGCATGCCTGTCGTAAGAGGCGACTAAAATCCACAAAGCGGAGACGAAAACTTCGAAAAATTGGCAAACAAAAAAAAACAAATGACCCGGTCCTCCTGGCAGGGGGTTTGTGAGTAGAAATAACTGTACTACCCAATAAAACTAATACGGTTACAAAATATGGCAATGAATAAAACAAACGATATAAATACCCCAGGTGGCAGACCAGGTAAACTGGAAAATCCACTCTCCTCGGAGGTCGGTCCCATGGATTCTGGGGGGGACCATTTATTGCTTCTCCAACAAAACACTAGAAGGAGTTCACTTACGCCGAGAACTCCACCGAAAGCGATAGCGCAAAAAAGCCTTTCGGCCAAAGATAGCGCTATAATTGTAAGTATTCCGAAGATACAAAAACAGAAATCTGGAACTGAAACCAGTAAAGCTGGAAGTGAACATAAAACTGATTCACAAGCGAAAACCCTACCACCTACATCGAATATCTCCGGGAAAAGTAGTCCGCCGGCTAACCAGGACTCAGTGAAAACGAAATGCTTCGTAAAAGAGAACAACGAACTACGAGCTAAACTTAATGAAATGGAGCGACTCTTCCACGAGCTTAAAAAGGAAGTAAATGCTCTGCGAAAAGAAAACGAGGATCTCAAGAACATTCATGTACCGAAAAATCCCGATACAACGCCAAACCGTCCAGTGAGTGAATATTTTACGGACGAGGAAGAACTTGCCCACGAAACCAATCGGGCCTCCAAAAAGAGGCCTAGCAAAAAACGTAAGGCCGTTACTTCACCCGAAGTTTCACAAAAGGAAGATAAGCACGCCGTATCAAACAAGGCAAAAACCCAAGCGAAAAATCGCCCTCCACCCGCAATAAATGTCGTCGGGATAGCGGACTATGGAAAACTTCGTAATCTTCTCAAAAATACGCTGAGGACAAAACACAATATAACCTCGCGCCGAAACAACGAGTGGAAAATCAACGTAGATGACCCAGACTCCTACCGAGCACTGTCACTAAAATTAAACACCGAGAAAATCCAATGGTATACTTACGAGAATAAGTACGAAAAACCACTGCGAGTCTTTGTTAGGGGACTTCACCCGTCGTGCGCGAAAGAAGACGTTATGGAAGACGTGAAAAGCCAAGGCTTGAAAATTATTGACGCCGTGAATATTATCAAGAAGGAAAAGCAACGTACGGAAGGAGACAAAGATAGTGTCATCAAGCGCGGTCTCCCACTTTTTATGCTTACCTTTGATAGGACAGAGAATGTGGACGAAATCTTCAAAATGAAAACCATTCTAAACATCAAGGTAAAAGTCGAGCCCATGCGTAAGAGCAAGAGATCGATACCTCAGTGTAAGCGATGCCAAGGCTTTAACCATACGCAGGCATACTGCCAGAAAGAACCACGGTGCGTAAAATGTGCCGGTACACATCTTTCGGAAGAGTGCAACATAACCAAGCAGGTCCCAGCGGTCTGCGCGAATTGCATGGGAAACCACCCAGCGAACTATCGAGGTTGCGAAATCGCCAAAGAACTTCAAAAAAGACGCGATACTCTAAAAAAACCGCTACACCCGGAACCAAACTTAAAAGATCCTAAAATCGATAAGCCTAAGACCGTTAAGCCAGTCAAAAAGACGAGACCGATAAAGGAAAATATAAAAATTGCACAAAAGAACGTCGCTGGTCCAAGTCCAACGGAAAAACTGCCACTGGCTGGAAGTACGAAATCGTACGCGCAAGTCGCATCAAGGTCAGCCACAACAGATCCGGTCTGCCAAATACTAACTGTGATATTGGAAAAACTTGAGGAGCAAACCAAGGTTAATCAAGTTATTTTCGACAAATTGAGCAAGCTCGAGTTCAAGCCTCGCAAGACAAACAACAAAACATGAATATGAAACAGCTGCTAAAGATACTAACGTGGAATGCAAACGGCATTCTGGCAAAAATAGACGAATTAGAAATCTTTTTACGGAAAAACAATATTGATATATGCTTGATATCGGAAACCCACTTAAAAAAAAGGACCTGGACCCAGAATAAAAGGCTACAGTGATTATCACGCGCATCATCCTTCGGAAAATGCGAGAGGCGGTTCCTCTATGTACATTAAAGAATACATTAAGCACTCCGAAAACATAAAAGTAGAACTGGATTCTATGCAAATAAGCTCAGTTTCCGTAAAAATAAATCATTTAGACTACCAGATCGGATCGTGTTACTTCCCTCCGGGATATAGGTTGGTGGACGACGACCTCGTTCGCCTCTTTGACTCACTCGGGCCTAATTTTATCATCGGTGGTGACTTTAACGCGAAACACACTTTCTGGGGTTCAAGATGTAATTCAACGAAAGGCAGATTATTGTACAAAGCCAGTATGAAACGTGGTTTGGAATTTTTTTCGACGGGAAAGCCAACGTATTGGCCAACTGACAATAATAAAATCCCTGACCTCGTCGACTTCTTTATCGCAAAAGCGCTAACTAAAAATCTAACGGAAGTAGAAGAATGTTATGATTTATGCTCAGACCACTCAGCAGTCATTCTGAAAATCGGTGGAAGTCTAGCAAAAAAAGAAGGACCGCCTAAGTTAACTAGTAACAAAACAAACTGGGACGTTTTCAGAAAAGACTGCAAGGAAAATATTGCTCTAAATGTGCCGCTAAAGACACCACTTGAAATAGAAGACGAAATTGACAAGCTCGTGGAAGCCATTCAGTGCGCAGCATGGAAAAATACCCCTTTTCGAAAAACAGCAACACGGAACAGCAAAGTCAAATACCAGCCTGATATCGAAGACCTCATACGTGAAAAGAGAAGAGCGCGCAAGAGATGGCAACAATCCCGCGCGCCACCGCATAAAACTTATCTTAACCACCTTTCCAACAAGCTAAAAAATGTGCTGCAGGACTTAAGAAATCGCGAGACTTCTACTTACCTCGAGAGCTTGACCGCTGATAAGTGTTCAAACTACTCTCTATGGAAAGCCTTAAAGTCCATAAGGAAACCCGTAATGCACTCGCCACCAATAAGAAAAGCTAACGGCGAATGGGCAAAAGGAGACAAAGATAAAGCGGAATTATTTGCCGAACATTTAGAGGAAACGTTCAAGCCATTCGATGGACAACCATTGATCGAAGATCCGGATGCAAATACGGCACCCGACAACTTTAAATTAAAAACTGTATCCCTGTCTGAACTTCGAATGACAATAAGAAAACTGAAAAATAACAAGGCTCCAGGATATGATTTAATCACTGGCGAAGTTTTGAAGGAGCTACCGAAAAAAGCGTTAGTTAAGTTACTCTACATTATAAATGCTTCATTGAGACTTCTATATGTTCCAAGGCAATGGAAAGTCGCCGAAGTAATAATGGTTCCGAAACCGGGGAAATGTGCAAACGACAAGAAATCATATAGACCCATTTCGCTTCTGCCGATAATATCTAAAGTCTTTGAGAAACTTCTGCTAAAAAGATTGCACCCAGTAATTGAAGAAAGGCGATTGATCCCGGATCATCAATTCGGGTTTCGGGTTAAACATTCCACAATCGATCAGGTGTATCGAATTACAAATGAAATTGAAAAAGCTCTAGAAGGGAAAAAGATATGCTCTACCGCTTTTCTCGACGTATCGCAAGCGTTCGACAAGGTATGGCACGAAGGCCTGAGATATAAGCTAAGGGAAATCTTACCAGATAAATTCTACAGAATATTGGAATCTTACCTTAATAACAGACTCTTTCGTGTTAAACATGGGGCAGAATATTCGAAATTCAAAGAAATCCATGCCGGTGTTCCGCAAGGAAGCGTTCTCGGCCCAATCCTGTTCCTCCTCTACACAAGAGATATACCACAAGATGAAGGGACTGTCGTAGCAACGTTCGCAGATGACACGGCTATCCTCGCAACAGATGAGTCAGTCGAATCATCAACTGGAAAACTCCAACGAGCTTTAAACAAAGTATGCGAGTGGACAAAGACCTGGAGAATCGTCCTTAACGAGACCAAGTCAACGCATGTCAATTTTACATACAAAAAGATAAACAACTTACCTATTTCCATTAACTCGGTACAAATACCGTACGCAAACGAGGCAAAATATCTAGGAATGACACTAGACGCAAAACTTAAGTGGAAGCCACATGTTAAAAAGAAGCGCGACGAGCTCGAAATCAGACTTAGAGAAATGTACTGGCTACTCGGGAGATACTCGAAGTTAAGCGTATACAACAAACTGCTTCTGTACAAGCAAGTGCTAAAACCATCTTGGACATACGGTATACAACTTTGGGGTTGTACCAAGCCAAGCAATATGACTGTTCTGCAAACATTCCAAAACAAAACACTAAGAGCAATTGTGAATGCTCCATGGTATATAAGGAATAGTGATATTCACAGAGATCTAGGAATTGCTACCGTGAGGGATGAAGTAACAAACTTTGCTCACAAACTTCGTACTCGCCTTCATGATCATTGCAATAATGAAATAATCCGTACTCTGGACGTGACAAACCTCGAGCGCCGACTACAAAGAACAAGACCGTACGATCTGGCGCAGTAAGGGAAAACCGCATGTAATGACGGTATTAGTAGGTGCCTTCGCAGGAAAGCTACCTACCTAACGCGATTAACACTACAGAAGCGTAAACTACTTGTTAAGGCAACTTAGTCGTAGTCACCACAAAACGAAAAAATGAGAGGAACGAATTTCCTACTACTATGAGCACGAGCGGCCGGTTCTCATAGTGCCTCTCTGGGGGGTGAGGTTTAGCCCGTAGGCATATACTGGCAGACGCTTATGAATCATCAGGTCAGATATATGAATCGGGCATAACCAATGGTACGGGCCATTAGTATCTTTTGAAGATTCCTGCACCTCCAGGCGCAACCAAAAAAAAAAAAAAAAAAAAAAAATTTCCTGGAAAAAAAAAACTGCTTGACAAGTCAAAATTTAGTTGTAGAAACAATGTTGTGTTGAAGGGATGTGTTTTTAGTGAGTAAAAATCTCACTCTACTAACAGCACGCGCTACGGTCTTCATAGTGTCTTTAGAAGATTTTCACCTACCCTGGCAAGCAAATATTATTGAAGAAAAAAACGTAGAGGATGTCACTTAAGCTCAGGTACCCCCCTCTTAGCCTTTTCTCTATCACACAGCTTTGCACTCTCCGTCACCAAACTGAGAATATAGGGAAGGGTGTGAGGCTGGCAAAAGTATTCTGCTGTCATCCTGACCTCTTCCCTATGACTCACACCAAGCGTAAAGTGGATTGAGCTCATAAAATGTGCATAATTGAAAAGGCGTTATCGTGCGAACGGATACCAATGCACACCACACTACCTGTGTTAGTACCAACATTAACCCAAGAGGTCTTTTCTTCATCTCTTAAATGTTGAAAATCTTGCAACACTAAACGTATGTAGTACTCCAACTTTTATTAACAAGACCCGTAGGGAAGTGCTAGACATTACTGTCGCGACATCAAATGAGGCCTCTATGTCGGACCACAGATGGATAATTTTAGACCTTGCTAGGGGCACAAAACTAGAACTGTAGTTAGGAACCCTAGAATCACGGACTGTGACCTCTTTGTAGCAATCTTTTTCAAAAAATAAGTAACCGGCGGCTGGACCCGATTCTAAATGCCGGGGACGTGACTAGGGAGGTACTCAATATTCAGAAAGCTTCCTCCCAGAACTTTTACAGGTCATAAAAAGCATACATGCTGGAACAGGGAACTGCACGAACAAAGATAAACGGTATGGAGATTATTCAATACTGGGAAGCTTACAAAACTAGCAAGATAACTTTCAAAAACCTGACCAGAAACGCAAGCAGAAACTCTAGGAACACTTTATGCAGTGAGATAGATTACCCCAACTTATCCAAGACAATGGTGGGGGAGCAACCTCAGGAAAAACTCTCGAACTGCTAACGAAGACCCACTTCCCGGGATGTTTGGCCGACTCTAACCGTGTATCACTCATAGGAACCGAGCCGGATGGACCGGCCTGGGAAGATGCTGGCAACATCATCAGTACATCAAAGAAAGCATGGACGACAAACTCGTTCGCGCAGCGGGGAGGGGTAACATCCTCCCTATTTTCCTTCAGAAAGGACTAGAAATTCTAACCCCTCACCTGGTGAGAATTTTTATGGATAAGGACAAAACTACCCCCTTCCATCTTAAGCTCCAAGCAACATGCCTATACTAAAGGGATGTCTGTAGAAACAGCCCTTCACTACGTCGTTTACACCATCGAAAGTGCCCTTAAGTATAGAAGTCGATTGTTGGCAACTTCCTGGACTTAGAGGGAGTCTTCAATAATATTAAAATTCAGGACATAGTGGAGGCCCTCCAGAGGAAGACAATTAATAACTTCATTGAACACATGATCACGGTATAGAAAGTAAGGAGGGGAAGGTTCATAATACGCCAAGGAGAAATTTTATCTGCTCTGGTGTGGATACTGCCAGTGGATGAACTTCTGAAATCCTTCGAAGGTAATGGATTCAAACGTATAACGTATGCTGATGACCTCGCAATACTAATAACGGGGAAACATCTTAATACATTGGGAGAACTCCTGCAGTCTGCACTGCACCTCATAAAGATCTGGACTGACAGTTGCGGATTGTGTGTTAGCCCTGGTAAAACTTGGGGTCTTACATCTGGACTCGTAGAACATCCGAGTGTCCTTATAAATAAAAACGCGAGGATTGACAACAGGCACTGCTATTCCGGACGGAGGAGGAATAGAAGTGCATACGGATATATGGCACATTGACGAAGAATCGGGGGCGGGTTTGTTTTTCAATCGCCACCCCTCAATCAAGCAATCCATCTGGAGCAGTTCGTGACTGTATTCCAGGTGGATGTGTTTATTATACTCAAGGGCGCGAAACTACTCCTTAATTCCGGAAATCAGGGCAATAGCATCTACATCTGCTCGGACAGTCAAGCTGCCTTCATGGCACTTGCAAACCCAAGAACTAACTCGAAGTTGGTGAAGGAATGCAAGGAGAAACTCGGCATCCTAGCAACTTCCTCTCATGACAATCTGCTCTGGGTACCTGGTCGTCATAACTCTCTTATACCCTTTTCTTTACCAAGCAGTTTTTCATATAGAGGGGAACGCAACACTACATGAGGATTCAGTCCTTACCCTCCATAAACAACCAACCAAGCCCAGGAGTTGGGGTTAACCTTGACCGATCAGCCCCACTATAATCTCGCTTAATCGTTGAGCTCCTCTTTCCAGAACTTGTTATCGTTCTTGGATTAATTTCACGGAAATCTTGCTCCATTCTATTCGCAATTCATTTTTAATTTGCTTGTATTTTTGTATGCCATGCATATGAGACTCTTTTGGTTGGTTGGGCAGTGTTGGTTTTCTTAAAATTTTCGATCTCGAGATTTTGATCAAAGTTGACATTACTATAATAGAGAAACTAAAAAAAGTGGGTCTCTAAATTCTGTCTGTCTGTCTGTCTGTATGTATATACGATGGACTGCAGACTAAATGGCAGTACGGATTTTATTGAAACTTTATATCTGGGGTCAGTAAGATCTTAATTCGAGGCGAAATCGGAATTTCCATTCAAGCCCTAAAATTAACGGTACTTTACTAATGGCTTTAACGATTTTGTTCAAATTTTATATTTGAGCTATGACGGATTATTTAAATTTCAAATGTAAGTGATTTGCAAATAAACAGCATATACGAGGGTGGCTAACAATTTCGCGACCTAAGCCATTAAGTGAAAGAGATCCGTTTAAAAAATTGTATTTCTCAATATAATCTCCCTCAAATTAAAAGCATTTCTTACATCGGGCATATAGTGCCTTTATACAACCGAAAAAATATTACTTTTCTTTGCCATAAGCTTCGAAGGCGACTTTTCCACCTTGAATTTCAATCCACTGCTTAGACTCTTGTTTGGACTCCGGATCGTATTGGCGAACTCAAGTCTCATCTACAGTTACGATTCGGTTGCAAATTTCTTCGAGATTGTCGCAGAATCATTTTCGTTACCCAGCGCGCACAAATTTTTGTCATGTTTAAATGCTCGTGAAAAATTTCTCCAATCCGTTCTTTGCTGATGTGCAACTCGTCCGCTATCTGCCACATTTTTATTCTCTAGTCGGCCACAACTAATTCAGGATGCCCTGGGCAGGGGTCGTCTTCACAGCTCTCTCGCCTTTGTTGAAATAAGCGTGCCCATTTTTTATAAACCATGTCATTCGAAGGCCGAGAATTTTCATTTTCATTTTTAATTCATTTTTATTAATTCTCAATTCATTATAACTTACTTGCTAGACAAAAAAACGCTTAAAACTAACTTAACTAAAATATCTATAGTATGTTATTTTAACTTACTGGCCCTATATGGGCGCTCTAAGATACTTAAACTACGAGTATGTCTTTCGGCGTAACCTAACTTAAATTCTTTATTTATTTCATTTTTGTATTACTAATAATTACTAAGAAAAATTTTAATAAAACAAAAAATATAGAAAATGAACTTTGTTTGCTTGTTTCTTATATACAACTTAAAACCTACCTTATTCTACCTAAGTCTATCATAATCTACCTTACTCTAACTACATAATTACATACGTACTTTTTTTTAAATCTAAGTGCTGTTCTTTTGGTGCCGTGAAATAAGCCCAAATGCAAAAAATTTGGCTTTATTTCGCTTTGCTTCATTTTACTTTGTGAAAGTGAAATAAGGCCAAACAAATTCCAAAGTGAAATAAGGCTAAATGCTAAAGACTTACAAGATGAAATCTTTTACATAGTAAAAAGCGATTACTGAACTACATATCTATGAATATCGAATATCGCAACACCTTCTCCTTGTGTGGAGTTAGGTCGATCTCTTCTTATTATATTGTATTCATTGTGTCCCAATTTGTGCTTCTGAAATAGCTTTGTTTCGCTAATCATAAATACATCAGGGGTTTGGTCTTCTAACAATTTAAATAGTACAGCTCTTCGCTCGATCCTAATCAGTGCATTCACATTCACCGCAAGAATCTTTAAGGGTTGCTCCGACCTGCCGCCATTTGGGTGTAGGTCACTTGGGGAGTCACGGCTTTTGTTTGAATGGGAGGAGGTGGACGTTTCACTTTGACCTTCTGCTGGCGAACCAAATTTAATTTCTTAATATACTGGAATTTGGGGCAACCACGATAGTTTGCAGTGTGGGCCGAGTTCCATAAAGCACACTAGAGTTGGCTTTTATCTGCCGCTCCATCCTTACCAAGAGTACATACTTCTGCTATGTGGTTCTCTTCACACTTAACACATCGAGGCTGCATCTCCCTGTTCGACGAGGCGTGCCCGAACCTTTGGCAGCGAATACATTATATAGGTAATGTTTTCACTCTTTTTTATTTTCTCCCAAGTGAAAACCTGGTAGTCTAGGACTTTGATACTCCTTAGACCATCCAGTTAACTGTTGGGTGAGAGCTGAACCGATTCTCCCTTTTGATCCTTGCTGTGATGAATGGCTTAACCCAGTTTAAGGGGCATCTCCGGATCGGTAGACGGTTCTATCCTCTCAGCAGCATGGCTTGCAGCTTCCCCCCTTCGGGGTGAAGAAGAAGAACTCCGTCGTCGAGTCCCTCAACAAAATTTTAATTTGTTTGCACTGTTCCATTGTATTGCATGTCTATCTGCATTTAATCGCTTAATGCAAAAATTATTACCTATGGCCGACTTACATAGCTCAATGGTATCCTTCAGCTCCATCTTATAGGTGTTAATTGGCGGCACCCTCGCCTTTGTAGTCTTCATTTGCTGTTGCTGCTGTTTCTACTGCGGTTGTTCTTGCTGTGATTTCTGTTGCTGTTGTTGTTGCTGCTGCTTATTCTGCTTCGGTTGTTGTAGCTGATGTTGTTGCTGTTGTTGTTGCTGTTGTTGTTGCTGTTGTTGGTGCTGTTGTAGTTGCGGCTGCTTTTGTTGTTGCAGCTGGCCTTCTGATAGCTGCTGCTGTTGTTGTTGCGAAGCGCGCTGGAGCTCTTGCTGCCGCTCCTACTCTTGTCTGGCCTTGATAGCACGTACCCGTTCTTTCAGCTGCCTTTTGCTGCTGTTCAGACTCTCCACTTGTTCATCTTCAATTGAACAATATGAAAACATTGGGCTTTCGGTTTTGTAACACAATTCGAATACTCGTATATGTATGTACATGATATCTCGTATTTTCGATCATCTTTTTACAAATTCGTGATTAAGCGGATCTTTTACTCCATTTTATAAAAGGTTATTAAAAACGCTATTATATTATAATAATATCATTAGTGAATAGAAACACATTGCGAGAAAGGCATAATGGAAAGCGGAAATTCAATTTCTTTTTGTAAAAAATGGTTTCATGTTCCCCGGTCCTTTTTTAAGGTATTCATTTAACCCGGTCTAAGTTAGGAATTAGTAACAATACGCTTTTTGCAGAAAAAAGATTTTGTCTTTAGATAATCTGCTGCCACATTGTCTTTAGATAATCTAATCTATGTAATATGATGTTACGTAAATAATAGTCATAACGTGGAGTAAAAAACCTCACAGAATAATGTTACAGCGAAAAAAAATGATCAAAAATACAAAAAAAAATCATGTTTTGTCAAATTGTGAACCAATGAAAGCCCAATGTTGCTATATTGTTCCAGGATTTAAAGACTGAACATCACTATTCTATTAAAAAAAAACATCTTTAAAATCCTGACTGACGCGCTAACTGATAACAAATCAATATTAGAAATATGTAATTAAAAAAATAATTTTGATTAGAGCACTCACGAGGATTAATTGAAAATAACAAAAAACACTAATAAAGAACAAGTGAAAATAATCCATGGTTGGGTATTATTATAGGTACCTAGAAGTCATTAAAATCGATCGCCCAACCACCGATTTTTTTAACTTGTTTCCCACTTTTTATACTGCTTTTCGTGATCAAGTACTTCCGTTATTTTTAATTAAATATTTTTTATTTTGTAGGTTTATCTAGATAAGAAAGGCTTATTGTCTATTAAAATAAAGTACTTAAACTTTATGAGACGCTACCATAAATTAATATGCGTACTCTCGGAAATACAAGCCATTGCCGCAAATAAAATTCTTTCAACCTTACCCAAACTCATGTAAAATGAGTTCATTTCTGTAATTCTTAAAATAATCAAATATTATTAAGTCGCATGGAATATTTGGTAAAAACAAAATTAGAAGAGCCGAAGAACATCTCCATGACGTCGAAAATAACAACATGTGGGAACAATCGATATCCAATAGCTCCATAAAGTGGATTTTTATGGACGATAAAATCCCAAGTGGAGCCAACTTCTGTTGAAATGAACGTTAACAATGTATGATCATACATATGTACATAAGTACGTGCTGTTGTAGTTTGGCTAATTTTCAAATATACCTGGTCTTACAATAAATTCTGTTACAAAACTTTCAGCGCAAACTACATATATGAAAATAACATTAGGAATAATACCGTTAACACGGACTACAAAACACAATTAATATCACCCAGGTTGGGTTCAGCTACTGATTGGTTATCACGGAGTAAGGTATAAAATAAAATCGTATTGCTGTCATAGCATTCTGCTCGAGATACCATAAAAGTTTGTGTACCGTGCTATAAATCGATTTGTTGAATCATCTTAATTAAAAGATAGACCAAAAAGTGTTCGTCTGCGCGTTGCCCGTATGAGCGCAGTTGTAGAAGCTGTACGCGAGCGAATTCGAAGAAATCCCTTTCGAAAACAGAAAATTATGTCGCGTGATATAGATATATCCACCAGATCCATGTCAAAGCTCATTCAGGATGATCTAAGCAAGAAAGCCTTTCGTTGGTCAACTGGATATCTATTGACGCCTAATTTAAAGCCAATAAGGCTAGAGAGATACAAGCGACTGGCACGCGGACCACGACCACGAAAATATTCTTTTTACGGACGAAAAGATTTACACCGTCGAGGAAGTTTTTAATAAACAAATCGATAAAATTTATGCAAGGACACTTAAAGGACCAAAAACTACAGTTCCTAGGGTTCAAAACGGCCATCATCCTGCTTCGGTAGTGGTTTGGTAAGGAGTTACTGCTCTCCATTTTTGTGAAAAAGGAGTCAAAACTGGGGCAGAGGTGTACCAAAAAGTTTTTCCTAGAAGGCGTCGTTAAAGGCTTGTCGAATACCCTTTTTAATGGAGCAAGATGGGGTTTCCTTTACTCCAGCACATAAACCCTAAAACAAAAAACTCAGCAGTAACTCAATCAATATTCCTGTTTTTATTGCACCCGAGGATTGGCCTTCAGGAAGCCCGGATTTGAATCCTTTGGATTATTGTTTGTGTCAGTGTTGGAGAGTATAACCTGTAAGAGACTCCACCGAAATTTGGAGAGCATCAAAAATGTGCCCATTGACCACACGGTTTGAATGCCTGCGTTCAAGCAAAGGCGGTCACTATGACTAAACCGCCTTTTTTTTAAATTACTTAATATTTAAGCAAATCAATTTTATAAATACTAATTCAAAATGTTTTGTTGTTTAATTTGTATAAACTTTTGCACTTGTAACATAACTTATGGCAGGACTAGGTATACAGACTACATATATGTATATGTATGTAGGTACATGCATACCTACACATGCCTACGTAGCAGCGATTGTTCTGCCATCCACTCTCATCATACTTTTCATAAATTGCCAGTAGACTGTTCATCTTTAAATTATAATTGCTACAATTTCAATGGTTTCCGAGAAACTCATGGGTGTAAAGTCAAACACCTGATAATAAACGCATGTGAATTCAAAAACGAGTCGCAAAGTTTACAAGGTCATTTCTGTCATTGACCCACATTCGCATAAAATTCGTTAGACCAAAAATTAAATTCTGGAGCCCAATCTATTTTGATCTTTACCCAATTACGTCTTTAAAAATCCTACTGAATTATACACTTAAAATTCTATTTAAACTATGTACATACATATTTAGTTCGGCGTAACAATTAAACCGAATAAATAAAACAACAAGATACACATACATTTTAGAAAACCCTATAACGCAACCCCAACGCGTAATTTGCATTGCAAAACTTCCTCCTCCAAACGAAAGACAAAGCAAAACAGAAACAAATCAGAAAATCATAGAAATTGAAGCAAAACAAAGAAAACGAAGAAAAAGTAGATAACAAAATAATTCTTCAAGTTCACGCAATGCGAAACAATAGAAATTAAAACTTGACACACATTCGACACCCGCGCTGTACGATAAAGCAAAAAGTTTCATGCTAGCCCTTGTGGCGTCACTTCACTTACCGTATTCACAAATTCGGCGATATTCGATGATACTTGGTAATTACCCTCACACCAGTCAACGGGCGAGCTGCCCGGCTTTAAGTGCTCCCAAGCCATCTGGTAGAAGCTGATACTGCTGCTACCGGTGATACTCAGATTTGTGGTGGTTATCTCTCACTTTCTTCGCGAAACAACCCCACTAATTTAAAGGCGAGGTTCGATATGAACACGATTTTTCACGAGGGCGGTAACCACTCTTTACTCCTTCCCTTTGTTTACACTCCTATACACTGTAGGGGTGTTAAGAGAGAGCGCACGTTTCGCTAAAATGTCAATTCACACACCAGAGAGCACGGCCCTGAGTGATGCGGTGACAAGTGCACTGCACCACAACGAAATCGGAGAAGGAAGGAACCAAAGAAAAAACACTACTGCTGCTGCTCGCAAGGATTGATGGAGTCACTTTCACTGTAGGGTGTGGGGTGGTAATTGAGCCAGGTTCTTTTGTGTTATGTAAGTCGCAATTCGTCACTCTCTTTTTCTTTGTTCTATTTATTTAACACACAAAACGTAGCGGAAGTGCTGTAGCTATATTATTTTCAATTCAATTTACTAAATTTCCGTTAATCACTGAAATGAGGATGACAATATTTTCACGAATAAATTGAACTAAACAATAAAAGCCCGAGTGTTTTTTTTATATCACAAAAATTTACTATTAAGAACGACCCATAAGCACAACCGTTACGATGTAGTCTCTTCTTTCGACTGGCGAAAAATTATTTTGGGGGCCAATAGCATACGCCACATAAGAATAACGGAAGAAAGGAAAAGCATACTCATTGCAGTTTTTGTCTGTTAGTTGGTCGTCTTGTTGGGGCTGGGGGTTGGGTTGGTTAACATTTGATAGTACTGTATTATCGACGGACCAGCTGTTTTGTGTGATTGCTTTTGAATGACATTCGCGTCAGCATTGTTTACTGTTTTGAGAGGGAAAGTATTAAGTGAAATGCATTGTTTATGCTAGGGTAAAACTGTTGTTTACTGTTCTCAACACAGTTTTGCATTTGTGATTCCGAAGAAATGCGTTTTGTGGATAACAAAAAGGAATGGGGTTATTTCCGGCGGTGTTGTTTATTAACCTTTCCACGACAATTGAGTTTTAGTTATTTACCACGTTTATATGCAGAATCGAGGGATCGAGTTGAGATTTCGATCTGAGTCTTTCTTCACACCGAGTCGAAAGATTGAAAAATTCAAACTTGGTTGAACTGACAGATAAGTATAGCAGACATTCTGCTTTTGATTGTGTTAGTGCTCTGTTGTGTTAGATTCGCTATCTGAAATCACACACATACAGAGACAACATGTCAGTTCAACCCCTCAACCCAGGTATACATGCATTTTTCTAACTCGATCCAGCTCTGTTTGCTGAGTCGAGTTGAGTCAATCCTATTTCAACTCGATCTGCGTTTATATGAATTTCAACCCGGGTTGAAGCTGGATTCAAGTATGCATATAAACGTAGTAATTCATTGAACGCCTGTAACACATTTACATACATAGGTATATATGAATGCACCAACATACATACTTACTAGTTACTTTATTTACAAACTTCTTCCAACCTTCAACGTCAACCCAAGCTACCTATCTAAATATAGGGTTCATAATAAATTGTTAGGGTGTCCGGGTTTGGCATTTACCTACTTCCTCTCTCTGAAAAATCAAAGCAGTTAGATATTTACAACGAATTGTTTCATTTCGGGTCAGAATTTCTTTGTTGCTCCAATACTACGTCGTTCCTATTCTTCTCAAGTCTGATTCCACTTTTTCTAAGTTTGATCTCCGCGCTATGTCGTTCACAGTTCACATCAGAGTCTCGGTAGGCAAATTTATTGATTGCCTTGAAGTTACAGTCGTGGCTGTGGTGTAGTGGTAAGATCATCGCTTGTCACGCTGTTGATTCACGGTTCGAATCCTGATGTCAAGAATCATCTATTTATTTCGCATGAAATAAATAAAAAAGTCGATCACTTGCGAAAGCTAAGTCAACTCTACTGTGAGGGCATAACACTGGCAGTAGGGTGGTCATATGGCTAAAATGCAACTTGATCGTGATGATGACATCAGGATGACGAAAAAAAAAATACTGTGAATCATAAGCAACGACAATAATAGCGAAAGACAAACAAAATACTCCCCAGTTATCTGGACAGCCACCCTTGGAGTTTACAGAAACTTAATACCAGAAACGAGTATCAAACTACACCACTCTGTCTCTGTCTTTCTCTCTGTCTCGTCCCCTTTCCACAAAATGCACGTGTTCTAAAAATTAGTATAAGGGTATTCATATCCCCTTTAACACGTGCAAATTACAAAAAAAAAAAAAACAGTCGTCCATCGCTATATTTTACCTCAACAAAAAACGCAACAATGGACAGTGTGTGGTGGTACGCACTATTATTTCTGACAGCACATTATCCAACCCTAAGTTCCCTTAGAAACGCACACACATTGGTCGCTTATCATACTGTCCTAGAGAACGAGGTAATAGTTTCCAGCGTTCCGTAAATAGACCACGTAAGCCTAATGCTCTCGGTAGCGCATCCATCTGTCTATCTGTCACCGCCTTCTATATCCTAAATTACATATAAAAGCTACTTGCACGATTTTTATACAGATCACGTAAAACAATCATTTTGCCTATGTCTTAAAAATGTTTGCCGCAAAACTGCCGCCCTCTTGAGTTGCTGTTCATGCTCTTCAAAGTGATGAAAAAAGTCATAATTGCTGGAATCAAATATCTCGGGGCACATGGACTAATAAGCGATCGACATATGGTTTTCGTAGCCGCCGTCCAACTGGAAACCTGAGAGCGGTCGATCGAGTTTGGCATAGTGCCCTATTAAACAAGCTACCCTCCCATAACAGATCAATTTATGTTCTAGTACATGGTTTGTTTCCCGATACATTTGCCGTAAACGACAGAGTACCTCAGAGATCTATACTTTTACCAACTCTAGGTCCACGACCCAGGTTTTTTTGACAGCCTTCAGGTGTGTTTTCAATTATCAACGAATGCATCGGTACTCAAACTTTGACGTTACAAGGCTCTTGAATACATATAGTATTTAAGATAAATATATATTACAAAATATTTGCGCTTTCCAAGGGAATGAAAATAAATTTCCAACCAACATAATAAGCACTAGAGTCAACAAACAACAACATTTTGCCGATAATAGCACAGCACATGCCCAATGAATGCAAATACATCACATCGTCAGGGATGCGACCAAATCAACTCATTAAATTAAACCTTGCAGTAGAGAAAAGCAAACTTAGACGGCATTAATCTGAAGAAACTCAATTCACCGCCTTTCCAGAAAAAACATGTCTGCTGTATAACAGCTTCAAATGTATATGTATACAACCGAAACACCAACATAACGAAACCATGCATCTTCTTGGTGTCACAGTCAACTCTATCTACATATATAACAAAATCAGCGATTATTGCTCTGACGTTTTGAGTTTAGCCCCAAAACATTCTCTTCATATATAGTATAAAGTATAAAGAGGCTGAAGCAATTCGTTTAATAAAAGATCCTGTATTAACATTCAATATCAAACTGTTAGTTTATCGAAGGCCCGAATATCTCAATGGAATGATCTTTAAAAATGAGTCAATTAAGCGTCCTACTTCAGGAGCCGCTAGAAAACATCACTTATGTCCACCTGGTGACGCGCGAACATTTTTCTTATCAAAATTCTATTTGGTAAAAAACTAGTAAATCTTCAAATCCATTCCCAGTAGACATACATATGTACATATTTCTAAAAGCTTCTAATATCTAGCTATTAAAGAGCAAATTAAACAGGCATCTACAAGCCTCGGGGCGCTGTCCCAAAGATATAGTTTTATCTCGCCTAAAAGATTAAAAAGAAAAATACTAGTGTCATTTTTCTAAAAACCATTACTTTGGATGTGGCCCAGTAAAATCAAAAATGTTTGTCCATACATACATATAACGTAAGTATAGGCATGTAATGTATCGTTTAAACGAGGACTTTGACATTTAATTTTGCGAAAATGTTCGTATTGAATACTAGTTAAAATTTGTAAGCATCTTTGTTCTAAAAAAAACCCTCTATGTACGATCGAAGTCACGTTTGATCAATTTTTGAAAATAGTTTCATATGGCAGCGACTCGCCGTCCCAAAACCCAACCATTAGATGTTTGAAAGTATCAGTTGAGGAATCAGCGATTGTTCTCCATCGCCATGCAGAAGTGAATCGGTTTAGCGAGAATACCGTTGTTATACGTGACCCAGTAATCCATACACAGGGTATTCATCTCATCAAGACAAAAAAAGGAAAGACCATGGTATCAAAAACATAAAGAGCGTTGTGATTTCACAACGATAAAAAATCGGGCAAATATAAAAAAAGTTTTGGCGCAGGCATTCGTGCTATACGACACAGGACCCTACAGTTTTATGCTATTTCCGAAGGCAATTTTTCGATTGAGAGAAGCTTCTAATGACATTGTAAGACATTCGTTAGAGGTGGGACTGTGAAAAACCTTTATTTTTTTTCTTAGGCTCGAAATCTCGCTCAATAATTGCACCCTTAACCACAAATGTTCATTAAACGTTGATTGTTTTAATGAGAGGAGCGCACTACTACATATGTACATGTAGCCCCCACACCTTTTTCGTAACATTAGGTCTGTTTCTTTAGCTGTATGTGGGATCCCACGGGTTCCCAAAAACAACCAAACTATGTATGTTTCTTCGCATTTTCCTAAGCCCAAATAACAGAGCTTGTGATTTCCCCTTCTGTGAAAACTAGCCAAAAGACTATCAGATGTTGATAAAATCAAAACCTGAAATATAAATTCTCATATCCACCATGTTCCTAATAAAAGTATGCCAGGGTGTTTCAAAAGGGGTTTCTTGCTACGTATATGTAATGTCCTCTGATCAAGGGAAACGCAAAAGTCTAGTAAACATTTGTCCTGACTCTTACCGTTATAGAGTTTAACGGGTTCTTATGGTGTTTTGCTACAATAATTTTGATTTGACTCTATCTTCACCATCGATTTTTTCCATTTCAACATATGTACGTTTTTGACGCAAAGTACATGTTTAAGTTAATGCTTTTATTTCACAATACTCGCATGAAAAACAATCCACAATTAAGCTACTTTTTTTGTGTAAAACTCATGTTTTAAAAGTTACACGAGTTTAACGAAAAGTAGTTAAGGTCTCGTTGGGTTTGATAATTTGGTTATCTATTTGACGCTGTGGTACATTAAACATGTTCTTTCTGGGAAAGGCTGTGAATTATTTTTTTTTTTTTTTTGCTTGAAGTCAAGTTTGCATTTTAATTTTGAAAAAGTGAATTTGATTCATTAGTGTGTTGGCATCGGCAAATCTAAATATCTTGTTGTTTGTCGACTCTCGCAGAACGATCAATTAGAAATGTATAGGTGAAAGTATAGACCCCTGAAGGACTACAGAGATTACAGCAAGGTTATCGGAAAACACATCAAGGACCACAACTTAAATTGATCTGTTCTCAAGAAAGTGTTCCACCTGGTCACAGAGCTGTTCCGAAAGTCCGTAGGAGGCTAGTTCGCCTAATAGGACTCTATGCCAAACTCAATCGAACGCTTTTGAGATGTACAGGTAGGTTGCATAATCCACCAGATCTCCAATCGAATGGCAGCTCGCATCCCTCCAGATATTTGATTATTTCGGCATTGGTAGTTTTTTCCATCATTTTGGATAGCATGTACAGCAACGCTATGTGAAGTTAATTTTGCGATAAGCATATCTTTTCTTTCTTGGAAATCGGTTGAATGCGATGGATTACATGAGTCTCAGCTTGTCTTCCTGTCAAATCAGTTCTGTTGGAGTATCACTGCCACGTTAGGTGATGTATACATCTGACCATGTCGGACCAATGTTGGAATGGTCTGACCATTTGGTCACCATTTAACAACACAAAAGTTGAGGGGAACCATCTAAGACGAATTTTACTTTCAGGTTCCATCGATGTTCACGAGATGTGGGACCCTAGCCCTTTTTGGTATTTCTGGGACTTGATGCTGTCTCCTACCCAGGTAAAAAGCGTGCGCAAAATGTAAATACTCAACAAATCGAAGAGAACAGACATTCAGACAGAAGTAATTATTTCTAACTACACAGCACAGTACTTTGGTTACTTTCTTGAAAATTCTATAATTCTGCTACTTGAAATTATACTTAAGTTGAAATGAGGGCTTTTCTTTGACTTGCTACGATGTACAAAACCGATCTTCATCTTCAATAAATGTTTTTCTTATGTTTGTATTAAATTTCTTCTTAAACTTAAATAAAAACGTATAAACAACACAAAACTTTAGGCGCATCCGATGTTCCTTTATTTCTTCTTTCGGTCTTGCATACATTTCGGGCAAAACCATTTTCCCTTCGGTTTCGTCGTGAGTCCAACGCAGGCAAAATGAAACCATTCGATGGGGCACTACATACAACCAAAATCGAAAATCAGTTAATCAACATACAAAGACACCATCTTTAACTTACATCAGGATTATCGCATCCAATCATCTCGCCGTAGGATACTTGATGGCACAGGCAATAGGTTGGCTCGTTTGGATCTACCGGCATGTCCAGTACATCACTGGGGTGTGTTGCCGGACCCGATTCTTTCTCTGATTCCTCAACCTCTGCATTCTTCTAGGGCAAATGGGGGAGGAAGGAATGGGGGGAGTACCATATTAGCATTTCATTACACGTGATCACAGACAGACAGGATTTCAGTGTATTGGTCAAAAAACAAATTCAAATAACGATAATGGAGTGATGAACAAAATGGAAATGAAAACCGAAATGAAATAAAAAGAAAAAAAGTAAAACATGCAGCAACTGAGAAAGAAATTTGTAACATAACGGTAAATTACCTGTGTCAAGCAACTCAACTAAAATAGAAAGAATTTTGTTGTTGAAAAATTAGACGATAGAAAAGCTCAAAAACAGTAAATTTTTTTTTTTTAAATAAACGTTGTTGGGTTATTTGGATGAGATTGTAATGAACGAGATGATGATTACCTTTTGACCCTTGCGATTCTCTTTTTCTTGATTTACCTTCTGCTTTTTCTTTTTGCTACCTTGTGCTGTGTTACCACCGCCACCGCGCGTCTCATCTTCGGAGGATGGCGTACGCTTCTTTTTGCCCGCTGTCTTAGAATCCTTTGTCTTTTTACGACCTTCTGTGAGAAAACAAAAAATTAGAAAATTATGTTTAGAAAGATTTACAGGCTTTACTCTTTATAACTGCCTCCTCAGACTTGCTTCGAGTAGACGACGCTTTATCTTGAATTTCTCCTTCGAACCTCGCCAAATCATTGTCCAATCTTCGAATCTGCTTGTCCACCAACTCATAGGTTTGTATGGCCAATTGAACCTTATCATCGCTGTATTCCTTCGCCTTGCCAAAGAGTACTTGAATCTCATGTAGCCGCTTCTTGCGATCCTCCTCTGCCATGGCATCCTTGCTGGTCACTAAATTTTTCATAAATTCCTTTGCATGACTGTCGATACTTTTCATTGCCGTCTGTGCACGATCGTCTAGTTTACGCATTAACTTGAAATTCCGTTCAAGTTCTGTGGGCAAGGACTCTAGACCTAGAGAGAGAGAGTGGCAGTGCTTTCATGACAAATTGCGGCGCTGTTGAAATACTTACTATCGAGGTAGTTTTCTAGATAGAGCGCAGATGTCATGTTGTTTTGGTTATTAATTATAAAATAAATTAACTTATTTTACACTCATACAAATAAATAAAAACTTAATTTCTCTCTTTTGTTTTTTCTTCGCCAATTTCTCACTGATTACGCGTCTTATTTCGGCTTTACAATTCACATCGCTGTCAGTTGACAGATGGTGATTAAAGAGGAGATGTCAAAATGTGAAGAAATCTAGTACAGGGGCTGTAGTGTTTTTTTCGTAAGCTAGATTTTTTTCCGTTTTTGTAAGACGACAAGAAAAGCATACAAAATTAAAAGAATAAAACTATACCTTTTGATGATTATTCCAAGATATTGCAAAAACTCGGTAGCAGAATATGGAAGGCGTTCGGTCTGTAAACTGCAATTCGACTACTGTAGTAGATTTATTCAAGATCCCTATTTATTCACAAAATTGTATGAATTTTATGCAATATCGTAATATACAATATATCACAATATGTTGGGTTTTCTCGACAGGAAAAGTTACCAATAGGTAATAAATTAAATATCGGGGTAAAAATACACAAACAAAAGATGTATTTGTGAATGAAATCCCTGTTTAATTGCCCTTATACCCGTGACAGACCAAAATGGCTAATCCCGCTTAAATCACTGATCGCGATCAAGAAGACGGTATGTCATCTATGACTTAGCTCCAAACGCGATGAGCGCGTTGTGGAACTGGCTTAGGCCTAAGCTCATAGAACGAGATCAGCTTGATTTCCAACAGCAAGAAAATCGCATACTTGGAGTTTAAGGCTCCTGCTCACACTCATACTAACGCTACCACTTTGATGCGAAAGGAGTAAATTCGCTCCGTATTTGTAACAGTGTGGCTCTGTTATGAAATTCGTGGTGCAATATGAGGATTGCGTGTTAAAAGAAAATCAAAGGCGTGCGTCTTTACCAAAAACTAAAATTGAATTCTTTATTACGTAGTAATATGACATAGTCAAATACACAGAAACCAATGGTGCCTAATGGCAAGAAAAAAAGGAGGAAAATAATCGACAGGTAGATGTCGTTGCGCTCACACGACCCCTTCTTGTAAAATTGACTCCTGGCAATTTACCTCTCATAGTCTTGGAGCCATCTTGGTGGTTTTCGGGAGCGAACCGGTGCTGTATCCTTCCGGTCGACGATTTCCTCAATGTCTTTTTCTTTGTCACTATCTTCCATTTGATATACTGATGACCCATCACTCGTAGAATATTGTTCAGTTGACAACTCTTCCTCATCGCCGGTATTTGTCTCAATGATGTTTTGTAATCCATTGTGAGTGTCAGTTAGCAGCTGATTGTTGTTTCTTTCTTTATATCTTTTTATCTGTCCGGTGTGAACGATTCTTATTATTTCTTGTCCAAGTTCGTTGTACTTCCGAATTTTTATAACGTTGTCGCCGAGAATATTTGTTATTTCATATGGTGTCGGTTCATATATTGGGCATAATTTGCTATTTTTATTGGGATTTAATGCTAGTACCAGATCACCCTCTTTCATGGTAAAGTTTAGTCTATGTTGATCGATACTGGTTTTTGCTTGACTTTGTGATTTGTTTAGCTTTTCTATTGCTGTTTGGCGGGCTGAGTTAAGTTGTGCAATTTGTTGTGGTCTATTGACTTGGCACTCTACCGTACCCAAAAGAAGTTCGTCCCGAATTCTGGCTTCGAATCCATGGAGTAGATAGAAGGGTGATTCTTGAAGTGATGAATGTTTGCTTGCGTTAATTGCTTGTACTATTTCAGGAATGTAAGATGACCAGTGTGCGATGTCCCTTTCGGAAATGTATTTTCGGAGAATTGATGAAACTGTTTTAACTTCGCGCTCGATAAGTCCATTCGATTCGGGCCAATATGGTGGAGTCGTGCGACTTTGGATTCCGTAATCTTTGAAGAAATTTTGAACTTCGAGTGAGGTGAAGCTGGTAGCATTATCATTGATGATGGTTTTCGGTGCGCCGTAAATTAGAATGATTCTGTTTTTTATTAGGTTCGTAACATGACGCGAACTAACGTCGGGGACACATTTTGCAACAATGTATCGAGTTGTGTGATCAATTAAAATTAGAATGTTAGTGTTACCTTTGTTGTCTTTTGGGAAGCTGCAGTGATCCATTGAAATAACGTCAAACGGTCTTTCCGGGATTGTTCTTGGTTTCAAGAGGCCCAGTCTCTTGGTGGTCCTGTGGTTAAATTGCTGACATGTGCTACAGCTAGATACGTAATCCTTGCAGTCCTTGAAGTATGATGGCCAGAAATAGCGTTTGGATAGTTTTGAGAATGTCTTTTCATTGTCCATGTGTCCACTGTTGTCGTGACACATTTCCAGAATGGTTGTTTGAAGCGATTTCGGTATTTGGATGCATCCGCGGCCTTTATTGTCTTTGTGCATCAGGATGTTATTCTGGATGCAGTATTTTTCTTTGATTTTTTTGTCGTTTTTTGTATTAGAGTCTCTAGTTAGAATTTGTAATATATCGTTGCATTCCGGGTCGTTGATTTGGGCTATTGAAATTCGCGATTCATCGTTTGATTTTAAAATTAGTTGGGCTATTGTATTTTCCGAAATTCTTGAAAGTGCATCCGCGCAGATATTTTGTTTGGTTGATTTGTGTTTTATTGTGAAATTGTATGATTGTAAATCTAGGAGCCATCGCGCGAATTTACGATTAAATTTGCTGTTTTGTAATAAACAAGCGGTGGTCCAATTGTCCGTAATTATTGTGAACGATTTTAATCCGTATAAATAAATATGAAATTTATTAGTAACCGCCCAGTGTACTGCTAGGCTTTCTATTTGGTTAATATGTAAATTTTTTTCACTATCGGCAAGCGCACGGCTAGCATATGCGATTACTACTTGCTGATTGTTTTGTTTTTGTAGAAGGATTGCTCCCAAGCCGGTTAATGATGCGTCAATTTGAACTTCCGTTGGACAATTATTCCTAAAATGTCCCAGTATTGGTGGAGATTTTAATTTTTGTTTTAAAATTTCGACTGCTGCTGCTGCTTCTTCTGTCCAGATGAATGGGGATGAATTATATGCGTTGCGTATTGGTAATGATAACTTTGAAAAGTCTTTGATGAACTTTCTGTGATGAGATGCAAATGCATGGAATGATTTAGCGTCTGTTTTTGTTTTGAAAATTTTGTTGTATCTGTCGATGGAGTTTGTACGGGAAGGATCTGGACGTATGCCGTGTGCTGAAATACCATAGCCCAAGAAGAATATTTCCATTTGGAAAAGCTGACTCTTTTGTAGAGAAATACGTAGTCCGCTTTTGATTATTTGTTTAAGTGCGTTTTCGAAATTTCTAATAGCTATGTCAATGTTCGGAGCTGATTGACCTACGTCGTCCATGTATGTAATAGTGTTTTCGGTGTTATCGAATGTTTGCTTCATTATACGTTCCATGGTCTTTGGCGCATTGGTCAGTCCAAATGGCATTCTCATAAATTCGTATATACCGTCTTGAGTTATAAATGCTGTTTTGTGAATGTCCTCTGGTTTGACAGCAACCGTCATAAATGCTGTTTTAATGTCCATTGTGTTGAAAATTTGTGCATCCTGTTGAACCAGTTTCTCTATGATGTCGTCGATGTGTGGAGGTGGAAAATTATCTTTATATAATTTTTTGTTAAGCTGTGTATAATCTATTGTCAATCTGCGTGGGGTACTTGGATGATGAGGCTGGTTAACTATTACAACTGGAGAGGCATATTCAGATTGCGAATCTCTTGCAATGTTTAGTTTTTTCCAATTTTCTACTGTTTCGTTTATAAACTGGCGGTCGCTCCATGAATAGCGGTAGGGCTTTCTGCGAACTGGTATATCATCTACTGTACGTAAGGAATGTTGATCTATGGTGCAGTATCCTAAAATCTCGTTGTCTGTCGAGAAGGCTTGTAAATTGTTGCTGACTATTTCTCGAAATTTTTGAATTTGTGTTGGAGATATAGATTTCGGAAATGTTGAGATTTGATGTTCGACTTCTTTTAGAATACATGGTGGTATAGACTGGCTTTGTTTTAATATGCAGGAATTTATATTTGTGTGTGTGGTGTAGCCTGAGTTCGTATTTTGTTTTAATTGGACATCTCCGTTCGTTTCGACAGTTATGGTGATGTTATTGGCCATTCTCCAATCGCTGCCGAGTATCAGTGGTATTGGTGCATTGTTTACCACCGCTACAGGACCAAATGTGCAACATATGTCGCCTACTGCAACGAATAGGTCAATTTGTCCTACAGGTCTACACTCATTGTCAATGGAAGTTATTGCTGAGCCTTCGTATTTTTGAACTGCATAATCAGGTGGTATAGAACGACGATCGATTACTGACTGTTCAGCACCGCTATCGATAAGAGTGGAAATAGGTTTTCCATCGAATGCATAGGCATCTACGATGGGTAAGCCTCGATCACCACCTTTTGACTTCAATGCGCAGTTTGCTTGTTTTGGAGATGGTTTATTTGGGCAGTTGCTCAGTGAATGACCAGTTCTATTGCATGTGTAACAGGGTATTGGACATTGCGAAACGGGGTGTTGACCTTTTTTACAGCGTGGGCATACATAAGTATTTATTTTTGTATTTTCTGTGTATGCTGGTTTCTTGAAATTATTGTCTGTAAAGGACTGTGGCGTTCTAGTGTTGCGATACATTGTTGTTGTGTTGTGGAACTGTTTGCTGGTGTGTTTTGTGTCATCGTCAAGTTTTTGCCCCAGTTCGAATAGTTCGGTTATGGTCGAAGGTGTGCCAATGCGTAGAATACGGCGGTCTGTATTGTCAGCAACACCCTCGAGTAAATACGCAATTTGATCTTCCGTAGGAATATTTACATTCTTTGGGGGCTTAGAAATAATATCTAACTTACTGCTGAAGTACTGGATTATAGATTCGTTCGGCCGTTGGATACGTGCATTTACTCTGTCATTCCATTCGCGTAATGTTGGTGTCTTTATGAATCGTTTCCTGAATGAATTGAGCCATATATTCCAGTCGTCCCTTGAATCGCCTTCGAAGTTCTGCCAGTTTCTTGCAATGCCCGTTAATTTGCTGGTGCAGAATACTAATTTAACCTCGTCACTCCATCCGTTTATTTTTGCGGCTTTTTCGATGGATTTTATGAATTGCTCGGTGGAGTTGCTATCTTCCCCGTTGCATTCCAAAATCGTTTGCGTCATGTCTGGGTTGATGACGACAGTCTGAATAACTGCTGGACAAGTCCCTACCGAACTAGAAGTACCTGCTGATGGTTCGATTTTCCTTGCTTTAAGGGTAGATAGGATTTTATTGTGTTTGATTATGATTTGAATTAACTCATCTTTTGTTGTTGCTGTTGTTTCCAGTCCTCTTGATTTGACTTCTGTTTGGAGTGCATCCTTCGTGAACTGGTTCAGAATTTCTGCGTCGATGGTCGTTTCTAAGAGTTGCTGGACGAGAGACATTTTGTTGTCGGGTGTTTGTTGTTTCTTTATTGTATGTAGGTTGAGATACCGGCTGCGCCATGTAACAGTGTGGCTCTGTTATGAAATTCGTGGTGCAATATGAGGATTGCGTGTTAAAAGAAAATCAAAGGCGTGCGTCTTTACCAAAAACTAAAATTGAATTCTTTATTACGTAGTAATATGACATAGTCAAATACACAGAAACCAATGGTGCCTAATGGCAAGAAAAAAAGGAGGAAAATAATCGACAGGTAGATGTCGTTGCGCTCACAGTATTAAATGGAGTCTACTGTTTATCATTGATAGGTAATAGCTGAATTTCAATATATTAATTAATTATTCTAAATTGCTGAAATATGCATATTTATGAATAAACGAGGTTATTTTATTATTTGTTTTTTGTTCCTGTCCACTATAGCATAAACGTATTCAACAAAATAACAGAGAAGGGTCTTTAGTCACTATTTATGTAGTATTCAATGCAGAAGCAAACCGCAATTAACTTTTAACGTTAATAAATTGCAATAAAATGCGTGAATAATAAAAGGATATAGGTGTTCTGATTGCCTTTAAAATCTTTCTTCTTTAAACACAGTAAGTCACATGGGGGAGAATTTCAGTTCGTTAAGCATCATCAGAAGCCAAAAAAATACTCTTGGCGATATCACAACCCTAAGAAAATTTTTGTTTTTTTTTATTTCTGACGTTTTCACGTCCAATTCTTCAGCCATGTTATTATTGTTTTATTTGTAACTGCTGACTTTAATTGAATTTTCACTGCTGGCGCTGCCAAAATTAAATGATTCCTGCATAAAAACACAATTTATTTGCATATCCAATTGTAACGTACCAAGATAAATTCCTTTTTTTGTCAAATAGGAATATAACATTTGATTTATAATACAAAAACTAAATGCGCTTTTTCACAACGCTTTAATGATAAGTTTAATTATTCATTTTTATTTTAGGTAAATATTAATTATTTTCCCTTTAAGTCCTGTAGACATGATGTAATTTATGCCCTAACTAAAATCTCCGCAACTTTTTCCCAACATTTTATTAACAATAACATTGTAGATTTGTGAATATGTATGTGAGCGCAACGACATCTACCTGTCGATTATTTTCCTCCTTTTTTTCTTGCCATTAGGCACCATTGGTTTCTGTGTATTTTACTATGTCATATTACTACGTAATAAAGAATTCAATTTTAGTTTTTGGTAAAGACGCACGCCTTTGATTTTCTTTTAACACGCAATCCTCATATTGCACCACGAATTTCATAACAGAGCCACACTGTTACATGGCGCAGCCGGTATCTCAACCTACATACAATAAAGAAACAACCAACACCCGACAACAAAATGTCTCTCGTCCAGCAACTCTTAGAAACGACCATCGACGCAGAAATTCTGAACCAGTTCACGAAGGATGCACTCCAAACAGAAGTCAAATCAAGAGGACTGGAAACAACAGCAACAACAAAAGATGAGTTAATTCAAATCATAATCAAACACAATAAAATCCTATCTACCCTTAAAGCAAGGAAAATCGAACCATCAGCAGGTACTTCTAGTTCGGTAGGGACTTGTCCAGCAGTTATTCAGACTGTCGTCATCAACCCAGACATGACGCAAACGATTTTGGAATGCAACGGGGAAGATAGCAACTCCACCGAGCAATTCATAAAATCCATCGAAAAAGCCGCAAAAATAAACGGATGGAGTGACGAGGTTAAATTAGTATTCAGCACCAGCAAATTAACAGGCATTGCAAGAAACTGGCAGAACTTCGAAGGCGATTCAAGGGACGACTGGAATATATGGCTCAATTCATTCAGGAAACGATTCATAAAGACACCAACATTACGCGAATGGAATGACAGAGTAAATGCACGTATCCAACGGCCGAACGAATCTATAATCCAGTACTTCAGCAGTAAGTTAGATATTATTTCTAAGCCCCCAAAGAATGTAAATATTCCTACGGAAGATCAAATTGCGTATTTACTCGAGGGTGTTGCTGACAATACAGACCGCCGTATTCTACGCATTGGCACACCTTCGACCATAACCGAACTATTCGAACTGGGGCAAAAACTTGACGATGACACAAAACACACCAGCAAACAGTTCCACAACACAACAACAATGTATCGCAACACTAGAACGCCACAGTCCTTTACAGACAATAATTTCAAGAAACCAGCATACACAGAAAATACAAAAATAAATACTTATGTATGCCCACGCTGTAAAAAAGGTCAACACCCCGTTTCGCAATGTCCAATACCCTGTTACACATGCAATAGAACTGGTCATTCACTGAGCAACTGCCCAAATAAACCATCTCCAAAACAAGCAAACTGCGCATTGAAGTCAAAAGGTGGTGATCGAGGCTTACCCATCGTAGATGCCTATGCATTCGATGGAAAACCTATTTCCACTCTTATCGATAGCGGTGCTGAACAGTCAGTAATCGATCGTCGTTCTATACCACCTGATTATACAGTTCAAAAATACGAAGGCTCAGCAATAACTTCCATTGACAATGAGTGTAGACCTGTAGGACAAATTGACCTATTCGTTGCAGTAGGCGACATATGTTGCACATTTGGTCCTGTAGCGGTGGTAAACAATGCACCAATACCACTGATACTCGGCAGCGATTGGAGAAAGGCCAATAACATCACCATAACTGTCGAAACGAACGGAGATGTCCAATTAAAACAAAATACGAACTCAGGCTACACCACACACACAAATATAAATTCCTGCATATTAAAACAAAGCCAGACTATACCACCATGTATTCTAAAAGAAGTCGAACATCAAATCTCAACATTTCCGAAATCTATATCTCCAACACAAATTCAAAAATTTCGAGAAATAGTCAGCAACAATTTACAAGCCTTCTCGACAGACAACGAGATTTTAGGATACTGCACCATAGATCAACATTCCTTACGTACAGTAGATGATATACCAGTTCGCAGAAAGCCCTACCGCTATTCATGGAGCGACCGCCAGTTTATAAACGAAACAGTAGAAAATTGGAAAAAACTAAACATTGCAAGAGATTCGCAATCTGAATATGCCTCTCCAGTTGTAATAGTTAACCAGCCTCATCATCCAAGTACCCCACGCAGATTGACAATAGATTATACACAGCTTAACAAAAAATTATATAAAGATAATTTTCCACCTTCACACATCGACGACATCATAGAGAAACTGGTTCAACAGGATGCACAAATTTTCAACACAATGGACATTAAAACAGCATTTATGACGGTTGCTGTCAAACCAGAGGACATTCACAAAACAGCATTTATAACTCAAGACGGTATATACGAATTTATGAGAATGCCATTTGGACTGACCAATGCGCCAAAGACCATGGAACGTATAATGAAGCAAACATTCGATAACACCGAAAACACTATTACATACATGGACGACGTAGGTCAATCAGCTCCGAACATTGACATGGCTATTAGAAATTTCGAAAACGCACTTAAACGAATAATCAAAAGCGGACTACGTATTTCTCTACAAAAGAGTCAGCTTTTCCAAATGGAAATATTCTTCTTGGGCTATGGTATTTCAGCACACGGCATACGTCCAGATCCTTCCCGTACAAACTCCATCGACAGATACAACAAAATTTTCAAAACAAAAACAGACGCTAAATCATTCCATGCATTTGCATCTCATCACAGAAAGTTCATCAAAGACTTTTCAAAGTTATCATTACCAATACGCAACGCATATAATTCATCCCCATTCATCTGGACAGAAGAAGCAGCAGCAGCAGTCGAAATTTTAAAACAAAAATTAAAATCTCCACCAATACTGGGACATTTTAGGAATAATTGTCCAACGGAAGTTCAAATTGACGCATCATTAACCGGCTTGGGAGCAATCCTTCTACAAAAACAAAACAATCAGCAAGTAGTAATCGCATATGCTAGCCGTGCGCTTGCCGATAGTGAAAAAAATTTACATATGGTCCTACGATTTGAGGAAATCGTCGACCGGAAGGATACAGCACCGGTTCGCTCCCGAAAACCACCAAGATGGCTCCAAGACTATGAGAGGTAAATTGCCAGGAGTCAATTTTACAAGAAGGGGTCGTGTGAGCGCAACGACATCTACCTGTCGATTATTTTCCTCCTTTTTTTCTTGCCATTAGGCACCATTGGTTTCTGTGTATTTTACTATGTCATATTACTACGTAATAAAGAATTCAATTTTAGTTTTTGGTAAAGACGCACGCCTTTGATTTTCTTTTAACACGCAATCCTCATATTGCACCACGAATTTCATAACAGAGCCACACTGTTACAATGTATTGCAATCTTTAATCATTTTGACCAAAGAAGCAAAAAGCTGGAGGATTTTTAATACATAAAAATATATGTATTGTAGCATAATAATAACTACGCCCCCTAAAAATATGACGCAACAAATTCCGAAGTGACTTTTCATTCTGGCAGAATTTTGGTTCGAACTGTCCTTTCATTCGAGGTTCGTGTCTGGGACGAAGTCTCCACAGCTCATGTCAACGAAAGAGACGAATAATATCAGGGATAAAAGGGAATTATAACTGCAAGAATTATTTCTCTTGTTCCAGTGGTCGAAGAATTTGCTAGAAGTTTCTGGCTATCAGAAACTTCTGCTATATAAGGACAGATGGCGATTGAGAAAGGAACAGTAGTTTTTAAACTGTGGCGAAGAGATTAGAAAAGTGTGCAGTGGGCGAAGTTGTAATTCTGTGATAAATTGAAAGTTGAGATTTAAGAAGAAGAAGTAATTAGTTTGGATTTGTGAATTAAGTAATTGAAAGGAGATAAAGTGATTTGAGAGGACAGAGACCTTGTAAGAAAAGAATTGCGAAGAATAGTGTGAACCTGAATTGTTCTATGGACTCGAAAATAAAGAAGTAATTTCACAGAATAATTGTTTTATCTACTCGAGCCGTAGCTTGCATATTACAGTATTATAGACAAGACTATATAAGTTAGAATTGACTGAAATCGGTTTCAATTTTTCATTTAGTTTGGAGCATAGCAAAGTTTAACTTGCTCAAATATTGTATTAATTATGCTTTAGTGAATAGTAAAAGAACAATCATACAATATTTACTATGACTTGAAGTGATTTTCCTCAGTACAATAAATAAAATTTAGTAGCATTTTCCCGAATCTGCTCAGATCCCTTTTTCCAAAAGTGGCAGTTCTGCTGTCAAAAACCTCGTTCCGTGAGCTGTGCTTTAGCGATGCAATTAATCGCAGTGTTTAGCCAACTGAACCGGCCCAAAGTATGAAATTAAATTTGGAACGTTCCTTCTCGAGAAGACGAAAATCCATACAAAATCAAACTACTGACTCTGAAGCGGAAAGGATGGCAGCGTTTAAATGTGAAAATGCGGTCTGTTACCACGTTTATATGCAGAATGGAGGGATCGAGTTGAGATTTCGATCTGAGTATTTCTACACACCGAGTCGAAAGATTGAAAAATTCAAACGTGGTTGAACTGACAGATAAGTATAGCAGACATTCTGCTTTTGATTGTTTAGTGTTCTGTTGTGTTGGATTCGTTATCTGAAATCACACACACGCAGAGACAACATGTCACTTCAACCCCTTAACCCAGGTATACATGCATTTTTCTAACTCGATCCAGCTCTGTTAGCTGAGTCGAGTTGAGTCAATCCTATTTCAACTTGATCTGCGTTTATATGAATTTCAACCCGGGTTGAAGCTGAATTCAAGTATACATATAAACGTAGTATGTTGTCGATCTGCTGGGATTAGTGTGGAGGAAAATCGCTTGGAACATCCATACGAAACGCTGGGCATGATCTGTATACAACATATAGCACGGATATCCCAAGACAATGAAATCGGATGTCATTTTTTCTTAGTTGAGTCCTAGAATTGATATTTCAAACGTGCGTTCTTTTATTCAGTCATAGGTCACTGATGATTTAGTACATATCCCCTGCAAAACATTAATAGCTAGCTATTTAAACAAAAAACCAATGTTGGTGTAGATATTACAGGAGTATGGGCATGTAAGAATAAGCAATAAATATTTGCCAGAGCACTCTTCTCTTTCACAAAGAAAGTATGTTTTGTTTATGCTTTAATAGGATTAGGGGAAGTGCGGTTTGAGAGGCCAATTGGTCCATTGCGTCCAATGCTTTCATACTATGCATCGATTCGAGAAGAAAATCGATGTTATTATCCTGAGTGCATCCCAAGTTTAGGTGGTCATGTAAAATAGGATGATTTGGTACCAAATGATACGTTCCAGTACAAAGTTTTTCACATTTTCCTCAGTAACGGCCTCAATAAGTTATCCAGAATTGAGATTATCTGCAATGCTCTCTCTTCCGCATTTAAATTTACTTGACCACTCCTTAGTAGAAAACCTTCTACTCTTTCATTTCGTTTTATCCAGACATGTCAAGCCACTTGTTCTTTTCGAACCTCTACAAGTACAACTTCGTAATTTGTTGTCTTTCATTGCACAAATTTCAACTAGAATTTCATATATTCACACTACTAACTATATTTCTCCACGCCACCCAACATTCACACAAACAATTCTTCTCTAATCAATTAATCCAGTTTCCGCTAGATATGCCGGATGTCCAATTTCAAAAACCGGGTAAGTCATTCCTGTCCGCCTTGCTATCACATCAGCTCTCTCCTCAGAGTTGTTCTCAGCTTGAGCATCTACATTTCTATCCAACAGCAATGTCATAGCTGTATTCCTGCAATTCGAGACCGTAGCAGCAATATGTAAAGGTGTTTGCAGTCCATCCGATCTAGCATTCACATCGGAACCATGCTGCAATAGTAAAGCAGCACACTCAGCATTACTCCATTTACATGCCGAATGCAAAGGAGTCCACTTGAGTTCAGTCTGAGCATTTACATTGGCATTGTACTGCAACAGGAGCTGGGCAATATCAATGAAATTATTGTAACAAGCTCTGGAAGCATAGATATGTGTTACTTTATGTGAGCCATGTGACCTTCATTTATACCTGTGCAGTGGAGTATAGCCGTCTTCATCGACAGCATTCACTGCTTCTGGATTGAGTTTGAGTGTTTCACGTACCTCATCGATTTTATTCTCATTGACTTCCCAAAGAATCAGTCTTTCCACGCTGGCTGCAAAGGAGTTTAAGACGGTATGTTTGACTATTTAGTGGATTTCGAATAGTTTTACCTTGTGGATTCTTGTCCTCTTCGATTAAATCATTCTCATCGTCCCAACCACTGACAAACATGCCTGGCTTAACATCGGCATATCGAAGTTTCTCCAATTGGGATCTTTCTTCGTCTGAATCATAGTCAGCCATTTAGAATTTGATTAATTTGGGTAAATCGGAAACTTTTTGTTTGGCAAACGACGAGTTTGTTTATTTTCTTTCAACTGTCAGCTTCATAGATGGTCACTCTATCGTACACAGAGCCATCTATAAAGCGGTTTTGTACTTGATGGGACTATACACCAACCTGGCGACAGAATGGAGAATCGACTTAAATAATACCGATTTACAGTAACTACTGAATTGCATGGAAAACGATTTAAAATTCGAGTTTTTATTTTAATTTCGAAGTCATTAAATCATTAGAATAATTGAAAAACTAATGGAAAATAAGTGCCCACATCATTAAAAATGCATTGGAAAATATGTAACATTCCTCTAGCTACTTTTCCATTATCATTATCAAATAAATAACTATATCATTTTATGTAGATGTGAACACACTAGAATGTATGAAATAATCAGTTGCATAAACAATGATAACAATAAAAACTTCAATTAGAATTATTCTAACTGTATGTTGCTGTACATTAGCACATTATCGCGTTGTAATACAATTGTCGTAAATATATCTGTGCACTACATATATATATTTTGAGAAAATAATATATTAATTAACATATAGCACTATGTTGAAGAATTAGTGTTTGCATTTTTATTATGGGAATCCTGTTGGTGAGCCGTCACATTGAAATGTATGTACATATATTCTAGTACGGTATTGAGCATAGACGGAATTTTAAGTAAGTTTTCGAAAGATTTAATTCATATTATTGCATTAGAAAAGAATTATGAGCATCGACTCATCATTTTTAGTTAAATTTTCACTTATTAAAAAGATTGCTACATATTGTAGCATAATAATAACTACGCGCCTATGTCTATGCAGCAAATTCCGAAGTGACTTTCCATTCTGGCAGAATTTTTGGTTCAAACTGTCCTTCATTCGAGGTTCGTGTCTGGGACGAAGTCTCCACAGCTCATGTCAACGAAAGAGACAAATAATATTAGGGATAATATTAGGGATAATATTAGGGAATTATAACTGCAAGAATTATTTCTCTTGTTCCAGTGGTCGAAGAATTTGCTAGAAGTTTCTGGCTATCAGAAACTTCTGCTATATAAGGACAGATGGCGATCAAAAAAAGAAAAAGACAGTTGGTTTTAGAACCGTGGCGAAGAGATTGGAAAAGTGATAATGGGCGAAGTTGTAATTTGGTGATAAATTGAAAGTTGAGAGTAAACAAGAAAAAGTAATTAGTTTGAATTTGTGAATTAAGTAATTGAAAGGAGATAAAGTGATTTGAGAGGAAAGAGACCTTGTAAGAAAAGAATTTGCGAAGAATAGTATAGTGTGAACTTGAATTGTTCTATAGAGTAGAAAATAAAGAAATAATTTCACAGAATAATTGTTTTATCTACTCGAGCCGTAGCTCGCATATTACATTGGTGTCAGAAGCGGGATAAAACTTATTCTGTGAATAACTATTTCCGTGGTGTGAAATTGCACAAAAAAAAAAAAAAAAACCATTTCTGTGTTGAGTTAATTAGTTGCGCAAAATGGGTCGCAAATTGGGAAAACTAACTATAACTCAACTAAAGGCAGAACTCAGTAAGCGGAACCTCGACACAACTGGGGGAAAAGATGCCCTACTGATTCGTCTGGAAGAAGCAGTAACGCAGGAAGGTGAAAATCCGCATGACATAGAGTTTGACGTGGAAGAGGAACCAGCAAGTACAGTAGCCGACCCGGGTATAACAAGTCTGCTCCTGCAACTTAAGTTAGTCATGGACGAACAAAAGAAAGCAATAGAAGATCAAAGTCATAAGCTCGATGACCAAAAGAATTCTCTAGAACTTAAGCTGGATGAACAAAAGAATTCTCTAGAACTTAAGCTGGATGAACAAAAGAAAGCGATGGACGAACAAAAGAAAGCAATGGGCGACCAAAGGAATTCTCTAGAACTTAAGCTGGACGAACAAAAGAAAGCAATGGACGAACAAAAGAAAGCAATGGACGAACAAAAGAATTCTCTAGATGCTCTGGAAAGTAAACTTGATGAGCAAAACAAGAACTTGGAATCCAAATTCGAAGTGATCGAAGAAAAAATCGAGAAGGTCGAGACGCAACTCGAAAAAGTCGAAATTAGATTCGATGAAAATTTTGAGAAACATGAAACTCAGTTCGGGAAGATAGAGACTCAGTTTGAAAAAGTGGATACGCAATTCGAGATAGTAGGAAAGCAAGTCGAAAATCTTGCTAAGGAGCTCAGCAACGTGAAGAGACAGAAAGCACGGGAATATTCCACTGACGGTCTGAGAAGAAAGGAGATGCAGCCTCCTATCTTCGATGGTCAAACATCATGGCCAATTTATAAAAGGCAATTCGAAGCGGCCGCAATGACCAATAGCTGGGACGATGAAGAGAAGTCCATTGCACTCACACTTGCACTGAGGGGTCCAGCTGCGGAGCTCTTGCAGACCATCCCGGAAGATAAACAGCAGAACTACGACTCTCTGGTTCAGGCTATCGAGATGCGGTTTGGGGATGAACACATGCAGCAGGTGTACAGGGTTCAGCTGCGTAGTCGAGTCCAGAAAAGGGGGGAAACGCTCCAACAGTTGCAAGCGGATATAGAGCGACTAGCCCATCTTTCATACCCTAAAGCCGGTGAGGAGCTTATCAACGAAATGGCGGTGGAAGCTTTTATTCAGGCCATAGAGGACAGACAACTGCAAATGGCTGTAAGGATGGCTGAAAAGCGAACACTCCCCGAGGCATTGGCATTCGCTTTGTCAATGAAGGCTGCGGACCAAGCATACCAGGGAATACACCGTGTCAGGGAGATGTCCGTCGTGGAATGCTCATGCCAGAGAACAGCCGTCATGGATGAAGACAGAGCTCGCGGAAGTCAAATCCGTTGCTGGAATTGCAACCAAACGGGACACCTACAACGGCTATGCGATGCCCCGATACTGGCTTACCCCACTCCCGGGGAAACGTTCGTTGTGGATGCAGATGCTAGTAATGTCGGGGTAGGAGCCGTACTCTCCCAGGTGCATGACGGCCAAGAGAAGGTGGTTGCGTACTTCAGCAAGGTGCTCTCTAAGCCAGAAAGGAACTACTGCGTGACAAGGCGGGAACTTCTAGCTTTGATCTTGGCTACGAAGCATTTTCACAAATACCTCTACGGGAGGAAGTTCGTTCTTCGCACAGACCATGCAGCATTAAAATGGCTATTACAGTTCAAGAGTCCTGAGGGTCAGGTCGCAAGATGGATCGAAAGGCTGCAAATCTACGACTACGAAATACAGCATCGTAAAGGAAAACTCCACTCTAATGCGGATGCACTGTCCCGGAGACAATGCAGAATGGATTGTAAACATTGTGCGCGTCAGGAAGAACGGGAGCTGGTTTCCATCCAAAGAATGAGAGCCGAACCTATCGCCGGCTGGAGCGTAGATGAGATCCGGAACGCTCAGAAGGAAGACCCCGATATCGAGCCGATTCTGGCCTGGAAGGAGAACATGGAGAAACCGGATCATCAGGACATCTCTCACAGAAGCCCGACCTTAAAGGCATATGTTGCGCAGTGGGACTCCCTCCATGTCCAAGAAGGTGTTCTGAGAAGAAAATGGGAATCCTCCGACGGAAAATCGTTTGTAATGCAGCTTGTAGTACCGCGGACGAGGGTCAAGGAGGTGTTACAGGAAATGCATGGCGGGGCGACCGGAGGCCACTTGGGAGTGAATAAGACGCTAGAAAAGGTACGAGAACGTTTTTATTGGTTAAAAGCGAAGGAAGATATCGAAGACTGGTGCAGAAAATGCGACGTGTGTGCAGCTAGCAAGGGTCCGAGAATCAAAACTCGAGGTAAGATGCACCAATACAACGTGGGAGCACCTTTCGAACGAATCGCCATTGACATCGCAGGGCCCTTTCCGGAAACCGACAATGGTAATCGGTATATACTCGTAGTGATGGACTACTTCAGTAAGTGGCCGGAAGCGTTTCCGATCCCTAACCAGGAAGCCAGAACCGTGGCGGAGCAGATCGTCTACAATTGGGTTAGCAGATTCGGTGTGCCCTTGGAATTGCATTCTGACCAAGGGCGGAACTTCGAGTCAAGAATCTTCCAAGAGATGTGTCAACTACTCGGAATCAAAAAGACAAGGACAACCCCGCTTCATCCACAGTCGGACGGTATGGTGGAGCGTTTCAATAGGACTTTGGACGAACATCTCTCGAAGGTCGTAGGTGACTACCAACGGGATTGGGACCGGCAGATTCCCTTGTTTTTGATGGCCTATAGAAGTGCCGTGCATAGCACTACTCGACATACGCCGTTCGAAATCTTATTTGGTGGAATAGCTCGTTTACCCAGTGAGGTGAAATTTGGATCTCCTACCAATGAGCCCAGAGATGAAGAAGAGTACGTGGCGGACCTTAGGGAAAGGCTTAGGGACATACACCAAAGGACCAGAAGCCAGATTAAGATGACGAGCGACCGCATGAAGACCAGGTATGATGCCAAGGCAACAACGTCAGGATTCCAGGAAGGAGATCTGGTGTGGCTGTATAATCCCCATCGCCAAAAGGGGAAATCACCTAAGTTACAGCGGAACTGGGAAGGTCCCTACAGAATAGTAACCCGCATCAACGATGTTGTCTACCGCATCCAGCGAGGACCAAGGGCCAAAATGAAAGTGGTTCATGTGGACCGACTGAGTCGATACAATGGCCGAAATGAGGATGCACTTGTTCGGGACGAACACGTCTAAGAGGGGGGCAGTGTAGCATAATAATAACTACGCGCCTATGTCTATGCAGCAAATTCCGAAGTGACTTTCCATTCTGGCAGAATTTTTGGTTCAAACTGTCCTTCATTCGAGGTTCGTGTCTGGGACGAAGTCTCCACAGCTCATGTCAACGAAAGAGACAAATAATATTAGGGATAATATTAGGGATAATATTAGGGAATTATAACTGCAAGAATTATTTCTCTTGTTCCAGTGGTCGAAGAATTTGCTAGAAGTTTCTGGCTATCAGAAACTTCTGCTATATAACCATTTCTGTGTTGAGTTAATTAGTTGCGCAAAATGGGTCGCAAATTGGGAAAACTAACTATAACTCAACTAAAGGCAGAACTCAGTAAGCGGAACCTCGACACAACTGGGGGAAAAGATGCCCTACTGATTCGTCTGGAAGAAGCAGTAACGCAGGAAGGTGAAAATCCGCATGACATAGAGTTTGACGTGGAAGAGGAACCAGCAAGTACAGTAGCCGACCCGGGTATAACAAGTCTGCTCCTGCAACTTAAGTTAGTCATGGACGAACAAAAGAAAGCAATAGAAGATCAAAGTCATAAGCTCGATGACCAAAAGAATTCTCTAGAACTTAAGCTGGATGAACAAAAGAATTCTCTAGAACTTAAGCTGGATGAACAAAAGAAAGCGATGGACGAACAAAAGAAAGCAATGGGCGACCAAAGGAATTCTCTAGAACTTAAGCTGGACGAACAAAAGAAAGCAATGGACGAACAAAAGAAAGCAATGGACGAACAAAAGAATTCTCTAGATGCTCTGGAAAGTAAACTTGATGAGCAAAACAAGAACTTGGAATCCAAATTCGAAGTGATCGAAGAAAAAATCGAGAAGGTCGAGACGCAACTCGAAAAAGTCGAAATTAGATTCGATGAAAATTTTGAGAAACATGAAACTCAGTTCGGGAAGATAGAGACTCAGTTTGAAAAAGTGGATACGCAATTCGAGATAGTAGGAAAGCAAGTCGAAAATCTTGCTAAGGAGCTCAGCAACGTGAAGAGACAGAAAGCACGGGAATATTCCACTGACGGTCTGAGAAGAAAGGAGATGCAGCCTCCTATCTTCGATGGTCAAACATCATGGCCAATTTATAAAAGGCAATTCGAAGCGGCCGCAATGACCAATAGCTGGGACGATGAAGAGAAGTCCATTGCACTCACACTTGCACTGAGGGGTCCAGCTGCGGAGCTCTTGCAGACCATCCCGGAAGATAAACAGCAGAACTACGACTCTCTGGTTCAGGCTATCGAGATGCGGTTTGGGGATGAACACATGCAGCAGGTGTACAGGGTTCAGCTGCGTAGTCGAGTCCAGAAAAGGGGGGAAACGCTCCAACAGTTGCAAGCGGATATAGAGCGACTAGCCCATCTTTCATACCCTAAAGCCGGTGAGGAGCTTATCAACGAAATGGCGGTGGAAGCTTTTATTCAGGCCATAGAGGACAGACAACTGCAAATGGCTGTAAGGATGGCTGAAAAGCGAACACTCCCCGAGGCATTGGCATTCGCTTTGTCAATGAAGGCTGCGGACCAAGCATACCAGGGAATACACCGTGTCAGGGAGATGTCCGTCGTGGAATGCTCATGCCAGAGAACAGCCGTCATGGATGAAGACAGAGCTCGCGGAAGTCAAATCCGTTGCTGGAATTGCAACCAAACGGGACACCTACAACGGCTATGCGATGCCCCGATACTGGCTTACCCCACTCCCGGGGAAACGTTCGTTGTGGATGCAGATGCTAGTAATGTCGGGGTAGGAGCCGTACTCTCCCAGGTGCATGACGGCCAAGAGAAGGTGGTTGCGTACTTCAGCAAGGTGCTCTCTAAGCCAGAAAGGAACTACTGCGTGACAAGGCGGGAACTTCTAGCTTTGATCTTGGCTACGAAGCATTTTCACAAATACCTCTACGGGAGGAAGTTCGTTCTTCGCACAGACCATGCAGCATTAAAATGGCTATTACAGTTCAAGAGTCCTGAGGGTCAGGTCGCAAGATGGATCGAAAGGCTGCAAATCTACGACTACGAAATACAGCATCGTAAAGGAAAACTCCACTCTAATGCGGATGCACTGTCCCGGAGACAATGCAGAATGGATTGTAAACATTGTGCGCGTCAGGAAGAACGGGAGCTGGTTTCCATCCAAAGAATGAGAGCCGAACCTATCGCCGGCTGGAGCGTAGATGAGATCCGGAACGCTCAGAAGGAAGACCCCGATATCGAGCCGATTCTGGCCTGGAAGGAGAACATGGAGAAACCGGATCATCAGGACATCTCTCACAGAAGCCCGACCTTAAAGGCATATGTTGCGCAGTGGGACTCCCTCCATGTCCAAGAAGGTGTTCTGAGAAGAAAATGGGAATCCTCCGACGGAAAATCGTTTGTAATGCAGCTTGTAGTACCGCGGACGAGGGTCAAGGAGGTGTTACAGGAAATGCATGGCGGGGCGACCGGAGGCCACTTGGGAGTGAATAAGACGCTAGAAAAGGTACGAGAACGTTTTTATTGGTTAAAAGCGAAGGAAGATATCGAAGACTGGTGCAGAAAATGCGACGTGTGTGCAGCTAGCAAGGGTCCGAGAATCAAAACTCGAGGTAAGATGCACCAATACAACGTGGGAGCACCTTTCGAACGAATCGCCATTGACATCGCAGGGCCCTTTCCGGAAACCGACAATGGTAATCGGTATATACTCGTAGTGATGGACTACTTCAGTAAGTGGCCGGAAGCGTTTCCGATCCCTAACCAGGAAGCCAGAACCGTGGCGGAGCAGATCGTCTACAATTGGGTTAGCAGATTCGGTGTGCCCTTGGAATTGCATTCTGACCAAGGGCGGAACTTCGAGTCAAGAATCTTCCAAGAGATGTGTCAACTACTCGGAATCAAAAAGACAAGGACAACCCCGCTTCATCCACAGTCGGACGGTATGGTGGAGCGTTTCAATAGGACTTTGGACGAACATCTCTCGAAGGTCGTAGGTGACTACCAACGGGATTGGGACCGGCAGATTCCCTTGTTTTTGATGGCCTATAGAAGTGCCGTGCATAGCACTACTCGACATACGCCGTTCGAAATCTTATTTGGTGGAATAGCTCGTTTACCCAGTGAGGTGAAATTTGGATCTCCTACCAATGAGCCCAGAGATGAAGAAGAGTACGTGGCGGACCTTAGGGAAAGGCTTAGGGACATACACCAAAGGACCAGAAGCCAGATTAAGATGACGAGCGACCGCATGAAGACCAGGTATGATGCCAAGGCAACAACGTCAGGATTCCAGGAAGGAGATCTGGTGTGGCTGTATAATCCCCATCGCCAAAAGGGGAAATCACCTAAGTTACAGCGGAACTGGGAAGGTCCCTACAGAATAGTAACCCGCATCAACGATGTTGTCTACCGCATCCAGCGAGGACCAAGGGCCAAAATGAAAGTGGTTCATGTGGACCGACTGAGTCGATACAATGGCCGAAATGAGGATGCACTTGTTCGGGACGAACACGTCTAAGAGGGGGGCAGTGTAGCATAATAATAACTACGCGCCTATGTCTATGCAGCAAATTCCGAAGTGACTTTCCATTCTGGCAGAATTTTTGGTTCAAACTGTCCTTCATTCGAGGTTCGTGTCTGGGACGAAGTCTCCACAGCTCATGTCAACGAAAGAGACAAATAATATTAGGGATAATATTAGGGATAATATTAGGGAATTATAACTGCAAGAATTATTTCTCTTGTTCCAGTGGTCGAAGAATTTGCTAGAAGTTTCTGGCTATCAGAAACTTCTGCTATATAAGGACAGATGGCGATCAAAAAAAGAAAAAGACAGTTGGTTTTAGAACCGTGGCGAAGAGATTGGAAAAGTGATAATGGGCGAAGTTGTAATTTGGTGATAAATTGAAAGTTGAGAGTAAACAAGAAAAAGTAATTAGTTTGAATTTGTGAATTAAGTAATTGAAAGGAGATAAAGTGATTTGAGAGGAAAGAGACCTTGTAAGAAAAGAATTTGCGAAGAATAGTATAGTGTGAACTTGAATTGTTCTATAGAGTAGAAAATAAAGAAATAATTTCACAGAATAATTGTTTTATCTACTCGAGCCGTAGCTCGCATATTACAATATTTTCTTTTTTCAAAGCGGAAATAGCGGACACGTTTAACTTTTTTGCAAAAATATTTCAGATTCTTCATTGAGACTTTTATTTTGGATAACAATTTGACATTTAATACTTTTTTTTTTTTCTTAAATACTAAACGGTCAGCCGTCACTTTCGTTTTTATGCCAACATAATTTTAGATTTTATATCTGATAAAAATCGATTGTAATCTTAAATTACTTAAATCTATTTTACTTTATATTTGCAGTATAACATCTCAGATTGTGTTGATTATGAAGTATTGGGATCATAATAAAATTGATAAAATTAATACGACTAAATAGTCGTCTTAGAAAAAATTTCTCTTTACACCTAGTTACTGTAATTATCGGCTTCTGATGGCTACCTCAGATTGTTGTCACCTGGAATTTGAGAGCATCGAGCTGGTATTGATTACTTGATAGGTTTAGGGTCCACTTCCTCAGTTTCCTAAGAATTGCTGCCACTTTTGTACTGATGACGTCCACAGAATTATTGCCGCCTTAGATAACTTGCTGACGGTTAACCGTTGGTGGTCTTGGTATCTTGTTGTTTCGACACTTGCTTACTAGCCTGGATTGTCCGCATTTTATTCTTAGCGATGGGTTTTTTCCCCTTTCTTCCCTAAATTGTCTTTAATTTCTTTAATGAAATTCAATTTTACTTATTTTTTCTTCTAATGCACGGTTATAAGTACAAGACACCTGGCCTCTTATTAAGCCCAAATTGTATTCCGCAACTCTCAGCTACATCCTACCACACAGAAAGTAATATCAAAATATTGGCACAATTTATAAAGATCCAGCTGGTTAAATGTCGACGTAATTTTGTTTGTATTTATAGGTGCAACTAGATATAAAATAAAATTTAATAAAATTTTGACCATCATGGTAGATGATTTTAAAAAAAAACTGTTTTATTTAGTATTGGACTTCAAAAAATGTACCTATTTAAATGTCAGATTTGTCAGGAATATGAATAACCAAAAACTCAAAAACGCAAAATTAAGACTTAAGCGCTAAGCAGAATGCTCCCTGTCCGATCCGTTTCGGAGGTTTCGAAGAGTGTGCGCACAATTTTCAGTAATTCATTGTTTTTGTTTTATTGTGTAAACAATACGTGCCATAAATGTGCAAAGACATTGTAAATTGTTTAATTATTAATTTTCCATTTATTTACATACACCCCCGTCCAAAAAAACGCTACACAATAAATGTTTTATTATTTTATGTCTTCCGGGGGCGTTCCTATCATAGTTAAGCTTCTTTTTGCTTAGTACTTTGTAGCACCGCCTTTAGCCTTTATGACCGCTTGGACCCTTCGTGGTCATTTAGTCATTCATACACTTCCTCTATGACTGTTATGAGCTCTTCAATTGTTTTAAGTGCCTTGTTGCGTACTTCTGATATATAATTGACCACCATTTCTCTATTATATTAAGGTCAGGTCTATTTTCTGGTCAATTTAGGGATTCAATGCCAATATCTTCCTTGAATTGGGTTATCTATTGAAAGAAAACAATATTTAGAAGTGGTTTCGAGTTTAAATTTTAGGTCAACATTTTTTTTTACTTATGAATGAGCGCGATAACAGGAAGCGGAATCATCCTGAAATATGGGATTTGTAGCAGCATAACTTCTGTATTGTAGGAACAACATCATCAGAAATTATTTCTTTGTATTTCGCTGCATTTATGGAACCGCCCAAAAGCAAAATACGGCCAAGACCCCAATTTGTCATGCATTCCCAAACCATAACTTATGGTGAAAGCTTAAAGGTGGGAAGCAAACATTCGTCGCTCCTTAGCACTCCTTCGCACTGTCTGCTTTCCGTCAGGTCCAATCAAATTAAATCTGGATTCGTTAGAAAATATGAATCTTTTCCAATAATTGGCGGTCCAGTCTCGGTGCTGTTTGGCCCACATAAATCTCTTCATTACTGCAGAGACAAGCGCCTTTTTTTGCAAGTCTACGAGCTTGAAGACACGTTTCATTTAGCTGGCGTTGAACACTCCGTGTGCTGATGTTAATAGCATATCTCTCATTCAAGTCTTTTCTAAATTTCCTGGCAGTTGCGAACCGGTTTTTCAGAGACATGCGCTCCAAAATACAATCTTTCCGTGATGTCGTTTTTCGGGTCTTCTGCTCCCAGGTCGCCTCTCCGTTCTGCCCGTCGAGCAGGCACGGAATGTATATAACATTATATTTGACGTTTTAGAAGGTTCTGATAACAACCCGACGATATGTAGGTTCTCTAGGTAAATACTAATACTACTATTGAGTCCAGCGATATCTGCAGAATCTTCGGAGATGAGAAATAATAGGGTCGATTCTTTGGCTACAATGTTACGGCCTCATTCTACACAAATGATATCTACGTGCACTAGAATTATGTTTCCGAGTGAATATGGTGTGTCCAATCCATCGTACAAATATTATATGTTAGTTTTGAAAACTTAGCCTAGGAAAATAGTATATAAGACTAGCCTAGCTCGATCCCATATCATGTACATTAGGGTGGGTAACGCTTCCTACAAACACGAAAGTTACTGACAGGAGCGACAGGGGCTTTCTACTTAAAAGAGCTGTTTTTGACAGCAATACATTTACGTTGGTCTACTATGTGAGCACAAATTATCAGATCTGCAAAGCCATTGATAAGGTGTTGGTAATCTGAATGTTTTTCTGCAATGCCTTATCAAACAATTCATGTAAAACCACCTTTATTAGCTTTCCAAGTTTATAGTTCTGTCCCTAATTCTTTTAAATTTATCAGAATAGATTCTGATAAATTTAAAAGAATTAGGGACTCTTAAATGATTGCTAATAATTCAGTTAAAATAAAGCCGATTATATTGAAAATTAATACAGCACTTCATTATAATATAGTTCGGTAAGCCTTTAAATTTAAATCTTCCCCCCTTCAGGATAGGGGCTATAATATATAATGCCTGCCCTAAAAGGCGACTAAAACCGTTTAAACTTTTCGCAGAAGTTAAAAATATGCAATGAACAAAACAGAAAATTTTAATACCCCAGGTGGTACGCCATTCAAAATGGTAAATCCACCCTCTTCGGAGGTCGGTTCCACGGATTCTGGGGAGGACCATTTATTCCTCGCCGAAAACCCTTTTGGAAAATGTAAGAGGGTAGATAGAACACCCCCATCACATACAATGGATGTAGACCAAACTCTAAAGGCTAAATACTCAAAACCCTGCGAAGAAAGAGATGGGTTTATGCAACTAAGCGAGGCATTAATTTAGGAAATTAATAATTTAAAGCAAGAGTTGCAAGCGTTGAAACAACAGATCAACAGCCAAAATAGAGAAAAAGATAAAATTAAAGTAGTTGAGTTCTCAACTGATGAGGAAGAACTACTGAAAGAGACCAAAGTAAAACCCAAAAACGGGAACAAAAATAAAAAACGGAAAATGAGTACATCCCCAAAGATCTCATCTCCGAAAGAAGGCTACCAAGTTACGGAGCAGGTCCCAAACAAAGAAAATATAATTCTAAAGTCAGCCAAACCTCCACCAATTATTGCACTGCAATTAATAAGGAAAATAAAATTAAAGCTAGCACAATGTTAATAAATAGTAATATTAAAATTAATGTAGCAGAAGAAGATTCTTATAGAAAACTTACCAAAATACTTAATCAAAAAACAAAAACTTATGAGAACAAACAAACAAGACCAATCAAGGTTGCTGTAAAGAAACTACACTTCTCATGCTCACCAGAGAGTATAGTTTCAGATCTAAGAAAGAAAAACTTAAAGATATTGGAAGCTTTTAATGTGCTAAAATTAGCAAAGTACCACTTTCAATGTTTATGCTTTCTTTTGAGCACGACGAAAATATCAAAAAGATATGCGAAATTAAAGATATCCTTGGAATGGAGGTATAGATCCATGCCATAAGGAAATCAAAACTAGTCCCACAGTGCAAGAACTACCAAAAGTATGTACATACACATAAATACTGCAGCTCTAACCCAAGATGCGTTAAGTGTGCAGGGAAATCACCATACTAAAGATTGTATGAAGAAAAAAAGATAAACCAGCAAAATGTGCCAACTGCAACGAAAAGCATCCAGCCAACTATAGAGGCTGCTTAGTTGCTAATTAGATTCAACTGACAAAAGACAAAAAGTATAAACAAACTAAACCTAATTCAGAAAAGGACGCATCCTAAAGTCATAAAGGACTTGCAACCGAGAACACCAAAAGAATTATCAACAAAGTGCTAAGACCAAAAACAGGAGCGGGTACAGAATTGACATATGCACAGGCTGCATCAAAAAATTTAGAAAAACCAATAGCTACAACAAAAACAAAATCAAGTGTTAGTATGGAAACCTTCATGCAACAAATTCTAAATAGAATGGAAAGCATGGAAAAAAGCAATAAAGCTATACTAGAAAGAATCTCGTTCCTTGAGAGTAAAAGCAGCAATAAAAAGGCTCCACAAAAGAGACAAACATGATCGTTGATATAAAAATCCTGGAATGGAATGCTAATGGTATCGAGAATCGTAAAGAAGAAATTCAAGTAGTTCTCGACATCAACAAAATAGATATATGTCTTGTCTCAGAAACGCACTTTAAATTCAAAACAAACTGCGAGGGTACGAATAATGTCACTCCCCACACCCCCATAATTCGGCAAAATGCGGAGCTGAAAAATGAAAAGTGTACAAATAATATTATAATGTAATATGCGAGCTACGGCTCGAGTAGATAAAACAATATTCTGTGAAATTTATTTCTTTATTTTCTAGTCTATAGAACAATTCAGGTTCACACTGTACTATCCTTCGCAATTCTTTTCTTACAATGTCTTTTTCCTCTCAAATCACTTTATCTCCTTTCTATTACTTAATTCACAAATACAAACTAATTACTCCTTCTTGTTAACTCTCAACTTTCAATTTATCACAAAATTACAACTTCGCCTATTATCACTTTTCTAATCTCTTCGCCACAGTTTAAAAATGACTGTCCTTTTTTATTGATCGCCATCTGTCCTTATATAGCAGAAGTTTCAGATAGCCAGAAACTTCTAGCAAATTCTTCGACCACTGGAAATAATTCCAAGATGACAATCATTTCTTCCAGTTATAATTCTCTTTATCCGTGGCGTTGTCAGCTATTGCGAACCTCGAATGAAAGTACAGTTTGGAATGGGCTGTAGGAGCATAGTTATTATTCTACATTATTGTTGCATACTTTTAGACGATGTTACAATAACATAATGTAGCATAATGCAACAAATTCCGAAGTGTCTTTTCATTCTGGCAGAATTTTGGTCCGAAGTGTCTTTTCATTCGAGGTTCGTGTCTGCAATTAGTCTCCACAGTTCGGATAATATCACGGATAAGAGAGTACAAGAGATTATTGGCTGCAGCTGTCATCCTGGAATTATTACATCAGAATTTTCTTATTCCAGTGGTCGAAGAATTTGCTAGAAGTTACTGGCTATTAGAAGTGCGGCTATTTAAGGACAGATGGCGATCGAGACCAAGCAGTTGGTTGTGAACCGCACGAAGAGATTGGAAAAGTGATAATGAGCGAAGTTGTGATTTTGGATAAAATGAAAGTTGATAGTTAACAAGAAGAAGTAATTAGTTTGGATTTGTGAATTAAGTAATTGAAAGGAGATAAAGTGATTTGAGAGGAAAGAGACCTTGTAAGAAAAGAATTTGCGAAGAATAGTATAGTGTGAACTTGAATTGTTCTATAGACTAGAAAATAAAGAAATATATTTCACAGAATATCGTTTTATCTACTCGAGCCGTAGCTCGCATATTACAATATCATAAATAATAATTTACTGTTCTCCAAGAAAAATGACTTTATCGCAAATGGAGATTTTAATGCCAAAAACAAGTATTGTTTTTTAGAGAATTATATGAAGTAATAAAATAATAATAAAGTAATAAAATAACGTATTGAAACAGAAGACCAATTTGAAAAGGCTGTTCAGATATTTACAGTTAATATTCAAAAAGCTGCATGAGCTGCAACACCTATAACTAAAACTAAAATCCAACAAAACTCATATCCAAAAAAAATATGTGATATAATTGCTAAATCTAAACAGTAAGCTTAAAAGATCGATAAGAGAATTTAAAAATGAGTCTCTTAAAAAATACCTTACCAATCTTACGAATGATGCTAGCACTGAATACTCACTCTGGAACAAAGAAAATGAAAAGGCCAATTGAACACATTCCACCAGTTAAAAACAGAGAAGGTAACTGGGCAAGAAACAACCAAGAAAAAGTGAATTTATTTGGTGAGTATCTAGAAGGCGTCTTCCAACCATATGAAGATGAAGACTGTCAAGAAACGGAAGAATTGTGTGAAGAGGAGAGGCATATTATATATGTATGTATGTATGTATGTTTATTCATATAACTGGTAACGGTGAAGGAAATTGCCAAAGAAATACAAGAAGGAATCAATACTACGAAAGACCCAGGATTTGACTTGTTATCAGGGGAAATCCTAAAGCAACTCCTAAAAAAAGGCTTAGAGAAAGTAGCACAGATTAAAAACGCTGCATTCGGGATAAGGTTCTGATGCTGAAGTCACCTCCTACCGCTCCATATCGATTCTCCCTATGTTGTCCAAACTATTTGAAAAGATGTTGATTAAACGTCTGCATAAAATAATTGAAGAAAAATCGCTAATCCCAAACCATCAATTTGGTTTTAGAAATATGCACTCCACTATTGATCAGGTGTATAGAATAACTGATAAAATCGAAAAAGCATTTGAAAAAAAATTAAAGGCTCTACTATATTTCTTGATATAGCTCAAGCTTTCGATAAAGTATGGCACAGAGGGCTGATACATAAATTGCAAAAGCATCTACCAAAGGAATACTCAGAAATCCTAGAGTCTTATATATTACAGTGATTTCTTAGAATCAAACAAGGAGATGACTACTCCACATAAAAAAAAAATAAAAGTTGGTGTACCACAAGGCAGTATGCTACCCCTTATTTACCAGTGACCTGCCATTTAGTGATGAAACAACTGTGGCGACATTTGCAGATGATACGGCTATCCTTGCTGTGGGAGAATCTGTAGAAGTAGCGACGAAAAACCTACAGAAGGCAGTGAATAATATATCAAAATGGACCAAAAAAATGGCAGATTAAATTAAATGACCTAAAATTGGTCCATATCAACTTTACAAATAAAAATGTTCCGCACGTCCCAGTAATAATAAATGATAATGTAGCAGAATACGCAAACAACCAAATATCTAGGCATAACACTAGATGGAAAACTGCGCTGAAAAGCGCATGTAAAAAAAAAGGAAGAAAGGCTTATAGGGAAATACTCTTGTTTGTCCAATTACAATAAACTACTGCTTTATAACCAAATTCTAAAACCAGTATGGACCTACGGGCTCCAGCTATGGGCATGCACGTGCAAAACCAATTTAGAGAAAATACAAAAATTTTAAAACTACGGAATATAGTAAATGCACCATGGTACATAAGAAACACTGAAATGCATAGAGATCTAGAAATTGGAATGATTGAAGATGAAGTCAAAAAAGTAGCTAATGGACACAAACTTAGACTTCTCAATCACATAAACTCAGAAATGTCGGAACTATTAAATACTAGCAATCTGACTAGTAGATTAAGAAAAGTATAAAACCTTTTGAATTAGCTAGATAGGTAGAAAAAATAAGTAAATAAATAAAATGAAAATAAAATATAAAAAGCTAAAAAAACCCTTAAATTTGAAACAAATTTCTTCAGCCGCTTTTTAGCTTTCGAAGTCCAGATCACATTCGGGCACTCGCGCTGTGATATGTAAACATCTGTTCCGCTTTAGTTAACGCAGCAGTAATGTAATTTATATAAGTTAAAAGTAGTAAATGCATTTTAATTAAAAAAAAAAAAAAAACTTTATTTCATAGATACCAAATAGCAACTGAACAACGACAATAACTTACAGACTATTATTTATAGCTAAATGCGACATGGGCGACGTGGGAATGACTGCAACGTCGATCCAGACGCTAGGTCAGCAAATTATGTAGAATCCGATGTTTTTTTTTTTTTATAATCTGCGCACGCCAAAGGGAGTATTAATACCCTTTAATTGTTTCAGGGCACGGGCGTCAGGGAAAAGGGGGTAGAGGAACAGAGGAGGTACCCATGCACGTTGGCTTTGAATGTTTGAAGGTTGTATTGATGGGGAAATACAGAGCCTGGTAAATCGTTCCACATTCGTGTAGTTCGGCTTATAAATGAATCCGTATATTTGACAGTGCGACCGAAGTTTGCCTTTAGGGTAAACTGATGTGCATTCGAAGCATGTCGCGTATTGTGAAATTTTGAAGAGAAGGAATGCAACTGGCTATTTCGCTGGAGCATTCTTTGTGGAAAAAACGATAAAACAGGGAGAGACAGGAGACATTTCTCCGATGTTCTAGTGAATGAATGGAATTCACAATGTCTCTATCACCTATAAGTCTTAACGCGCGATTTTGTACCCTATCAAGCATTTTTGGCGACCTCGAATATGGGATCGTTCCATCGAAGATGGTTATTAATACACATACTGAGAATGGCAAGTCTTTCGGTTTCAATGATGCAAGTACCATCCATGGATAATGGTTGAGGGTTTTGGTTTCGCTTGAGAGACAGAAGACAGCATTGTGTTTTGGAAGAATTAAATTCCACTCTGTTGGTTGAACCCCATTTAATTATGCTGTCCAGGTCGGAATTTAATGTGTTTAACATACGTTGCCGTTCCCCTTCTACGGCCGAAGAGCAAGGACGTGAGTTAGGGAACGAATATGAAAAACTGAGGGTACTGTCATCAGCGAAGGAATGGATTGGATTAGAAGTTGTAGACAAGAGATCAGAAAGAGAGTCGGAGACAAAACAGAGCCTTGGGGAACACCAGCATTTATTTGGTGAATTGCAGACTTGAAGCCGTCTAAAACAACTTGTATTGAACGCCCCGAAAGGTAATTTCTAATCCATTGAAGAAGAGACTCATCGATACCATATGCACGCATTTTCGACAAAAGAGCCTGATGCCAAACTCTGTCAAATGCTTTTGAAATATCAAGCGCAACCATCTTGGTTTCGCCGAAGTGATGGAGAGATTGGTTCCACTTCTCGGTGAGATATGCCATCAAATCACCAGTGGAGCTGTTGCTACGAAAACCATACTGCCGGTCATTAAGGAGTTTTCGTGAATCGAGATATTTCATAAGCTGACGATTTATCAGCGTTTCTATGACCTTGGAAAGAAGGGACGTAAGTGCAATGGGTCGGTAGTTGGACGGGGAGGAAGATTCGCCTTTTTTGGGGACGGGCTGGACAAATGCTGTTTTCCATCTACTCGGAAAGAGCCCTGAAAAGTAGGATAGACAGAAAAGCTTACGCAGAGGTTTTGCCAGCGTAGAAGAACACCTCTTCAGAACTATTGGGGGAAACCATCTGGACCAGCGGATTTGTGTATGTTAAGACCTTTGAGTACTCCTGCAACTGTACGAGTGCGAAAGTGGACTTGTCCCATGGAAAATTTGAACGCTCTCAAATACAGATGGAGACAAAGCATTATCTGGCAGCGTGGAGTTCGCTGCAAAATGAGCAGCAAGCAGATTAGCTTTGTCTAAGGAGCTGACAGCTGGAATGTCATTGTAAATGAGCGTGGGGATGGCAGACGAGGCAGAATTTTTAATATTTTTGACGAATGACCAAAAATTTGTACTACCTTTGGGACATTGCAGGATTTTTTGCCTCAATTTTTGGTCATGTAAGAATTTTACACGTCGAATATGGGCATTGCAGTCTTTTCTGGCTTGTTTAAACTTCTTTCCGTTTTCCTCAGATTTGTTGGCTTTATAAGACCGAAAACTTACTTCTTTCAACTTGATAGCCTCTTTACAGCTCTGGTCAAACCACGAGTTGCCCTTAGATTTAATGCTCTTTATTCTGTTAGGAATAAAGTCATTCATATCTAAGAGTATAGTGTTAGTGATCATATCAGCAGCGGCATCCACGTCGCTATCGAGGAAGCATAGCGACCAGTTAAAACTCCTAAAGAAGCTATTAAGGCCGCTCCAGTTGGCTTTCTCGTATTGCCATACTTTTCTTTTAGGAGCTTTTTCTTTAACTGAGTGGTCGGAGTACGAGAATTTAGCTGATACGATATTATGGTCAGACCGACCTAGAGGCGCTGAAACATCAATAGTGTATTTATCAGGGTGCGAAGTAAGAAACAAGTCCAAGGTGTTGGCGGAATGACTTTCAATGTCCGGTATACATGTAGGCTCATTTACAAGCTGAGTCAAATTGTTTACCTCAGCGAAAAGTTCAACATACCTTCCTTCGGGTGTTGTCTGGCCAGAATGTTGAAGCCAATCCGAATTGTGTATATTGAAATCGCCCGCAATGACGATTTCAGTATGAGGGTACAAGGAGACAATTCGAGTGATGGAATCGGACAGCGCATCAAATTCGTCAAAAGTTGAGTTGCTGCCCGCACTAGGGCTTCTATAAATAAAGCAGTAGTGAATTATTTGCTTACGGACGGTGAATTTTAGCCATTTGAAATTAAATTCCGGGTTGGAACAGTGGCCATACTGTGGTGGAACTTAGTAAGCAATATCACTACGGACGTAAATGGCGAGGCCACGGTGGGGAAAGAATAATGACACTAAGATATATCCAGGCAGTTTCAAATCGGAAGATTCTTCAACTACCTGTGTTTCACTTAGTGCCAAAACAGCTGGTTTATGGGAATAGGCGTGGGCGTACACATCAAAGAAATTCATTCGAAGCCCACGAATGTTGGTAAGATCAACCCAAAATTCCCTCATCACTACAACATGTTGCACTATGCAGGTGCACCGAATGATGACATATGACTCTGTGTAGATCGGATGGCGATGTCCGGGGTAATGACTGGATGTAAAGGTTACTGCACGTGTTGTTTGTTGAAGAGTCATTTAAGCCGTGTATTAACTCTTCCCCTCTTAAGTTTTGCGTCCTCGTAAATAATTAGTAGAATGGTATTGTAATATGCGAGCTACGGCTCGAGTAGAAGAAGAAGTAATTAGTTTGGATTTGTGAATTAAGTAATCGAAATGAGATAAAGTGATTTGAGAAGAAAGAGACCTTGTAAGGAAAGAATTTGCAAAGAATAGTATAGTGAGAATTTGAATTGTTCTATAGACTAGAAAATAAAGAATTAATCTCACAGAATAACGTTTTATCTACTCGAGTCGTAGCTCGCATATTACAGTATTGTAACATAATGTGTAATGTGTGATCTTGAATTGTTCTATAGACTAGAAAATAAAGAAATAATCTCACAGAATAACGTTTTATCTACTCGAGCCGTAGCTCGGATATTGCAGTAGCATAATAACTACGCGCACAGATGTAGGCAACACATCCCGAAGTGTCTTTTCATTTGAGGTTCGTGTCCACAGTAGGAAACGGATACGACGTCGCGGAATTAAGAGAGAATTATAACCGCAAGAGATTATTGGCTGTAGCTGTCATCTTGGAATGATTACATCAGAATTTTATTGTTCCAGTGGTCGAAGAATTTGCTAGAAGTTTCTGGCTATCAGAAATGCGACTATGTAAGGACAGATGGCAGTCGAGGCAAGGCAGTTGGTTTTCGAATCGCACGAAGAGATTGGGAAAGTGATAATGGGCGAAATTGTAGTTTTGTGATAGATTGAAAGTTAAGAGTTAACAAGAAGAAGTAATTAGTTTGGATTTGTGAATTAAGTAATTGGAATGAGATAAAGTGATTTGAGAAGAAAGAGACCTTGTAAGGAAAGAATTTGCAAAGAATAGTATAGTGTGAACTTGTATTGTTCTATAGACTAGAAAATAACGAAATAATCTCACAGAATAACGTTTTATCTACTCGAGCCGTAGCTCGCATATTACATTGCTGTCAGAAGTGGGATAAAACTTATTCTGTGAATAACTATTTCCGTGGTGTGAAATTGCACAAGCAAAAAAAAAAAAAAACGATTTCCGTGTTGAGTTAATTAGTTGCGCAAGTTGGGAAAACTAACTATAATTCAACTAAAGGCAGAATTCAGTAAGCGGAATCTCGACACAACTTTGGGAAAAGATGCCCTACTGATTCGTCTGGAAGAAGCAATAAAGCAGGAAGGTGAAAATCAGCATGACGTAGAGTTTGACGTGGAAGAAGAACCAGCAAGTACAGTAGCCGACCCCTGCTCCTGCAACTTAAGTCAGTCATGGACGAACAAAGGAAAACAATGGAAGACCAAAAGAAGTCTCTGGAACTTAAGCTCGATGACCAAAAGAAAGCAATAGACGACAAAAAAAACTCTCTAGAACTTAAGCTGGACGAACAAAAGAAAGCAATGGACGAACAAAAGAATTCTCTAGAACTTAAGCTGGACGACCAAAAGAAAGCAATGGACGAACAAAAGAATTCTCTAGAACTTAAGATGGACGAACAAAAGAAAGCAATGGACGAACAAAAGAATTCTTTAGATGCTCTGGAAAGCAAACTTGATGAGCAAAACAAGAACTTGGAATCCAAATTCGAAGCGATCGAAGAAAAAATCGAGAAGGTCGAGACGCAACTCGAAAAAGTCGAGACTAGATTCGATGAAAACTTTGAGAAACATGAAACTCAGTTCGGGAAGATAGAGACTCAGTTTGAAAAAGTAGATACGCAATTCGAGAGAGTAGGAAAGCAAGTCGAAAATCTTGCTAAGGAACTCAGCAACGTGAAGAGACAGAAAGCACTGGAATATTCCACTGACCGTCTGAGAAGAAAGGAGATGCAGCCTCCTATCTTCGATGGTCAAACATCATGGGCAATTTATAAGAGGCAATTCGAAGCGGCCGCAATGACCAATAGCTGGGACAATGAAGAGAAGTCTATTGCACTCATGCTTGCACTGAGGGGTCCAGCTGCGAAGCTCTTGCAGACCATCCCGGAAGATAAACAGCAGAACTACGACTCTCTGGTTCAGGCTGTCGAGATGCGGTTTGGAGATGAACACATGCAGCAGGTGTACAGGGTTCAGCTGCGTAGTCGAGTCCAGAAAAGGGGGGAAACGCTCCAACAGTTGCAAGCGGATATAGAGCGGCTAGCCCATCTTTCATACCCTAAAGCCGGTGAGGAGCTTATCAACGAAATGGCGGTGGAAGCTTTTATTCAGGCCATAGAGGACAGACAACTGCAAATGGCTGTAAGGATGGCTGAAAAGCGAACGCTCCCCGAGGCATTGGCATTCGCTTTGTCAAGGAAGGCTGCGGACCAATCATACCAGGGAATACACCGTGTCAGGGAAATGTCCGTCGTGGAATGCTCATGCCAGAGAACAGCCGTCAGGGATGAAGCTCGCGGAAGTCAAATCCGTTGCTGGAATTGCAACCAAACAGGACACCTACAACGGCAGTGCAGAAGTGCACCTAGACGAGGAAATTATCCACATCGCGGAAGTAGGAGAAGCAGAGAGGAAGCATCCTGTCGGTCAGACTTCCCAAAACCAGCAGTCGGGAAATGCGTAAGGACCAACTTCGCGGGGCAGAAGTTGGTTACTGGAATCGAGGACCCCAGGACCACCATTCAAGTTTCGCAAACCAAACGGGGTAACAAGAGCCTGACAGTGGAGGCACTAATCAACAAGAAGAAGTGCGTAGCCACCATCGACACAGGTGCCACCGCTTCCATTGTAAGAAGAGATATCAGAAGCTCCTGGCTGCACAACACCAACAGCTACTGCCTGAAGACTGCAACAGGGGAAATGGCGAAGGTGTTTGGAGAAGTTCGTCTTACGATTACTCTGGCGGGACTGACATTCTCCCATGCGTTTCTGGTGGCAGATATATGCGACGAGTGCATCATCGGAATAGACTTCATGAAAGCAAATGAAGTAATCTTGGACATCGGGATGCAAGTACTGAGGTATCGAAATGTGGAGATTCCGATGGTGTACGGAAACGAGAATGCCGTAACTCTCAGGACAGTCATCAGCAAAGACGAAGTTTTGCCGCCGTCTTCAGAGACAATCATTTGGACGAAGCTGGAAGGTGATCTTGGGAGCCACCGATTCTACATAGTAGAACCAGACCCAGAACAGAATTCTCAAGACTACATCGTGGGAAAGACGTTAGTCGAACCAAAGAACACCATGGTTCCAGTGAGAGTTTTGAACGCGAGACCACACACTGTCAAACTAAGGCGAGGGGAGGTGACTGGAAAATGCACGCCGATTACCGCCGTCGCAACAATATCTGAACGTGATGCTGGAAAATCTCTCCTATCATGGAAACGATTCTCCACTCCAGTGAGCTGAATCAGGAGCAGCGAACTATGGCAGAGAATCTTATCAATGAGTACGCTGATGTATTTGCCTCACAGGACGGAGAATCCGGCCGAACGCACCTGGTACAACATCGAATAGACACTGGTGATACTAGACCAATTCGTCAGCCTGCTAGGCGCCTTCCATTGGCAAAGCAGACAGAAGTTGCAGAGATGGTGTCGGCAATGGAGAAAGAAGGTCTGATTGAAAGTTCCAAAAGTCCGTGTGCATCACCGGTTGTACTGGTTAAGAAGAAAGATGGCAGCACGCGGTTCTGCGTGGACTATCGGCAGCTCAATTACGTCATCAAGAAAGATAGCTATCCTCTGCCACGGATTGACGACACGCTAGACACACTATCAGGAACCCAATGGTTTTCCACCCTCGACCTGAAGAGTGGCTACTGGCAGGTACAGATCCATCCAGAAGACCGGGAGAAAACCGCCTTCACCGCAGGAAATGGGCTATAATTTCAGCAAAAGGAGTGAGAAATTATCCAGAGAAGGTCGAAGCGGTGAAAAACTGGTCAGTCCCCAAAGATAAACACCAACTAAGGAGCTTCCTGGGCCTAGCCACCTACTACAAACGGTTCGTGAAGGATTTTGCCGGGATCGCAAAGAGCCTGCACCAGTTGACGGAAAAGGGAAAACAATTCAAATGGTCAATTGAGTGCGAGAAGAGCTTCAAGGCACTTAAACAACGGCTATGCGATGCCCCGATACTAGCTTACCCCACTCCCGGGGAAACGTTCATTGTGGATACAGATGCTAGTAATGTCGGGGTAGGAGCCGTACTCTCCCAGGTGCATGAGGGCCAAGAGAAGGTGGTTGCGTACTTCAGCAAGTTGCTCTCTAAGCCAGAAAGGAACTACTGCGTGACAAGGCGGGAACTTCTAGCTTTGATCTTGGCTACGAAGCATTTTCACAAATACCTCTATGGGAGAAAGTTCGTTCTTCGCACAGACCATGCAGCCTTAAAATGGCTATTACAGTTCAAGAGTCCTGAGGGTCAGGTCGCAAGTTGGGAGGAAGTTCTTTCTTCGCACAGACCATGCAGCCTTAAAATGGCTATTACAGTTCAAGAGTCCTGAGGGTCAGGTCGCAAGATGGATCGAAAGGCTGACTACGAAATACAGCATCGTAAAAGAAAACTCCACTCTAATACGGATGCACTGTCCCGGCGACCATGCAGAACGGATTGTAAACATTGTGCGCGTCAGGAAGAACGGGAGCTGGTTTCCATCCAAAGACTGAGAGCCGAACCTATCGCCGGCTGGAAAGTAGATGAGATCCGGAACGCTCAGAAGGAAGACCCGGATATCGAGATGATTCTGGCCTGGAAGGAGAACATGGAGAAACCGGATCATCAGAACATCTCTCACAGAAGCCCGACCTTAAAGGCATATTTTGCGCGGTGGGACTCCCTCCATGTCCAAGTAGGTGTTCTGAGAAGAAAATGGGAATCCTCCGACGGAAAGACATTTGTAATGCAGCTTGTCGTGCCGCGGACGAGAGTCAAGGAGGTGTTACAGGAAATGCATGGCGGGGCGTCCGGAGGCCACTTGGGAGTGAATAAGACGCTAGAAAAGGTACGAGAACGATTTTATTGGTTAAAAGCGAATTAAGATATCGAAGACTGGTGCAGAAAATGCGACGTGTGTGCAGCTAGCAAGGGTCCGAGAATCAAAACTCGAGGTAAGATGCACCAATACAACGTGGGAGCACCTTTCGAACGAATCGCCATTGACATCGCAGGGCCCTTTCCGGAAACCGACAATGGTAAATCGGTATATACTCGTAGTAATGGACTACTTCAGTAAGTGGCCGGAAGCGTTTCCGATCCCTAACCAGGAAGCCAGAACCGTGGCAGAGCAGATCGTCTACAATTGGGTGAGCAAATTCCGTGTGCCCTTGGAATTGCATTCTGGCCAAGGGCGGAATTTCGAGTCAAGAATCTTGCAAGAGATGTGTCAACTACTCGGAATCAAAAAGACACGGACAACCCCGCTTCATCCACAGTCGGACGGTATGGTGGAGCGTTTCAGTAGGACTTTGGACGAACATCTTTCGAAGGTCGTAGGTGATTACCAACGGGATTGGGACCGGCAGATTCCCTTGTTTTTGATGGCCTATAGAAGTGCCGTGCATAGCACTACTCGACATACGCCGTTCGAAATCTTGTTTAGTGGAATAGCTCGGTTACCCAGTGAGGTGAAATTTGGATCTCCTACCGATGAGCCCAGAAATGAAGAAGAGTAAGTGGCGGACCTTAGGAAAAGGCTTAAGGATATACACCAAAGGACCAGAAGCCAGATTAAGATAACGAGCGACCGCATGAAGACCAGGTATGATGCCAAGGCAACAACGTCAGGATTCCAGGAAGGAGATCTAGTGTGGCTGTATAATCCCCATCGCCAAAAGGGGAAATCACCTAAATTGCAGCAGAACTGGGAGGGTCCCTACAGAATAGTAACCCGCATCAACGATGTTGTCTACCGCATCCAGCGAGGACCAAGGGCCAAAATGAAAGTGGTTCATGTGGACCGACTGAGTCGATACAATGGCCGAAGTGAGGACTTGTTCGGGACGAACAAGTCTAAGAGGGGAGCAGTGTAACATAATGTAGCATAATAACTACGCTCCAAAAGTGTGCAACAATAGTGTAGCATAATAACTACGCTCCAAAAGTTTGCAACACATTCCGAAGTGTCTTTTCATTCGAGGCTCGTGCACGGATTATGGCTAAGACGACGTCGCAGAATTAAGAGGGAATTATAACCGCAAGAGAATTATAACCGCAAGAGATTATTGGCTGCAGCTGTCATCTTGGACTTATTACATCAGAATTTTCTTGTTCCAGTGATCGAAGAATTTGCTAGAAGTTTCTGGCTATCAGAAATGCGACTATATAAGGACAGATGGCGATCGAGGCAAGGCAGTTGGTTTTCGAACCGCACGAAGTGATTGGAAAAGTGATAATGGGCGAAGTTGTAGTTTTGTGATAGATTGAAAGTTAAGAGTTAACAAGAAGAAGTAATTAGTTTGGATTTGTGAATTAAGTAATTGAAATGAGATAAAGTGATTTGAGAAGAAAGAGACCCTGTAAGGAAATAATTTGCGAAGAATAGTATAGTGTGATCTTGAATTGTTCTATAGACTAGAAAATAAAGAAATAATCTCACAGAATAACGTTTTATCTACTCGAGCCGTAGCTCGCATATTGCAGTAGCATAATAACTACGCGCACAGATGTAGGCAACACATTCCGAAGTGTCTTTTCATTCGAGGTTCGTGTTCATAGTAGGAGACGGATACGAAGTAGCGGAATTAAGAGAGAATTATAACCGCAAGAGAATTATAACCGCAAGAGATTATTGGCTGCAGCTGTCATCTTGGAATTATTACATCAGAATTTTATTGTTCCAGTGGTCGAAGAATTTGCTAGAAGTTTCTTGCTATCAGAAATGCGACTATATAAGGACAGATGGCAGTCGAGGCAAGGCAGTTGGTTTTCGAATCGCACGAGGAGATTGGAAAAGTGATAATGTGCGAAGTTGTAGTTTTGTGATAGATTGAAAGTTAAGAGTTAACAAGAAGAAGTAATTAGTTTGGATTTGTGAATTAAGTAATTGGAATGAGATAAAGTGACTTGAGAAGAAAGAGACCTTGTAAGGAAAGAATTTGCGAAGAATAGTATGGTGTGAACTTGAATTGTTCTAAAGACTAGAAAATAGAGAAATAAGCTCACAGAATAACGTTTTATCTACTCGAGCCGTAGCTCACATATTGCAGTATGTTAAAGATGCTGGTCTGTTTCTTAGGTGGTTCTGGTAGATATTCTTTCTGCTTTTGAGCAATCGTAGTCCCTATGGGAGTGAATTGTGAGATAATGGTTATGTTGGATCCTTTCTTGTTTTTCAGCTTGAGGAGGAATACTGCAGCTGGTACTAACTATAGCAAAAAGACAGTAATTAATAAATTGATAAGTTTCCTTTTCTGTCTTTATTGAACTTATTTGTTTAGTGTTGTAGTAGCTCTTTCATTAGTTCCAATGAGAGTATCTCTTCTAATTCGGATCCTTCAAAGGATAAGGATAAATATAGTAAAGGTGGTGAGGCTTGTACGTTGGCTATTTCTTCTGATATGTACTTCTGGTTGTTAACTACGATTGTTGTGTTTTTGAATTTGATGAGGTATGTCCCTTGTAGCACAGATAATAAACTACCTACTACTACTGAAAAATTGGCAGGTAATTGAATACCTTTATAACACAGAAAAAAGTAATACGACCAAAATATGTCCAAAACTTACATCGGCACACATTGATCCTACTGAGTTTCAGAAAATGAACGTGAAGTTGGCTGCACAAGTTCTAAGTAGCCTGCGGCATTGAAGCTTTAATAAAACTCAACAAATTTCCAAGTCATGTAGCCCAGTTTGCACAATCTACAGCTGCATTTATAAAAAAAATAATAGATTGACTTTTCGACCTATTAAATGGAAAACCAGCACTTATACGGAATGATCAAAATATGCATTTTATACAAGAAATGAAGGATTATATATTAAACATCGAACCCACAAACGCAAGAAATATATCATTTTGTTTCAAAGGCTTGGCCTTAACTGTAGAAGCGTTTTAAGAATAAGAGACACATTATTCATGGATCATAATGATTTATATTACATTTATGTAAATAAATTTAATCAAGATCCGTTAGAGAACTTATTTGGTAAAATAAGAGCGCGGAATATTAATAAAAGTAATCCAAGTGTTTCCGAATTCAACTCCCTGCTAGCCAAAGTTATATCGATAAAATTTGTATTCAAATCGAAATGTCCAACTGCGAAGAAGACGATTCGGAATACATATCTACAGGTGGATTGGAATGCTATTTTGCAGACTGATATAGAAGGACAAATAATACTTACCCAAGAGCTATAACAAAATCACGACATTCTTAAGGATGAGGAATGTTTTGAAAATAACATGAATACGAACAATATAGTTAATCCACCAGATGAAGACGCAATATCAGTCAAGGTACCGCAGGTCAACGACCTTGCTACAAGATACTTTGCCGTATACTGCTTCTTTAAAACAATAAAAAAAATGAACAAAATCTGTGAAAATTGTGCTGAAGAAATGTCAAAGGACAAACAGAATTTCGATCTAACGGAAGTATTGATAAAATTAAAAGAATATGAAAATGTATGCCGTCTTCATGTACAAATATTTTCCGAATACTTTCGAAAACTACCTTTTGCATCTAACTTAAAAGAAAATATAATCAAAGAATGTATAAAGGCATTTTTATATATTTACTCAAGTGCATATTTAATTAATCAAGTGCTGAAAATAAGGTACATACATACAGACAAAATAACAAGCACACAACATAAGCCCAACCATTTGCACATATATATATACGATCTAGATACTCCATATCCATCCTACCAACGTGTTGGCATCGTACCGCAGTCGCACAAAATATTTTGTTTGTTTCTTTTTTGCAGTGAAGGTAAACAAGGATATGTGTGAGTGACACGATGGACTAAAAAGTGAGCGGAAAAAACAAATGTTCTGTGTTCTGATTTTTTCCCTTTTGTAAGAAGTTTAAGCTTTTCAAAAAGCTTTTTTTTTAGTGAATTTCGTTTTCATATATCACTTCTTCCCATATGATGAGACATCTGGGTAGTTTATTATCTGTGCTTGTAGTGTCTTCACTGTTTCATTAATTTCGGCTTGGCAATTGAAATTGTTGAGTAGAATAACCCCTGAGGCTTCTTCTGTTTGCGGGATATGGTGATTGTTTATTCAGTTGCACGTCGCATTTTGGCTTTTAAATAATCTTGAAATACAATTATCGTTGCTTGTATCTATTAAATTACTTCTATTACAAAGTGATAATTCGCTTGCTCTTTTACATTTACTCCTTATTCCACACATTATGTTATCTTTTCTTATAATGTTTTCGTATTCGATTTTGTTTACAATATTGTTTCTTTTAATTGGTTTTACAATTAATTTTTCGTAAATGGAATCTTCTGTTTTTGGGATGCTTACAATATATAGAAGTTTATTTGAATTTAATGCTTTTCACATCAGCAAACTTTAAGGCTTCTTCAAAATTATTGTCCGGAATATGAGTTTTATTTATTTTGCTCATTATTATGCTTATATCGGATTTGGAAACTATATGAGAGCTTACAATGTCGGATTTAGCTAGTTCTATTGCATAAATTAAACTTACTCATTTCTCTTTAAGTAGTTTTATTTTGTATTGTAAGCTTAGCACTAGTTCTAATTGGAATGATTTATCTGTTGTAACAATTTTTAATATTTCGTTAGTAATACTCGTAATTTGATTAATCCGTTCATTATTTTGTTCTCTATCATTATGAAATCGCTATGGTCCGGGTTACCGGCGATCCTTTTCCAGGCTAATCCGATAAAATCTAGTGATCTTTTTGCCTTATGGATCTTAATATTATTAATTAACTCTTGAACCTGTGTTAGTTCATGTTTCAAAAGAGGGAATAATGCAAAACGTGAAAGATTTTGTGCATTAGTTTTGGAGTAGTCGAGAATCTGGACTTCTGCACATACGACGGTCCAAAGTAACCTGTGGGGAGGAAAATTAGAATCTTAGTTTCGAATATTGCTTTTACGAATTGTTTTTCCGCATTCGGTTACAACAACTGAAGGTTTGTTTTCTAGAACGTTTTCCTTTTTATACCTATCGTATTTATTCTCTTTGCATATGGAGCATTGTTTAACAATTTGTTTGATTTTGGAAGTCATTTTCGAAAAATAATATTTTTCCAAGATTTGACCTTTATTCTCGTTGGAATTTCGATGAGCTCTTCTGTGAGTTTCTATAATTATATAGGTAGGTAATTATATAGGTCTGAAATTATCCGAACTCGGAAAGACAAAAGTTGGTTTGTCCACAGACAGAAATGTTGGACATCACAAGGAAATCGAATAAAGACTCACCGCGTTTGTTGATTTCCGAGCTGCCCCATAGCGTATGTCTGGCATTCGCATCGCAGCCTAAAATCAATTTGCAATTTTTCTCCGCGATCGCTGATGTCAGCTGTCGTACCTCCTCAGGCGGCGATGGACTATCTCGATCCATGTAAGCTGAGGAAATAAAAAAAATGTGTCAGTTGCAACCTCCAATTTAACTACAGTTAAATCGGCAGAGCTAAAATTAGGGCATAGAAATACATTTATATGTTTTTTAGCTAGGATGCAGGTCCTAGGTTTATTACTAACCTGTATATTGGTATTGTAGAAGATGTTGTACCGGTTGTCCTAGGGATACACGCAGATTATCTGACGCACTCTTCGAGTGGCGCAGATTAATCTGTGCGATCTTCAACATTCGGAATGGTGGAGTTGGTAATGGCGTCGACAACCATGTCCTCCGACAACTTGTCGGTGCCATCAATTTCGCCTGTCTCATCGTCAGGACCAGAGGGGCGGAAAACCTTGATTTTGGCATGCCTTATGCCAAAATGCAGTTTATGGTCGGCTTCTTCGAGTGCCACCAGGCACGCTTAGTTAATCAGAAGCAGGAGGTTCCTTCCATCGGAACCGCTGGGTTGTGTAGTTTTAGGCATTGGAGAAGCCTCCCTCCGTCAACCTTCATATTGGGTAACCAGATGCGGGCCCTAGGTCTCCTGGGGATATCCTTGGCAGGGATAAGCTTGAGCTTCAAGCCCTCCCAGGCATCACTAACCTTAGTGATGCACTCTCCAAGGAAATCCTTAGAGAACTGGTCCTTGCATCTGATGACCCGATATCCCCTGACCAACTTGGCGGAGTTGAAACATGGCAGAGGTCCCCCTGGGTTTGCCAAAAGGTAGTCCATGACCATATTGGACAATCTAGCCTCTATGCTGACCCAAGCTTCACCTATCGTCTTGCCGTCGGAGGAGCGCTTGTCCACCAGAGCGACCTGCAGATGGTCCCTTGCCACCTCGGAGAAGTGTCGTGTCATGCGGTTCGCACTCGCAGCATTCGTGCTTTGCTGTTGAAGAGAAGAAGAGGGGGTCCTGGCAAACTTGGTCTTTTTTGCCGCGCGATTGGTCTCATCTAGAGACCTGTTGCGTTTTTTAGCAATGGGTACCTTCTTCTTCTGTTGTGTTTCAAGGTGGGCGATGTACTCATCGACCACAGCTTGGTACTTAACTTTGTCCGCTGCATCTTTCTCATGAACGCAGCCGTCCGTTTCATTTTTGGCAATCTTGCCGAGAATGAAACGAACCATATTGTACTTGCCTTTCATGAGGGCTCCCGACGATTTTTTCTTGTTAGGCGAACCGTTACCACTAACCTTAGTGGAGTTGGTTGCCGTTTTGACAGTGCGTTCTGTTGTTAACTTGTGAGCCGCCCCCTGTGCACCAGAGGGAGTACTGCTAGTACTGGCTGCGGCTGAGGGGAAGACTGTCGACTCCTGACTGGAGGCCAATAATTCGTCTTCAGATGAGGGGCCAATGTCTGGCGTCCTCTCGACCTTGTTTTTTCTCTTTTTCTTCTTTTTTTCTTGCGTTTTTTTCTTTATTTGGATTCATTTTTTGGTCCCACGAGTAAGTCCGGAAAAGAGAGTCCATCCTGGTAGAGCCGACATACCAGGATAAGGCATTTATACTACCGACCTCGCCAGGGCATCGATAGGGACCGTTAACGACCAGCACCTTTAATCACCTGCTGGCCACGAAACCATCGGCACGGGTATCTCAACACCTTGGCTTAAGTGAGATTTATGGTTTACTCCAACCTCATCCTAATGGACCACAACGCACGATTGAAGCATGCGTGTAAATCTTTAGCTGACACTAAACACCCGAAAGGCGAATAGCCATTTCCGGCGAGCGCCCTCGGGGAGGACCAAGGACGAGGATTTTTCCCGCCTGGGTGGACCTTATTCTGTAATTGTTGAAATATAGAGGATAAATTTCCTGTATTAAACCCACGACTTCTTCTCTAGTTATTATTCCGTTTAGGACGTTCGGATTAAGGAATCTTTTGAAAATTCCAATCAAATTTTCCTTCGTGTAATATGGTTGTGTGGTAATGTGCCTATTAAATTTGGGAAACGGTCTTTGAAATTCATGGTGTGACCTCTCACCGATTATTAGAATAAGTTGATTGCGAAACATATTTATTGGTGTTTCCACGGAAGGGGTGAGCTGTCATCGCCATAATTTTAAAAATAAAAAGATAAATTAACTGCCTTAGATTAGAGACAAGTGTCCTAAAAAGCATCACATTGGATTTTACGATTTTGTCCTACCGTCCGTAAAGCTGTTTGTACATCAACAAATTATTTTATTATCAATGCAACTTTTGGTTGTAGAATGTTTAATTGAAAAATTTATTTTTCGGTCCACCGTAGGCAGAGACCCACACTTCTATCACCCAGTAAGATACCAACACATCTGGCTATTGGTTCGGTGAAGTAGTAGTGATTACGTTTCGTATGTTGGCAGATGGACCGGCGTAACATACATCTAGGGGAACTGTCACAGCGTTAATACACTTAGTTTTATTACAATCAACGGAGTAAAAAAAAGAAAAAAAGGCCATACCACACCGAAGATGTGTTTCCGCCCGGGTTCGAACCGGGGACCTTGTGCGTGTGAAGCACACGTGATAACCACTACACTACGGAAACTCACGCCAATACTTTTTCTGAAGAGGAAAATGAATCTATTTGACTGTTCTATTAATCAAAAACTGACAATTAACGAGCTAGCTATGTTTGATTTGCAATTAAAAAGGCTAAAATATTTCATTGACGGATTTTTGCTTCTAAAAAACGAATTAAATAGCCTGAAATTAAAATGAATTTTGGTTTACTTACAAGACTTACCAATTTTGAAATCCCGCATGCTGAACGGAATTCTAGCTAGTAACATCATAGAATAAGTATTTCATTTTTATTTCAGTTCATTTTTTTATTTTTCTTTAAAGCTAACACTTTAAGACAGAATAGTCTTATAAAGTAGTGAAGATTACATTTGATACTACATTTTTGATAATTATAAAGTTGTGAAGATTACATTTAATATATTTATTTAATATACAGCTACAGAATAAATGCATTTCTTAAAACTTAATCATACATATCCATTATATATCCAGAAAAGAAATTAAACAAACAGTGAATATTGCTAACAAAAATTAGTTGGAATTGCTAAGGAAATAGAACTTAAACTCGGTTCGAAAACGCTGAGCGCCGCCTGACCTTCGAGCATATCGCGGCAAGGAATTCCATAAGCGGATGGAGTTTACGAGAAACTGTCGCTTAGACGTAAGATAAGAAAACCGTGGGATTATAAGTTGAAGGGATCTGTTTGAGGCACCGAAACGCAGCTTGTTAAAAAGATAACTAGGGTGATTGGTTTGAATCACATTAAATATCAGAATAAGGGATCGGTAACGAATTAGGTAGTCAACTCACATGTTATAAAGTGATTTCGAGTAGCGAGAGATTCTATAAAAGCGCTAAATGCAACATTAAGTTTTCTTCTGCTAGTAGCGTCCCAATCAACCATAAGTAAGGATGGGAGTACGAGTAATAAGTGTTCTTGCTAGCAACAAATGTGTTTTCAGGGAAGCATACTAATGTGACATCCACAGCTGACGTAACATCCCATAGACTTTTCCAACGGCCGCATTAATATGGGTTTCCCATGTCAATGTCCTATTAAAACCATTCCTAAATTTCTGGCAGTGTCGACATATTCGATTTTGGAGCCATTAAGCATAATATCTGGAAAGTAATAGAGATTCAATATCTTTTTGCTAATAACGACACATTTGGTTTTTAGAGAGTTTAGAAAGAGCCCATTTTCCTCTGACAATAATTGCTAAGTAATTTGCAGGAAAGTGTTTTAATTTGGCTTGGATTTAATTAATTGCCACTTCCAGAATCATTTGTAACTTAAAGCAATCTGCAGTATAGTACATTTTTACTGAAATAAGATTACGCCAGTTATCTAAAAAGAAAATTAAAACATGAGGAATATGTGAAGTACATTTTTTAACAGAAGTTTCAGCTCCAACAAACTTTAAAGCAAACAGAGTTTCACTAACTGTCACCGGCTATGTCAATACATGGCCGTCAGAAACCCGTGGGATTATTTAACTTTCTTGAAAATAGTAGAATTTGAACCGAAACATATCAAAATAAGAAATGTTTTTCCGTAAAATAATAACCCAACACCGCCCACTAATTCTTCAATTCCTTACTCAAGTTGACAGACGCTGTATTACCCTCACGGGTGCGAAATATTTAACTGAAATATCCTTCGAAGATCACAAAGTGAAACAATTTCTAGAGAATCTTCGCAAGGAGTTCTATGATCTCCGTGTAAACAGTGGAGAGTACAGCAGAATCAATAAACTATCCGAAGTAGTCCGTTCTATTGAGCAGCGAAAGGTTCTACTGGTGAATATGACGTCATTGAACGACTTGCACAATGAGAAGGACGAGGACATGAAGCAGTTGATTAAGGAGGAGAATGAGGTGAGAATGAACTCCCAAATGTGTGTATCGCCTAATGGTCTTTCAACAGGTCTATGCAAATCTCCTGAGTAAAACAGAAGAGGAGCTCTTCAAGCAAATGTTATCACTGGCAGACGATGAAAGTTATCCATCGCTGATATTGGAGATAAATGCCGGTGCTGGCGGTCAGGAGGCTATGTTATTTGCTAGGGAATTGTATGACATGTACTCGAGCTTCATTGATTACAAGAGATGGAATGTGGATCTGGTGGAAGAAGATAGAACTGATATTGGAGGTAAATTCAAATGATTAGTCAATCCGTATCTTCATCTTGATTTTGTTTAGGTCTCCGACATGCAAACCTAGTAGTCCATGGAGAGGATGCCTATGATGTTCTAAAGTATGAAGCAGGAGTGCATCGCGTTCAACGTATTCCAGCAACAGAGAAGGCTGGGAGGATTCACACTAGCACTGCGTCGGTTGCAATTATCCCCCGTCCGGTTGACATCGATTGTACAATCAAAGAGAAAGACCTGCGGATAGAGACCAAACGAGCCAGTGGAGCTGGGGGACAACACGTTAACACCACTGATTCGGCTGTTCGAATAGTCCACATCCCCACAGGGCTCGCCGTCGAATCCCAAAGCGAACGATCACAGTTGAAGAACCGAGAGATTGCAATCGCACGTCTCCAAGCAAAGTTGCTGCAGAAGCAATTGGAAGACAATGAGAGCAGCAAGAGTGCCACACGGAAATCCCAGATTGGATCCTTGAACCGCAATGAGAAAATCCGAACGTACAACTTCGCTCAGGATCGCATCACAGATCATAGAATTCGAGATGGAACTGTGCACAATCTGGAGGAATACTTCAAAGGAACCCACCACATGGAGGGCCTTATCAACCGGCTAGCGAGTAAGAGTAGGAAAGCAAAACTCTTGGAATTGATTTCCAATGTGGAAACCATAGATTTATTAGAAGCAAATAAAAAGTAGATCAACTTTGAGTCTAAGTCACTTTGCTATGTTACTCCAATCGCCTGCAGATCCAATTTGTGTCAAATGTTTCCTTACTTCCTTCTCCATGATTGCCTGAATCTCTCGGCAGCCACCAAGCGCCTGTTCGATCACAATGGGGAGGTTGTCCAAATGGAAACGTTGGGACATGTCCATGAATGCGATTTTATTGGAATTTGGCAGCGATGCCACGGACAATGTTGGTCCTCCTGACACCTCTTCCACGTGGGAGACGTCAGTCAGTGGAATGTTACTCTTGCTAAGTGATGCTGTGCATGCGCACACATACTCCTTTAGGCAAATTCCAGCATCAACGAGAGCTAGAGTCGCTGCATTTACTGACACCGCATAATTGGCGCCATCGGCTTGCAGCACCTCTATGTACACGTCAATTTGTGACCGGGGGTATAACTCAGTCTTGATCGCAGCTTTCAGTGCCTGCTGGAGATGCAGGGTTATCTCTTGGGACTTGCGATCGCCACGAGGTCGATTCTTGCGCTCGGCAGTGGAGAACGTCGCCATGCTGTACTGGCAATTGACGCTGACTTCTTCGTGGTTGGTTCTCTTCGAAGATGCCTAAATGAGGATATAGTGCAATAGCGGATATTGAAGATGTTTTGTGATTTTACTTGATGTGGTCCATAGACAGCGGCTAAAACTTTTGTGTTGCCCTGTTCGATGTAGGCACTTCCATCTGGTTGGGAGAATACACCGAGTTTGCACTTTATTCGGCGGAGTTCATGTGGTCTTCGGCCATCTAACCGGAGACCTTGTTCACTGAGAAGATTGTAACCTGACATTGTTGTGTACTTCTAAATGAATTTATGGGGTTTTTGATCAATTCAGGGAATCACGCACATTTTTCAGGGTAACCAGTGACAGATGTTTTGTTTTGCTTCTCAGTTACTGACACGACATCTACCGGAGGGAGTTTATGTGAACGGTGATTGTATTCAGCCTAGAAAACTAAGGAAATATTAACAAACAAACGAATGCTTGAAATAAACGTTTTTGCTGTCAAAAATAATAAGGAAAGCAACAGCAAGGAATGGAAAGGACATGACTACTACATTTGTAGTAGTAAAAAATTGTATTTCTAACCTACCAGAGCACAATGGTACGCTGAGATGAAGGTTGAAACGATGTCTGAGTTGAAATACACAGAAGTGGAGGCTAAAGTAGCAATTAAGTCAACTTCAGCTTGACAAATATCTTCACACTTCAACCTTAGCGTCATCATTGTGTTCTGCAAGTAACGCTACATGACCAAACTACAAGCTATGCATATCCAATTGTTTTCAAAGTAGCACTTGGCTAGAACTAAAACAAGAGCTATTGCTCAGTCAGTAATTATGGGCACTAGGATAGTTTAAACGATACAAATCTTCTGGATCAGACAATATTATATCAGACATGCTGCATGTAATCGTTTCATAGCTGGTATTCATTGCGAAGGCCGGAAAACTAGCTCAATCCTCTCGAGTTAAGCCCATCTTCAACGAATAGAACTAGAGTAGCTTTCAGAACATTAATCTAGCCTAGTACGCTCTTCGCGTGGAATGCAATTTCCACTGCTCATCAAATAGTGCCGTGTAAATCGAAGTGAAATCATCGTGAATTTTTTTTTTTGAGAACCGAGTGCATTAAAATTAAAACAGCAGAACATACTTATTTAATGTAGGAAAGGAAAAAAAAAAACACAAAAATTGTTGAGAAAAAAATAAAAAAAAATGTCGCGAAGCTCGCCACAAATTTTTCATTTAACTAAAAAAATTATTTGATTTTTTCTTCATTTCAATAAATTTCCAAAAAAAAAACTATCAAAATTTAGAAATTCACGACGTACGAAAACTGAAAAATCCAATTGTCAAGGAATACAATCAAATCAAGGGTACGTGTGTAAATATGTATACCAATGTTTCTAAATATTTTTAACAAGTTTAGAAATCTACTGCTTTACTGCGTTTGACTTACAATCTACTGTGATACGAATATATGGAATAATGTACTCGTCAAATCTTGATTCAGAGATTGGGATGCAATAACACGGCGGGCTCTTGTAACACTTACAATGAAAACGCGTGATACTCGTATATCCTAACATTTTTTATAGTGATATATCTTTAGGTATTGATATAAAGGTCTTAAATGACAGAGACACATTCCTAAATAATTTTTATTATAAAATGTAATTTTCATTAATTGTAATTATATTATTAGAATCTAGTGCACAAAACATGAATCTACTGCAATTTTGTTTATTTAATCTACTTCTCAAAATAAAAAAATACAAACAAAATTTCATCAAAATGTCTTTAGTGCTTCTTTAGCGAGCCGTATGAAAACAAACATATTTGCATACATGGAACAAAAAGTGTTTGTTTGACCTGACCCTTTGAAGTACCACCATAACACTCTATTTTTCCGCGATTAACGAGAAAGCAACATTTAAAGTAACGGTACGGAACACTAACCGCGTGAGGTCCTACTCATCCTTGCTCAATTTTTTAATATATATTCTGCAGCACTTAAGACTATGCCTTTTAAGGTTTATTAAAAACCAAAACTTCTTTAATCCATGAATTACATAATCACTAATTTACGTTTTTTATTCGTTCTTTCCGCTTGGTTTCCCATCTATTGGCCTTCTTCAGATTCTAAAAGAAAATCTTCATCATAAAATTCTTCTTCCATATTATTATCTTGTTCTTCTTATTTCCTTAAGCTGAAATGTCGAAATTTTAATGCTGCGAACGTGTGCATGACTGTGAAGAGGCTTATCGATGCCACCAACCATTTGGTTTTGAATAAAATTATTCCACGCGTAAACTGGGAACTGCTTAGTGAAATTTCAGGAGGACAACTTTAACCATTTTACTTTTCACGATGGAAAATTTGTATGGGAATTAGAAATCCACGCGAGTAGCTTACTAAACTCAACGCTAATTTAAAGGAAGAGTACGAAAGTGCTGAGATACAGTTCCCATAGAGAGGGTTGGGAGTCCAATGCTAATATATGTAAATAATCATTTCATGGCAGGTGGTAGGTACAGAAGCGATAAACAGATTACACCAGCTACCAGTTTAACAGCACTAGCAACGAGACAGACCAAAACCGTTACTTCCGCTTAAGATCGCTATAACTTAGCTCCAAATGAGATGAGCGCGTTGTGCAACTGGATTAAGCTTAAGCAGGTTCGCAGAACGAGCTCAGCTAGTTTTTTGATAGCAGATTTGCCACTTTTAAAAATTGAGACAGCAGCAGATTCGGAAAAATCCGACTAGATTTGTTTTATTGTATTGGAGAAAATTGCTTTAAGTCCTAGTAAATATTGTAGTTTCTTTTACTATTCATTAAAGCTTGATTAACACATTATTTGAGAAAAATTAATTTTGTCTATAATACTGTAGCATAATAATAACTACGCTCCTATGTCTATGCAGCAAATTCCGAAGTGACTTTCCATTCTGGCAGAATTTTGGTTCAAACTGTCCTTTCATTCGAGGTTCGTGTCTGGGACGAAGTCTCCACAGCTCATGTCAACGAAAGAGACAAATAATATTAGGGATAATATTAGGGATAATATTAGGGAATTATAACTGCAAGAATTATTTCTCTTGTTCCAGTGGTCGAAGAATTTGCTAGAAGTTTCTGGCTATCAGAAACTATTTCCGTGGTGTGAAATTGCACAAAAAAAAAAAAAAAAAAAAAAAAAAAAAAAAAAAAAAAACGATTTCTGTGTTGAGTTAATTAGTTGCGCAAAATGGGTCGCAAATTGGGAAAACTAACTATAACTCAACTAAAGGCAGAACTCAGTAAGCGGAACCTCGACACAACTGGGGGAAAAGATGCCCTGCTGATTCGTCTGGAAGAAGCAGTAACGCAGGAAGGTGAAAATCCGCACGACGTAGAGTTTGACGTGGAAGAGGAACCAGCAAGTACAGCAGCCGACCCGGGTATAACAAGTCTGCTCCTGCAACTTAAGTTAGTCATGGACGAACAAAAGAAAGCAATAGAAGACCAAAGGAATTCTATAGAACTTAAGCTGGACGAACAAAAGAAAGCAATGGACGACCAAAAGAAAGCAATGGACGACCAAAAGAACTCTCTAGAACTTAAGATGGACGAACAAAAGAAAGCAATGGACGACCAGAGGAATTCTCTAGAACTTAAGCTGGACGAACAAAAGAAAGCTATAGACGAACAAAAGAATTCTCTAGATGTTCTGGAAAGTAAACTTGATGAGCAAAACAAGAACTTGGAATCCAAATTCGAAGTGATCGAAGAGAAAATCGAGAAGGTCGAGACGCAACTCGAAAAAGTCGAAACTAGATTCGATGAAAATTTTGAGAAACATGAAACTCAGTTCGGGAAGATAGAGACTCAGTTTGAAAAAGTAGAAAAGCAAGTCGAAAATCTTGCTAAGGAGCTCAGCAACGTGAAGAGACAGAAAGCACGGGAATATTCCACTGACGGTCTGAGAAGAAAGGAGATGCAGCCTCCTATCTTCGATGGTCAAACATCATGGCCAATTTATAAGAGGCAATTCGAAGCGGCCGCAATGACCAATAGCTGGGACGATGAAGAGAAGTCTATTGCACTCACGCTTGCACTGAGGGGTCCAGCTGCGGAGCTCTTGCAGACCATCCCGGAAGATAAACAGCAGAACTACGACTCTCTGGTTCAGGCTATCGAGATGCGGTTTGGGGATGAACACATGCAGCAGGTGTACAGGGTTCAGCTGCGTAGTCGAGTCCAGAAAAGGGGGGAAACGCTCCAACAGTTGCAAGCGGATATAGAGCGACTAGCCCATCTTTCATACCCTAAAGCCGGTGAGGAGCTTATCAACGAAATGGCGGTGGAAGCTTTTATTCAGGCCATAGAGGACAGACAACTGCAAATGGCTGTAAGGATGGCTGAAAAGCGAACACTCCCCGAGGCATTGGCATTCGCTTTGTCAATGAAGGCTGCGGACCAAGCATACCAGGGAATACACCGTGTCAGGGAAATGTCCGTCGTGGAATGCTCATGCCAGAGAACAGCCGTCATGGATGAAGACAGAGCTCGCGGAAGTCAAATCCGTTGCTGGAATTGCAACCAAACCGGACACCTACAACGGCAGTGCAGGAGTGCACCTAGACGAGGAAATTGTTCACATTGCGGAAGTAGGAGAAGCAGAGAGGAAGCATCTGGCGGTGATAACATCCATCCTGTCAGTCAGACTTCCCAAAACCAGCAGTCGGGAAATGCGTAAGGACCAACTTCGCGGGGCAGAAGTTGGTTACTGGAATCGAGGCCCCCAGGACCACCATTCAAGTTTCGCAAACCAAACGGGGTAACGAGAGCCTGACAGTGGAGGCACTAATCAACGAGAAGAAGTGCGTAGCCACCATCGACACAGGTGCCACTACCTCCATTGTAAGAAGAGATATCGTCAAAAGCTCCTGGCTGCACAACACCAACAGCTACTGCCTGAAGACTGCAACAGGGGAAATGGCGAAGGTATTTGGAGAAGTTCGTCTTACGATTACTCTGGCAGGACTGACGTTCTCCCATGCGTTTCTGGTGGCAGATATATGCGACGAGTGCATCATCGGAGTAGACTTCATGAAAGCAAATGAAGTAATCTTGGACATCGGGATGCAAGTACTGAGGTATCGAAATGTGGAGATTCCGATGGTGTACGGAAATGAGAATGCCGTAACTCTCAGGACAGTCATCAGCAAAGACGAAGTTTTGCCGCCGTCTTCAGAGACAATCATTTGGACGAAGCTGGAAGGTGATCTTGGAAGCCACCGATTCTACATAGTAGAACCAGACCCAGAGAAGAATGCTCAAGACTACATCGTGGGAAAGACGTTAGTCGAACCAAAGAACACCATGGTTCCAGTGAGGGTTTTGAACGCAAGACCACACACTGTCAAACTAAGGCGAGGGGAGGTGACTGGAAAATGCACGCCGATTACCGCCGTCGCAACAATATCTGAACGTGATGCTCCAAAACTTCTCCCATCACCTTGGACAGCGGAAGCGAGAGAGACGATTCTCCAGTCCAGTGAGCTGAATCAGGAGCAGCGAACTATGGCAGAGAATCTTATCAATGAGTACGCTGATGTATTTGCCTCACAGGACGGAGAATACGGCCGAACACACCTGGTACAACATCGAATAGACACTGGTGATACTAGACCAATTCGTCAGCCTGCTAGGCGCCTTCCATTGGCAAAGCAGACAGAAGTTGCAGAGATGGTGTCGGCAATGGAGAAAGAAGGTCTGATTGAAAGTTCCAAAAGTCCGTGGGCATCACCGGTTGTACTGGTTGAGAAGAAAGATGGCAGCACGCGGTTCTGCGTGGACTATCGGCAGCTCAATTACGTCACCAAGAAAGACAGCTACCCTCTGCCACGGATTGACGACACGCTAGACACACTATCAGGAGCCCGATGGTTTTCCACTCTCGACTTGAAGAGTGGCTACTGGCAGGTACAGATCCATCCAGAAGACCGGGAGAAAACCGCCTTCACCGCAGGAAATGGGCTATGGCAATTCACGGTAATGCCATTCGGGCTGTGCAATGCTCCGGCGACTTTCGAGCGATTGATGGAATGTGTCCTGCCAGGGTTAACATGGAAAACCTGTTTGGTATACTTGGATGATGTCATCGTCGTAGGAAAAACGTTTGCGCAACACCGAGACAATCTAAGGGATGTGTTTCAAAGGCTTCGAAGTGCCCACCTGAAGCTCAACCCCAAGAAGTGCGCCCTGTTTAGAGCGGAAGTCAAGTACCTGGGACACATAATTTCAGCGAAAGGAGTGAGAACCGATCCGGAGAAGGTCGAAGCGGTGAAAAACTGGCCAGTCCCCAAAGACAAACACCAACTAAGGAGCTTCCTGGGCCTAGCCACCTACTACAGACGGTTCGTGAAGGATTTTGCCGGGATCGCAAAGAACCTGCACCAGTTGACGGAAAAGGGAAAACAATTCAAATGGTCAATTGAGTGCGAGAAGAGCTTCAAGGCACTTAAACAACGGCTATGCGATGCCCCGATACTGGCTTACCCCACTCCCGGGGAAACGTTCGTTGTGGATGCAGATGCTAGTAATGTCGGGGTAGGAGCCGTACTCTCCCAGGTGCATGACGGCCAAGAGAAGGTGGTTGCGTACTTCAGCAAGGTGCTCTCTAAGCCAGAAAGGAACTACTGCGTGACAAGGCGGGAACTTCTAGCTTTGATCTTGGCTACGAAGCATTTTCACAAATACCTCTACGGGAGGAAGTTCGTTCTTCGCACAGACCATGCAGCCTTAAAATGGCTATTACAGTTCAAGAGTCCTGAGGGTCAGGTCGCAAGATGGATCGAAAGGCTGCAAATCTACGACTACGAAATACAGCATCGTAAAGGAAAACTCCACTCTAATGCGGATGCACTGTCCCGGAGACCATGCAGAACGGATTGTAAACATTGTGCGCGTCAGGAAGAACGGGAGCTGGTTTACATCCAAAGAATGAGAGCCGAACCTATCGCCGGCTGGAGCGTAGATGAGATCCGGAACGCTCAGAAGGAAGACCCGGATATCGAGCCGATTCTGGCCTGGAAGGAGAACATGGAGAAACCGGATCATCAGGACATCTCTCACAGAAGCCCGACCTTAAAGGCATATTTTGCGCAGTGGGACTCCCTCCATGTCCAAGAAGGTGTTCTGAGAAGAAAATGGGAATCCTCCGACGGAAAGTCGTTTGTAATGCAGCTTGTCGTACCGCGGACGAGGGTCAAGGAGGTGTTACAGGAAATGCATGGCGGGGCGACCGGAGGCCACTTGGGAGTGAATAAGACGCTAGAAAAGGTACGAGAACGTTTTTATTGGTTAAAAGCGAAGGAAGATATCGAAGACTGGTGCAGAAAATGCGACGTGTGTGCAGCTAGCAAGGGTCCGAGAATCAAAACTCGAGGTAGGATGCACCAATACAACGTGGGAGCACCTTTCGAACGAATCGCCATCGACATCGCAGGGCCCTTTCCGGAAACCGACAATGGTAATCGGTATATACTCGTAGTGATGGACTACTTCAGTAAGTGGCCGGAAGCGTTTCCGATCCCTAACCAGGAAGCCAGAACCGTGGCGGAGCAGATCGTCTACAATTGGGTTAGCAGATTCGGTGTGCCCTTGGAATTGCATTCTGACCAAGGGCGGAACTTCGAGTCAAGAATCTTCCAAGAGATATGTCAACTACTCGGAATCAAAAAGACAAGGACAACCCCGCTTCATCCACAGTCGGACGGTATGGTGGAGCGTTTCAATAGGACTTTGGACGAACATCTCTCGAAGGTCGTAGGTGACTACCAACGGGATTGGGACCGGCAGATTCCCTTGTTTTTGATGGCCTATAGAAGTGCCGTGCATAGCACTACTCGACATACGCCGTTCGAAATCTTATTTGGTGGAATAGCTCGTTTACCCAGTGAGGTGAAATTTGGATCTCCTACCAATGAGCCCAGAAATGAAGAAGAGTACGTGGCGGACCTTAGGGAAAGGCTTAGGGACATACACCAAAGGACCAGAAGCCAGATTAAGATGACGAGCGACCGCATGAAGACCAGGTATGATGCCAAGGCAACAACGTCAGGATTCCAGGAAGGAGATCTGGTGTGGCTGTATAATCCCCATCGCCAAAAGGGGAAATCACCTAAATTACAGCGGAACTGGGAAGGTCCCTACAGAATAGTAACCCGCATCAACGATGTTGTCTACCGCATCCAGCGAGGACCAAGGGCCAAAATGAAAGTGGTTCATGTGGACCGACTGAGTCGATACAATGGCCGAAATGAGGATGCACTTGTTCGGGACGAACACGTCTAAGAGGGGGGCAGTGTAGCATAATAATAACTACGCTCCTATGTCTATGCAGCAAATTCCGAAGTGACTTTCCATTCTGGCAGAATTTTGGTTCAAACTGTCCTTTCATTCGAGGTTCGTGTCTGGGACGAAGTCTCCACAGCTCATGTCAACGAAAGAGACAAATAATATTAGGGATAATATTAGGGATAATATTAGGGAATTATAACTGCAAGAATTATTTCTCTTGTTCCAGTGGTCGAAGAATTTGCTAGAAGTTTCTGGCTATCAGAAACTTCTGCTATATAAGGACAGATGGCGATCAAAAAAAGACACAGTTGGTTTAGAACCGTGGCGAAGAGATTGGAAAAGTGATAATGGGCGAAGTTGTAATTTGGTGATAAATTGAAAGTTGAGAGTAAACAAGAAAAAGTAATTAGTTTGGATTTGTGAATTAAGTAATTGAAAGGAGATAAAGTGATTTGAGAGGAAAGAGACCTTGTAAGAAAAGAATTTGCAAAGAATAGTATAGTGTAAACTTGAATTGTTCTATAGACTAGAAAATAAAGAAATAAATTTCACAGAATATCGTTTTATCTACTCGAGCCGTAGCCTGCATATTACAATACATTCATTTGCATGTATCCAAAATTCCGTATTGACTTACAATTTTAGCTTCTATCTTTAAAATGATTAATGATTTCCAATTCAAAATTGTCAATAAAATACTGGAAAATACTGGGAAAATGTTTGTGGGGATTTTGGTAAGGGCATGAATTATTGCATGCCTACTGAGCTTAATCAGAAAATAATAAATAATTTAACTAAAATAAAAATAAATAATTAAACTCAACATCAAAGCGTTGTGAAAAAGCGAATATAGTCTCCACATTAAAAAATTTGATTTTCCTATTATGTTTAGGTATCTATTTTGTGTCTTTCTGGAAAAGTAATATAATTTTGAGAGCCCCAGCATTAAATATTTTATGAAAATCAGTATAAGAATAAATTACGACTTAGAAATAAATAATTAGACCGAAACCAACTGAAAACAATATACATCCTAATAGGACAAAGTGAAATCAAATTTAGAGTTCATTGTTGTGTTATCGCCGAAATTATTCTTTCGTCTGCTGATGATGCGGAACGAACTGAAATTCTCTCTTATGAGACATTAATGTCTCATTCGTTCTTTCCACTTTTTTTTAAAAACAAGTCAAGATTCTTAAAGGATGACAAAACGCCAACATACTTTTTTATTCGTATTGATTGCAATTTATTAAAGCATTGTAAGGTTATCTGCAATTTTGTTGAATACTTTTCTATAGTTGTGGGTAGGAACAACTCTAAAAAATACAAAAATATCGTCGTTTTTTTTTTTCCTTTTTCATTGTTCGTTTAGAAATCACTTATTTAGCAAATTTGGAACATTTAATTAAAATAATGATAATATTCGCCACTACCTACCAACGAGTGCATTGAATATGGATATCTGATAAAATTCAAGTGTATTTTTGTTCACAAGAGTTATAAAAAAACAAGACTTAATTTAATACGATGTGAATCTACTCCTACCGCAGTCAAAGTGGTAGCATTGGTTTGAGTGCGTTTCAGACTCACTCATCCTGTTCCGTTATACCAGGGTTAAATTGCTGACCGGAATCGAGGTCAACTTAATCGCGATAAATTTTGGGCTTACCTATTATTGAACTTGCACAAGAGAAATATACAAAAGGGCACAACATTAATAATAGTATTAAAATATTGTACTATGCTGGCTACGGCTCGAGTAGATAAAACGATATTCTGTGAAATTTATTTCTTTATTTTCTAGTCTATAGAACAATTCAAGTTCACACTATACTATTCTTCGCAAATTCTTTTCTTACAAGGTCTCTTTCCTCTCAAATCACTTTATCTCCTTTCAATTACTTAATTCACAAATCCAAACTAATTACTTTTTCTTGTTCACTCTCAACTTTCAATTTATCACCAAATTACAACTTCGCCCATTATCACTTTTCCAATCTCTTCGCCACGGTTCTAAACCAACTGTCTTTTTTTTTTGATCGCCATCTGTCCTTATATAGCAGAAGTTTCTGATAGCCAGAAACTTCTAGCAAATTCTTCGACCACTGGAACAAGAGAAATAATTCTTGCAGTTATAATTCCCTTTTATCCCTGATATTATTCGTCTCTTTCGTTGACATGAGCTGTGGAGACTTCGTCCCAGACACGAACCTCGAATGAAAGGACAGTTCGAACCAAAATTCTGCCAGAATGAAGTCACTTCGGAATTTGTTGCGTCATATTTTTAGGGGGCGTAGTTATTATTATGCTACACTGCCCCCCTCTTAGACATGTTCGTCCCGAACAAGTGCATCCTCATTCGGCCATTGTATCGACTCAGTCGGTCCACATGAACCACTTTCATTTTGGCCCTCGGTCCTCGCTGGATGCGGTAGACAACATCGTTGATGCGGGTTACTATTCTGTAGGGACCTTCCCAGTTCCGCTGTAATTTAGGTGATTTCCCCTTTTGGCGATGGGGATTATACAGCCACACCAGATCTCCTTCCTGGAATCCTGACGTTGTTGCCTTGGCATCATACCTGGTCTTCATGCGGTCGCTCGTCATCTTAATCTGGCTTCTGGTCCTTTGGTGTATGTCCCTAAGCCTTTCCCTAAGGTCCGCCACGTACTCTTCTTCATTTCTGGGCTCATTGGTGGGAGATCCAAATTTCACCTCACTGGGTAAACGAGCTATTCCACCAAATAAGATTTCGAACGGCGTATGTCGAGTAGTGCTATGACCGGCACTTCTATAGGCCATCAAAAACAAGGAAATCTGCCGGTCCCAACAACATCGAGAGATGTTCGTCAAAGTCCTATTGAAACGCTCCACCATACCGTCCGACTGTGGATGAAGCGGGGTTGTCCTTGTCTTTTTGATTCCGAATAGTTGACACATCTCTTGGAAGATTCTTGACTCGAAGTTCCGCCCTTGGTCAGAATGCAATTCCAAGGGCACACCGAATCTGCTAACCCAATTGTAGACGATCTGCTCCGCCACGGTTCTGGCTTCCTGGTTAGGGATCGGAAACGCTTCCGGCCACTTACTGAAGTAGTCCATCACTACGAGTATATACCGATTACCATTGTCGGTTTCCGGAAAGGGCCCTGCGATGTCAATGGCGATTCGTTCGAAAGGTGCTCCCACTTTGTATTGGTGCATCTTACCTCGAGTTTTGATTCTCGGACCCTTGCTAGCTGCACACACGTCGCATTTTCTGCACCAGTCTTCGATATCTTCCTTCGCTTTTAACCAATAAAAACGTTCTCGTACCTTTTCTAGCGTCTCATTCACTCCCAAGTAGCCCCCGGTCGCCCCGCCATGCATTTCCTGTAACACCTCCTTGACCCTCGTCCGCGGTACGACAAGCTGCATTACAAACGACTTTCCGTCGGAGGATTCCCATTTTCTTCTCAGAACACCTACTTGGACATGGAGGGAGTCCCACCGCGCAAAATATGCCTTTAAGGTCGGGCTTCTGTGAGAGATGTTCTGATGATCCGGTTTCTCCATGTTCTCCTTCCAGGCTCGATATCCGGGTCTTCCTTCTGAGCGTTCCGGATCTCATCTACGCTCCAGCCGGCGATAGGTTCGGCTCTCATTCTTTGGATGGAAACCAGCTCCCGTTCTTCCTGACGCGCACAATGTTTACAATCCGTTCTGCATGGTCTCCGGGACAGTGCATCCGCATTAGAGTGGAGTTTTCCTTTACGATGCTGTATTTCGTAGTCGTAGATTTGCAGCCTTTCGATCCATCTTGCGACCTGACCCTCAGGACTCTTGAACTGTAATAGCCATTTTAAGGCTGCATGGTCTGTGCGAAGAACAAACTTCCTCCCATAGAGGTATTTGTGAAAATGCTTCGTAGCCAAGATCAAAGCTAGAAGTTCTCTCCTTGTCACGCAGTAGTTCCTTTCTTGTTTAGAGAGCACCTTGCTAAAGTACGCAACCACCTTCTCTTGGCCGTCATGCACCTGGGAGAGTACGGCTCCTACCCCGACATTACTAGCATCTGCATCCACAATGAACGTTTCCCCGGGAGTGGGGTAAGCCAGTATCGGGGCATCGCATAGCCGTTGTTTAAGTGCCTTGAAGCTCTTCTCACACTCAATGGACCATTTGAATTGTTTTCCCTTTTCCGTCAACTGGTACAGGCTCTTTGCGATCCCGGCAAAATCCTTCACGAACCGTCTGTAGTAGGTGGCTAGGCCCAGGAAGCTCCTTAGTTGGTGTTTATCCTTGGGGACTGGCCAGTTTTTCACCGCTTCGACCTTCTCTGGATCGGTTCTCACTCCTTTCGCTGAAATTATGTGCCCCAGGTACTTGACTTCCGCTCTAAACAGGGCGCACTTCTTGGGGTTGAGCTTCAGGTGGGCACTTCGAAGCCTTTGAAACACATCCCTTAGATTGTCTCGGTGTTGCGCAAACATTTTTCCTACGACGATGACATCATCCAAGTATACCAAACAGGTTTTCCATGTTAACCCTTGCAGGACATATTTCATCAATCGCTCGAAAGTCGCCGGAGCATTGCACAGCCCGAATGGCATTACCGTGAATTGCCATATCCCATTTCCTGCGGTGAAGGCGGTTTTCTCCCAGTCTTCTGGATGGATCTGTACCTGCCAGTAGCCACTCTTCAAGTCGAGAGTGGAAAACCATCGGGCTCCTGATAGTGTGTCTAGCGTGTCGTCAATCCGTGGCAGAGGATAGCTGTCTTTCTTGGTGACGTAATTGAGCTGCCGATAGTCCACGCAGAACCGCGTGCTGCCATCTTTCTTCTTAACCAGTACAACCGGTGATGCCCACGGACTTTTGGAACTTTCAATCAGACCTTCTTTCTCCATTGCCGACACCATCTCTGCAACTTCTGTCTGCTTTGCCAATGGAAGGCGCCTCGCAGGCTGACGAATTGGTCTAGTATCACCAGTGTCTATTCGATGTTGTACCAGGTGTGTTCGGCCGTATTCTCCGTCCTGTGAGGCAAATACATCAGCGTACTCATTGATAAGATTCTCTGCCATAGTTCGCTGCTCCTGATTCAGCTCACTGGACTGGAGAATCGTCTCTCTCGTTTCCGCTGTCCAAGGTGATGGGAGAGGTTTTGGAGCATCACGTTCAGATATTGTTGCGACGGCGGTAATCGGCGTGCATTTTCCAGTCACCTCCCCTCGCCTTAGTTTGACAGTGTGTGGTCTTGCGTTCAAAACCCTCACTGGAACCATGGTGTTCTTTGGTTCGACTAACGTCTTTCCCACGATGTAGTCTTGAGAATTCTTCTCTGGGTCTGGTTCTACTATGTAGAATCGGTGGCTCCCAAGATCACCTTCCAGCTTCGTCCAAATGATTGTCTCTGAAGACGGCGGCAAAACTTCGTCTTTGCTGATGACTGTCCTGAGAGTTACGGCATTCTCGTTTCCGTACACCATCGGAATCTCCACATTTCGATACCTCAGTACTTGCATCCCGATGTTCAAGATTACTTCATTTGCTTTCATGAAGTCTACTCCGATTATGCACTCGTCGCATATATCTGCCACCAGAAACGCATGGGAGAACGTCAGTCCTGCCAGAGTAATCGTAAGACGAACTTCTCCAAACACCTTCGCCATTTCCCCTGTTGCAGTCTTCAGGCAGTAGCTGTTGGTGTTGTGCAGCCAGGAGCTTTTGACGATATCTCTTCTTACAATGGAGGCAGTGGCACCTGTGTCGATGGTGGCTACGCACTTCTTCTTGTTGATTAGTGCCTCCACTGTCAGGCTCTTGTTACCCCGTTTGGTTTGCGAAACTTGAATGGTGGTCCTGGGGGCCTCGTTTCCAGTAACCAACTTCTGCCCCGCGAAGTTGGTCCTTACGCATTTCCCGACTGCTAGTTTTGGGAAGTCTGACCGACAGGATGCTTCCTCTCTGCTTCTCCTACTTCCGCAATGTGGACAATTTCCTCGTCTAAGTGCACTTCTGCACTGACGTTGTAGGTGTCCTGTTTGGTTGCAATTCCAGCAACGGATTTGACTTCCGCGAGCTTTGACGGCTGTTCTCTGGCATGAGCATTCCACGACGGACATTTCCCTGACACGGTGTATTCCCTGGTATGCTTGGTCTGCAGCCTTCATTGACAAAGCGAATGCCAATGCCTCGGGGAGTGTTCGCTTTTCAGCCATCCTTACAGCCATTTGCAGTTGTCTGTCCTCTATGGCCTGAATAAAAGCTTCCACCGCCATTTCGTTGATAAGCTCCTCACCGGCTTTAGGGTATGAAAGATGGGCTAGTCGCTCTATATCCGCTTGCAACTGTTGGAGCGTTTCCCCCCTTTTCTGGACTCGACTACGCAGCTGAACCCTGTACACCTGCTGCATGTGTTCATCCCCAAACCGCATCTCGATAGCCTGAACCAGAGAATCGTAGTTCTGCTGTTTATCTTCCGGGATGGTCTGCAAGAGCTCCGCAGCTGGACCCCTCAGTGCAAGTGTGAGTGCAATGGACTTCTCTTCATCGTCCCAGCTATTGGTCATTGCGGCCGCTTCGAATTGCCTCTTATAAATTGGCCATGATGTTTGACCATCGAAGATAGGAGGCTGCATCTCCTTTCTTCTCAGACCGTCAGTGGAATATTCCCGTGCTTTCTGTCTCTTCACGTTGCTGAGCTCCTTTGCAAGATTTTCGACTTGCTTCCCTACTATCTCGAATTGCGTATCCACTTTTTCAAACTGAGTCTCTATTTTCCCGAACTGAGTTTCATGTTTCTCAAAATTTTCATCGAATCTAGTTTCGACTTTTCCGAGTTGCTTCTCGACCTTCTCGATTTTCTCTTCGATCGCTTCGAATTTGGATTCCAAGTTCTTGTTTTGCTCATCAAGTTTGCTTTCCAGAGCATCTAGAGAATTCTTTTGTTCGTCCATCTTAACTTCTAGAGAATTCCTCTGGTCGTCCATTGCTTTCTTTTGTTCGTCCATTGCTTTCTTTTGTTCATCCAGCTTAAGTTCTAGAGAATTCCTTTGGTCTTCTATTGCTTTCTTTTGTTCGTCCATGACTAACTTAAGTTGCAGGAGCAGACTCGTTATACCCGGGTCGGCTGCTGTACTTGCTGGTTCCTCTTCCACGTCAAACTCTACGTCGTGCGGATTTTCACCTTCCTGCGTTACCGCTTCTTCCAGACGAATCAGCAGGGCATCTTTTCCCCCAGTTGTGTCGAGGTTCCGCTTACTGAGTTCTGCCTTTAGTTGAATTATAGTTAGTTTTCGCAATTTGCGACACATTTTGCGCAACTAATTAACTCAACACGGAAATCGTTTTTTTTTTTTTTTTTTTTTTTTTTTTTTTTCAATTTCACACCACGGAAATAGTTATTCACAGAGTAAGTTTTATCCCGCTTCTGACACCAATGTACTATGCTGGCTACGGCTCGAGTAGATAAAACGATATTCTGTGAAATTTATTTCTTTATTTTCTAGTCTATAGAACAATTCAAGTTCACACTATACTATTCTTCGCAAATTCTTTTCTTACAAGGTCTCTTTCCTCTCAAATCACTTTATCTCCTTTCAATTACTTAATTCACAAATCCAAACTAATTACTTTTTCTTGTTCACTCTCAACTTTCAATTTATCACCAAATTACAACTTCGCCCATTATCACTTTTCCAATCTCTTCGCCACGGTTCTAAACCAACTGTCTTTTTTGATCGCCATCTGTCCTTATATTATATAGCAAATTCTTCGACCACTGGAACAAGAGAAATAATTCTTGCAGTTATAATTCCCTTTTATCCCTGATATTATTCGTCTCTTTCCTTGACATGAGCTGTGGAGACTTCGTCCCAGACACGAACCTCGAATGAAAGGACAGTTCGAACCAAAATTCTGCCAGAATGGAAAGTCACTTCGGAATTTGCTGCATAGACATAGGAGCGTAGTTATTATTATGCTACAATATTGAAATTTTTTAGATAGAAAATTCATTCGGCGAGCTTCAACAAAATATGGAATATCTATAGCCCAACATCTCCTAAATTTCCGGCATAGGGATGGAGATCAGAATAGAAAAACACGTGTACATTCACACATTAGTATCAACCTCGAAGCCAAGGAAATAACCAACACCGCCTAGGTAACAAATAAATAGTTGCTGAATATTGGTATGGGCATAATGGCAATTAGGCATACATTTTCCAAAACTTTTGCTATTATTCGCTAGAAAGATGAAGACTAAAGGAAATCCAAATTCGCATTTTTCAATTTGTAAGTTAGTATTGAAAGTCTATTACTGGATCTACAGTATTTTTCGAATAAACAGTTTTTGTTCTAAGACCATACAGAGAAAGACAAACAGAAGACCCGCGAACGCAAAATTTTCAAGTTTGCGGATCCATCCACATCCAAACTAATCTTTTTTATAAATCCTAAGTGATCAGAAAAATCAGGCAATCGGGAATTAAGTAGTGGATTAATCACATTTTTTTGATAAAGAGACTGTTCCATACAAATTAGGCTATGCACTGAAACAGGCTAGTCTATTATGATAGAAGACCAGTCCGTCCAAGAAATACGTTGCATACAAATCGCTAAATATAGCACATGATGATATCGCATACTGAAAACAAAAGTGGCACTAAACAAAAAACCTAATTTTCGAATATGGCCGATTAAAGTTTAAAAAAGGCCGATTAAATTTTTTTTTCTAAAAAAAAGTTTTAAAAGTTTTCCACAAAGGGTGCGTGATACATATATATCGAAACCTAGTTGTCGCTCTAACTCAAAAGTGTAAAATTTTGTATAGTACCACTTTTATTTTCAACGTGCGATATGTAGATATTGTAGGAAATATGTTTAGTTGGGTGTTCTGTCGCCACTTCTTTTCTTGTGCTTTAAGAATTGCTTAAAAGTTTGTGTTCTTCCAAAAAGTTCAAGCAGAGCGTATGCATGGCAATGTGTAGTTTTACGTACCACCACTTATTTAAAATTAAGAAAGGGTTTATAATACTGCAAAACAATTTAGTTCTCTATTTTATTCTAAAGAATTTCAAGAATAAAGTCTAATAGTAAGTGTTTTTTTAAAAAGGAAGTATGAGAAGCAAAGGGGAATATCGTCAAACATTTAAGAGAACAAATTGAAAAAAACCTTTCTCAAACAGAAAACATGGTTACTCGTTTCCATTTTCAATTTAAAGCTCAATTGCACAATTTCCAGGCTACAGATGGCAACAAATCCTATGGCAAACAGGAGAATGAAGTCACCACCAAATAAGGGTTCCCTTGTGGAGCTGTAGGAGAAAAAGATCAGTGAACTGTGTGGAACCAGAAAAAACATTAATATTTACATACATTCTGCGTTTCAATATCGTGAGACAGCAATATATCCAAGGCATTTCAACTTTAAGTGGAACTTGTTGCATGAATTCTCGAAAGAATAATTCTATCTGACTTTTGAAAATTCCAAAATTTCAAAATTATTGAAATTCCATGGATATTTGCTACACTACCTTATCCACAAAGCTCTGCTAAATTCCAAACCGGAATTTTTGTTGTCCATTTTGCAAGGACAGTTTTTGAAAGCAAAATAATTTTGTTTAACTTGAACATACGCCTACATGAAATGCACTGCACACAATTTGTAACGCTGAACGCTGTCATATATAATGCCCCACACTAATAGTAATGCCCACCGCACACACAGTCAGCTGTCAATTTATATTTTAGTTATAAATGGCGGCTGTTTGTTTTTAACTCGAAAAGCTTGCGAACATTTATTCTTTACATAAAATTGTTCGCGTTAACATCTTAAGACTATTTATAAAAGAAAAGCAATTTTAAACTTTCTTATCATAGATTGTATTCGTCAAAATGTCTACAACATCAGCGGGTAAGTGGATGTCTCTTGTTCTACTTACTCAACACCTACGACAATATTTTTTTTTTATATTTTTCTTGATTTTACAGGTCAATGGGTTAAGTTTTTCAACGCAGCTGGTGTACCATCACCTGCAGCGGCTACTTATGCACATATTTTCGTAGAAAATCGCATTCAGATCGACATGCTGTTGGACCTGAACAAGGAGTACCTGCGTGAGATGGGCATCACACTAATGGGCGATATTATAGCAATCTTGAGGTAGATGCTGGCTCATATCATCGCAAAGTCTTGATAATTTATGTGTTTCTTTCCATTCATAGGCATTCTAAATATGTAAGTGAGCAAACAGCAAGGGAAAGAGTGCTTTCTAGTGATGTACCAGTGCCAGTAGCGGCTGTGGTGGCTAATCCTGTGGCACCCACAGAGAGGAAGTCAACTAAAATTACCCTAAAAAGTAAGGAAGCAACGGCGCTTGGAGAAGTGATGGAGGATTTTATTAAAAATTCTTGTTTATAGATGATTTCTCTACAAAAACGAGTTCAGTCTTGCCACTGCCAAAGGCACCGAGGAGAGTTCTACCAGAACACGAGGGAAAGTACACAGTGAAACTTCCATCCGGGACAACCGAGCGTAGCAAAGAGATTTTAGCTAAGAAAGCAATGCGTAAGTTACAAGGGAGAACCCTTCTAAATTATTCGATAACATAATTCCCCTTTTCCAGTTTACTCTGACAAGGAAGCAACAAAGCCGCGTGTCTTTGAACGCCTCTCGGGCAACAAGAACCAAAACTATGAAGACCTAACTACAGAAACGCAAAAGAAGCCCACAGAACAGCTTGTACGCATCGTGGGAGTAGGCAAAAACATGACGTCTTCCTCAATCTTTTCCCGCCTAGGAGGCAAATCTGAATCCGAATCATCACAGCTCCTTAGGCCAATTCTTAAGAAATCTCCTAAAAGTGTAAGACACCCAAGGTCTTTTTGATTTCAATTTCACTAATGGATTTCTCTTATCTATCTAGAGTTCCTCAGGAATAGCGAAACCCCTAGTAAAGGCCTCAGTCCAAAAAGTTATGTTGGTCAAGAAAGTTCCCCTCAAATCCGACTCAGAGTATACAGATGACTCCGAAGACGATGACATACGAATGGACACTAGCGGAGATAAAATTGTGTCTTTCGCTTCGGAGGCGGAAGTTCGAGAAATCGCCCCCCGAGTGGTCACCATAAAACCGAAGCCTAAGAATCGCATCACTCCTACAGCCGTGAAAGCTCGCCTGGGCGGCAGTATGCACGGTAAGATCAAATTCTGTACATACCAGCAAACATCTTTTAATTGTAATCTTTTTCTTTCCATAGCCGATAGGATCCACAAAACTCAGAAACCCGTGAAACTGAAGCCATCATCGCCTCAAATGCGAATCAGTCCGATAAAAGCCCAAATCATTCGAATGAAATCGGATGAGCTACTGAAACGTGCAGACAAACCTGTCTACAGTCGACTAGGAGTGGCGAAAAGTGGAGCGTCTGTCTCGAAGTTAACAAATCGTATTGATCGAGTAAGTCTTGCAAGTGGTGGATCAGGTGGTGCTGGCAAATCATCTGCATCACGGAAACCCTTGACGGGCGCAAAGAACACGAGTGTTTTTGATCGATTGGGCTTCGCACGTTAGAACTTTTTGAATGGGAGAACAGGCCCCATGAGATGATGGAAAGCAGGAGGACCCCAGCTACAATTGATTGCGTTCCTTAAGCCCAGTCTGAATTTGTTTAACTATAATTCTTCTGACTACCCAGTAGGAAATTGTGAAAAAAAAATAAAAAAAACATGGAATTGAAACTTGAGTGTTTTTTTTTTCTACTGTTGCGAGGAAACGATTTCATGCAGCCTTAAATAAAAGAGTAAAGAAATCTACTATTGCACACCAGCACTGGTACATATTTAAATTGTTCGTTAAGGAAGACGACAGCCTCCATACTATGGATGGGAACATAAGATAGACGAGTTGTCACTATAGTATTAGGCTCTAGCTTCCAAAACAAAATTATTCAAATACTTCCTTGAGTATTCTTCGGATGAATTATTTGTACACTTTTGTTTTCATGAGAGACTAACAATAAGTCTAATTATATGCTTGCGTATAAGTATCTCGAAATATGGGTAATTTTGTAAAAGCTGAGCTGCAGGCTACTGAACGGGCTCACTGGTGGACCGGCATTTAGACATAAAGATTAGCTGTGAATAAGTATTGTATGAATTGGTTCTAAGATTTCCTATGAAAAACCATAAATGCCTGGGTCCAACATCGACAAGGCGAACAGATGTCGGTTTAAAATAAACATGGGCAGATGTAAACAGCGTCTGCTTCTCCAGGTTAGGAGCGGCTGAAATCACAAATTCTACATTCCGATGTGTACCAGGGATTTAACAAGCCTTAAAACTTACGACACTCGACGAAAGTTTGGAAAGTCAATACCAGCGTTAGATAACTCCGCTATGCCGGTATTTCTCTTGGTTTGATCAACAGCTATACAGCACTTAATTTTTTTTTTTATTGAATGTGGAAATCTCGAAAGACACTGTGAGGTTAGAAAGCCAGAGTAGTGTGGGACTCTAACCGCACTAAAAATACCTCCTTAATTATGACCTAAAGAAAGATCAACAAATGATTTTAGTTTCAACGTTCAGTTGCGTTTCAGAAAGTATTATAGTTTAAATATGGGTTCTCATAATTGCCAGATTGTAAGTTCGTTAGGTTTAGTTCTTCTTAATCTACGAATATTATATCGTACATTTAAGACGATCTGCAGACGACCGTTGTAAAGAATTGCGTTCTTTTTAATTACTTCTGAGATAAGATTAATCTGCAAATCACGATGTATATACCTACATACATATATAAATCATTATTTCTAATATACCATGGGGCATTTACTATACCCCAAAGGACTTTGTTTTAAAATTTGTGTATTATTTGTACATTTCTTTTCTTTGTACAAACCCTTACTTGGATACTATATGTCCAAACAGGTTTTAGTATCTGATTATATAATACGATTTTATTCTCAATGGACATTTCTGAATTACATATATCCTAACAATTAATAAAGATTTCTATATCTAATATTTAGTCCTTCTACGAGTACTTTCTTTTTCACATATCACATATCCAGATACTTAGCTGTGTTAGAATAAGGAACTATCATACTTGATTATTAATAACTACAGGAACATTCGTTATTTTTTTATTTGTAAATTTGATATGGGTAGACTTTGACTCATTAAGTTTAAATCGCCATCATTGCGTCCAATCAAATATCTAATTAACTGAATTTTGTAGCTTTTCTGTTGCTTTAGCCACGCATCCATCAGTTGATGGGACAGCAGTGTCGCCTGCAAATCATTTCCATGTGGTATATCACTAGTATATAATAAATATAGGATGGGTCCTAGAACACTCCCTGCGGAATATTATATTATATTTCTTTAAGTCAGAATACGCTGTACCATAGCGAACTCTAAAGAATCTATTTGCTATATAAGATTTACATAAGTATCGCATAGTCTGTTGCAACATATAAGAATAATGAAGAACAAACTTGTTTTTCTTCTAGTGCTTTTTCTATAACGTTAGTTACACGATGCAGTTCGTCAATCGTAGAGTGCTTATTTTTAAACCCGAATTGATGGATGGGAATAAACCTCTTTACTCTATGATTCTGTCTAGTCTTTTAAAAACCAGTTTCTCGAAAAGTTTTTATAATACCAGTAAAAGTGAGATTGGCCTATATGAGGTAATTTCTGATAGAGGCTTACCTTGTTTAGGTATAACAATAATTTCTGCTATCTTCCAGTGATGTGGAACATATCTTTGTTTAAAACAAGCATAAATTATAAGCTCGAGTATTAACAATTCGATAAAGGGCAGTTCTTCCAGGATTTAATTTCAATTTCAATTTATTTCAATTAATCATACACGTAGATGTAATATCCATAATTGTGCAAAGTTAAGCAATGGAAATTTAATACAATTTAAATGATAAGTTTAAAACTAAAATATAAATAAACAACACAAAAAAAAAGTCCTTAATACCCTAGCCTTAAAGTTAGCTTCATCCCTATTAAACAAAAAGATAAACCATTAGCTCTCATGTAGTCAAATGCTGTCTAATCCTTCTCGTGAAGACACCGATTCCTTGACATTTTTTTATATTGGCTGGAAGAGAGTTCCGAAGTCGTGCTGAGTACACAAAAAATTGTTTTTCGGTCGTGTTAAATCTAAAAGTTAGCTCGACTTCTTTCAGAGGTAGCGAACTGAAGTCTATGATAAAGGTATTCCGGCATTTTATTCTCCTTGAATTTGAACAAAAAGACTAGAACATTGAAATATAAATAATTTTGGAACTCCATACCAAGGAAATCTTTTACATATCCAGAAATATGATCATGGAGGCGTACATTATAAACAAATCTCACACCACTATTGAATGTCACTCTTAATTTTCGTGAACTAAAGCTACTGGGATCACAGAAAACTGGATGTGCATAAAGCAACATTGGCAGAATTAAAGCTTTCACCAATGTCGCTTTCACATTGGTTGGGAGTCAGAATCCATATTGGTACAATGCGCGTAAACTGCCATAAACCTTGCCCACAGTTATTGTGATATGATCGTCCCTATGTGTTAGATTCTCATTGAAGTTCAAGCCCAGATTTTTAACCATCTGAGGATACTCAAGACGACAACCATTTATTTCGATAGGGGGAAGGCGGGACATGTCTAAGTTGGTACGGCTGATAGCGCTTTTTGACTATCCAGAATTAAGTCTTTTTCCAGAATTAAGTCTAAGCTTGTTTATGTGGGCCCAGTGAGCAACTAATTTTAGGTCTTCATTAATGCGCGCGGTAGCATCTTCGATCAATCCGAGAGGGTAGCTGATATATAATTGGACATCGTCGGCATACATCTGAACTTTACAATTTCTTAGGATTGAAGGTATATCGTTGTTGAAAAGAGAGAAAAGTAATGGTCCCATAATAGATCCCTGTGGGACACCGGCCTTCGATTCAAGAAAATCCGACATACCACCGTTAGCAAACACAGCATGAGTGCGATTCGAAAGGTAACTTCTTATAAGCTTTATGGTGGTTACATCAAAGTAGTATAGACATAGAAGTAGTGTTTGAGTTTAAGCATAAGAATTTCATGCCGAACAATGTCTAAAGCCTTCGAGAAGTCGAGCAGAACCAACGAAGTGATGTGCTCTCGATCCATAGTAGAGCGAAACTCGTCAACTAGATTCAACAGTACAGTGGTTCAGCTATGTTGTTGTCTGAAGCCTGATTGAAATGGTGATATAAGATGGAATTGGTTCAGGTATGAATATATTTGAGAGCTCATTAGCTTCTTAATTTAGGCAGTTATAAGATCATAACCTGATGATTTTCTATTAGATACATTTTTGAATATATTGGCTGATCTCTCTTAGCGAAACATAATGGATTACGTCTTCATCTACTCTATTAGAGAATTTGAGGGTTTCGTTTGCCACGCTAGATGGAAAAAGTTTGAATACATTTGTAAGGTGCTGCGAAAAAGCTTGACATTTTCTTTTGGGTCACCGATCCATTTCCCATCAGATGTTTTTAACAGGGGATCTTGCGCTTGAGGTCTCTTTAAATGTTTGGCAGCCTTCCAAAGGGAATAGTCTGTGACTTTATCAGAAGTTAAGCTACTAGGATATTTAGTTAGAGATCTGTTTTCGAATCCACCGATACTTTTTTTAAGTCTGTTATTTAGTCTATTAAATATATTATAGTTTTATTGCCGGGATATCTTGTCATTTGCTATTTCCTGCGAGCTTTTCTCTTTTCTAGAATTAGTTCCCTAATTTACGTGGGATACTTTACCGATGCTTGTTTTGTGATAAGACGGTGTACTAATCTTCTCTTGCCTGTTGTATATCGGCAATGAATTGTTCCACTTCGATGTCAATATGGTTTGTTGTGACCAATGGAGATTTGTTAAGTCTTACGTTTTTTATCTGATCTATAGACATGCCGTTGATCGTTACGATCACAGGTATATGATCCCATGACAGATAACCACTGTCTTTATGCACAAAACACATGTGCATAACACTGTATGCATTGAAATTAGAACACACATGTTTTAATTCTCGAAGTTACATGTAAATGCTGCATGCAGTGCTGTTCTGCAAGATATCTCTATTGCCCAAAACACATGTGCAGAACCCTGTATGCAGTGAAATTGGAAAACACATGTTTTAATTAGCGAAGTACATGTAAATGCTGCATGCATGCCTGTCGTATGAGGCGAGTAAGATCCACCCTCCGTATACCGAGTATGGCGTATACAAAAATATGCAATGAAAAAAACACAAGATATAAATACCCCAGGTGGCAGTCCAGGTACACTGGAAAATCCACCCTCTTCGGATGTCGGCTCTACGGATTCTGGGGAGAGCCATTTATTGCGTTCATCTGACCCTTTTAAAAAAGGTACTAGGGTAGTTAGATCTCCAACATCAAGATCTACCATAAAAACGGGCGGAACTAGAAGTCCGGCAACATCGATAGTGTCGGCGCACGAACAACGGAGTTCAGCGAAAATTCAAAGCCTTACGGACGAAAATACGGAACTCCGGACCAGGCTACGTAAAATGGAACTTCTCTGCGAAGAACTAAGAAAGGAATTAAATGTACTTAAAGCAGAAAATAAAACATTTAATGATACATCGAAACCTCGTAATGAGTCTGCTGCGAGTTCAAAGTGTCCCCGATAACACGGATTATAAAACGGATGATGAAGAACTAAGTCGGGAAACCAATTGGGTTTTAAAAAAACAACCAGTCAAGAAACGAAAAACTGGCTCTTCGCCCGAAATGGTAACGAGGCAAGAAAACACGCAATATAAACCAGAAGGTAAAGAACAGCGTGGCAAAATAAACACGCTTGCCGAAGAAAAGCCACGAAATATGGTACGACCACCGCCACCAATATACGTGATCGTAATTGCAGACTGTAATAAACTGCATTCTTTTCTCAAACCTTTGTTGCTATCCGATTTTGAAGCAACTTCGCTCAATAACAACAAATGGAAAGTAAACGTAAAGGACTCAGACAGTTACCGCTCAGTATCTAATAAACTGAATACTGAAAAAATCCAGTGGTATACGTATGAAAATAAATCTGAAAGCCTGATACGAGTCGTAGCTAGAGGATTTCATGCCTTATGCCGAAAGGAAGATGTTGTTCACGATTTGAAGAACAAAAAATTTAAAATCGTCGATGCGGTAAACTTAATTTAAAGTGAAAAACAAAATTTGGAAGGCGAGGAAACGATGGTTAAGCGCGAACTTCCTCTTTTTATGCTAACCTTTGATAAGGCTGTGCAAACGATGCCAAGGATTCAACCATACGCAAACGTATTGCCGAAAAGAACCGCGATGTGTCAAATGCGCCGGTAAACATCTTAGTCAAGAGTGTGGCGTAAACAAAAAAAACCCTGCAGCGTGTATTAACTGCAATGGTAAGCACCCGGCTAATTACAGAGGCTGTGAAGTAGCCAAGGAATTGCAAAAAAGAAGAGATCGACTTATGAAGCCGCAAAACCCACCTTCGAAATCGGTAAATAAGTCGAAAACTGCTGCAATAAAGGTGACTAGAGACAACCGAGCCGACCCTGGCGTGCTTACGTACGCCCAAGCTGCGACATCGAATACCGATCAAACTCCACACCGGGTTAAGGTAAAAGCGCCTAAAGAAAAGCCATAAGATTCTGACATGCAGACGCGTGCTCAAGCATCAGCATCAACAAAGACGAACACTGATAATTCGCAAAAACACTGTACCTCACGTCTTTTCCATTATCCTTGCGAGGCTTGAGAAGCAAACAAAAACAAACATGCTAATTGTCGCAAGGTTGGAGAAGCTTGATATAAGCTTAACAACAGGAGCATTTCAATACGAACATGACGAAACTTCTTAAAATTTTTGCATGGAACGCCAACGGTGTCATACAAACATAGAAGAGCTAGAAATATTTCTACGAGAAAATGACATTGACATATTATGTTTGATCTGTGAAACTCACCTGACGAAACTATCGCGTGTAAACATTACTGGATGCAGTGTCTATCACGCTTATCATCCGTCGGAAAGGGCCAGAGGCGGATCATCTTTAATCATAAAAGATTGCATCGAATACTCTGAAGAGATTATGATAGAGCTTGAAACAATGCAAGTGAGCACTGTACGCGTGAAAAATGGACATTACTCTTTCAATGTCTCGTCTCTTTATTGTCCACTGCGTTGCAGGCTTGAAAAAAAAAATGATTTTACAAATATTTTCAGCTCTCTTGGACCGAATTTTATTATTGGCGGTGATTTTAATGCAAAACACACCTTCTGGGGTTCAAGATGTGTCTCACAAAAAGGCAGAGCACTTTACAACGCTTGCATGCAACACAGTTGCGACTTTCACTTGACTGGTAAACCAACATATTGGCCGACTGATAGCAACAAAATACCCGATCTGATCGATTTCTTTGTTGTAAAAGGAATACCAGACAACTGTATTAAAATTGATGAAAGATTTGATCTCTCTTCCGATAATTCCTCTATCATTCTAACGATGAGCGAACGCTTAATTAAAAAAGATGTACCTGCTAGACTAACTAGCAGAAAAACTGATTGGGAAGGCTTTAAAAAAGACGTTGAAGAACATATCGAACTGAGAGTATCACTTAGGACGTCTTCTGAACTCGAAATCGAAGTTGATCGTTTTGTTGAAGTTCTGCAGCGCGCCGCATATAAAAATACTCCCTATCAAAGGAAAACGCCGATAAAATAAATGGTAAGGGAGAAGAGAAAAGCGCGTAAAAAATGGCAACAAACTCGTGCTCCGCAACATAAATCGCATTTAAATCGCCTGTGTAACTTGCTAAAAAAGGCCATTATTGATTTTAAAAATCGTGCAATACAAACAAGCTTTGAAAGCTTAACAGCGGAAAAGGATTCTAATTATTCGCTCTGGAAAGCTATAAAAGGCATTAAAAAACCGAAAATACAAGCGGCCTCAATCAAGAAAAATGACAAGAATGATAAAGACAAAGCAGAAGCCTTTGCCGTCCATTTAGAAAAAAAATGATAATGCGTCGGATATATCACTTCACAATTACACAGTAAGAAATGCAAGGCTGACCGAACTTCAACAAGAAATAAAGAAACTGAAACCGAATAAAGCTCCTGGATACGACCTAATCACAGGAGAGCTTCTTAAATCGCTACCTAGAAAAGCGTTAGTTAAGTTCCTCTACATTATAAACGCAGCGATAAGACTAGAATATGTTCCGAGTCAATGGGAAGTTGTGGAAGTAATAATGATTCTGAAGCCAGGAAAACCGCCGAATGATAAAAAATCGTGTGGACCTATTTCGCTGCTGCCGATTATGTCTAAAGTTTTCGAAAGAATAGTACTTAAGCGATTACAGCCGGTTATAGAAGAAAGATCTCTTATTCCCAATCACCAGTTTGGGCTTAGAACCAAGCACTCAACAATAGACCAAGTGCATAGAATAACTGATTTAATTGAGAAAGCTTACGAAAAAAAAAAGATTTGCTCGAGCATATTCCTTGATGTTTCTCAAGCTTTTGACAAAGTCTGGCATGAAGGATTGAAATATAAATTACGACAAGTTCTGCCGGAATACTTATATAATATTCTGGAAAAATACTTGCTGAATCTACTTTTCCGAGTCCAACACGGAAATGAATATTCAGAATATAAAGAAATAAGGGCTGGGGTGCCGCAGGGAGCTGTCCTTGGACCGCTTTTGTACCTATTATATACTCGCGATATACCGCAAGAAGAAGGACCTTATCAGCTACATTTGCCGACGACACTGCCATCCTGGCAACGGGTAAAACGATCGAAGAAATGACTGAAAAATTGCAAGAAGCATTGAACAAAGTAAATGAATGGACAAAGATTTCGCGACTAGCTTTAAACGAAAACAAATCTGTTCATGTCAATTTCACTTATAAGAAAATAAATAATTTGCCGATCTTTTCAAACTCGGTTCAAATTCCGTTTGCAAACGAGGCTAAGTATCTTGGAATGACACTTGATGCTAAGTTGAAGTGGAAATCGCACGTGAAGAAAAAACGTAAAGAACTAGAGCCCAAATACAGAGAAATGTACTGGTTACTTGGAAAACATTCCAAGCTTAATATAGAGAACAAACTGCTTTTATACAAGCAAGTGCTAAAGCCGGTATGGACATATGGAAGTACTGTCAATATTTTACAAACTTTTGAAAATAAAGTTAATGCTCAATAGTTAATGCACCGTGGTTTATTAGAAATCCATAGAGATTTAGGAATTGCAACAGTCTAACATGAAATCAAAAACTTCGCGCGTAAGCATAAAGACAGATTACAAGGACACGTTAACAATGAAGTCCTTCGAATTCTAGATGAGAGGAATCTACTGCGTCGTCTACAAAGGACTAAACCTTTCGACTTAAAGCGATAGCAAGAAACCGCGTCTAATTTGCGGAACAAGCAGGAACTTTCAATGGAAAGGGATCTGCCAAACGATCTCAATACGTGAAAGAAAAACTGCTGGATAAGTCAAAACTTAGTTGTAGTAATTAAAGAAATTTATCACGAAGGGTGGTTTTTTAGAGAGTAAAAATCTCGCACGCGCTATCGATCCTCATAGTATCTTCATGAAGATTTTTTACCTACTGCATGCAGTGCTGTTCTGCAAGATATATCTATTGCCCAAAACACATGTGTATACAGTGAAATTAGAACACGTATGTCTTATGCCCAAAACACATGTGCAGAACTCTGTATGCAGTGAAATTAGAACACACAGGCTTTAATTAGCGAAGTTACATGCAAATGCTGCATGCAGTGTTGTTCTGCAAGATATCTCTATTGCCCAAAACACATGTGCAGAACTCTGTATGTAGTGAAATTAGAACACACATGTTTTAATTAGCGAAGTTACATGTAAATGCTGCATGCAGTGCTGTTCTGCAAGATGTCTCTATTTCTAAAGCGCTGCAGTCGACAGTGATGCCAAAACACAACAAAAAATTAAAGTTTGAGGTATCTAGTATCAAAAAACTTTTGAAGGTTATCGCAAAACTATTAAAATATTTTTTTTAATTTAGTACTTTAACTACAAATAATACATTAATTACTTAAGACTAATGCACAATAAATGGTTTAACAACAAATTTGTGTATGTCGCAAACCAAATTGATTTTTTTTGTCCTATCCATGCAATTGTCTTTCATCTTTTGTGTAAATGAATCGAGTCCATACGCGACTTTTTCTATTTTTTAGCACTAACTGGCACAAGTAGAAAAGGTTCTAGTACGACTGATAAACTCATAAAAGCAATATCACTTTCCGAACTTTATTTTTTTTTTTGTAATATTATTTTTTTATAAATTCACAGGCAAAAGCAAATTAAATTTCAATTCAGTAGCCGTAAATGGAAGTAGTTGTAAAATGACAGTATCTGATGCGATGCACGTCAAAAAATATCTGCATGTCTGTTTCACTCGCAGAGCTGCCAGTAGCACTGCAAGCAGATGTGTTTTGGGCATTAACTTTTACTTCTTTTCTATTATTTCGTTATAAAGAAGCCAATAAGAACTGGTATTTTCTCTGGGTTAGATGGCCAATTAGTGGCCGATCCAGTCGAAATAAAATCACAGTTAAAATTTCGTCCTGCATAAAGTTTCCTGCTTTTTGTCGTTATTAATCTTGACCCCCAGTAAGTGTGTTTAGCATTGAAATCACCTCCAATGATAAAGTTGTTGCCTAGAATTTGAAAAAAGTTATTAAGATCTTCTTCTGTAGGCGAATGTTTGGGTGGGCACTATATGGCAGCTATTTTAAATTCCTTGGCGCACAACTATAGTCGCATGAAGTACACTTTAAAAAGATTTTAGCACGTAACAAAGTCAAGATTAGAGTTTTCCTATTTATAGTTGACATAAATCCACTTTATAGTTGTCAGCTCGCGCTAACTTTAAAACCACCAAAAGTACATTTTAACTTTTAGAGTAAACTTTTAACAATCTGTCATTTTTTTCAAATTCAAATTACAGCCAACCAACGGATGTAAACAGTCAACAAATCTGTTCGATCTGTCAAATTCTTTTAAATTTGATACAACATTATCCCTTAAACTGTGTTTTTGTTCTCAAACTTTAAATTTTTGGTTTTGTTTGACTAAAATTTACTCTAAGTCAGTTCTAAAGTCGATACTAGTTGTAGGCAGGTTAAAAATTGTTTATAATTCAATTCAAAGTTAAGCACTGGGTTTAAAGTTAAAGGACTGTTACTTAGTGGCTAATAACATTCTTTAAAATCAAATGACTATAATTTTTTGCCCTTGCTTTTAGTCAAAATGTTTACATATTGTTGCTACTTGCATGGTTTGTTTTGCTATTTTTGACAATTCATAAGGTTCCAAAATACTTTTTACAATTACAGCACTATCTCCCTTAACACTTTCAGCTGGATGGGTAGAGTGGTAATAGAGGTACCCAGAAATTCTAAATTCCCTGTTTGAAGTGGGTTTCAGAAATCAGGCAAACATAAATGTATTCATTGTATAGAAATACCTGAAATTCAGAGATGTGTTGGAGTAAACCATTTGCATTCCAGGTTGCGACTTTCAAATTTTTAATCACTATTATTTTGTTGATTTTTTCATATGGAAACTTACGTGTATTTTTTACAATTTAGGAATACGATTTGCTATTTACAATTGGCGTATTTGTTTTAGCAGCAATTAGTATTTTGTCTACTTTCTTGTTTTAAACATTTACTTGTTGCTTGGTGATTGCTAGTAACTTTGTTTTTAGTTTATTGATATTCTTTTGCAACCGGACAACCTCTGTAATTTTCTGGGTAATTACCATGACAGTTGATACATTTCGCTTTCTCATCATTCTTTAGTGGATAGCCATTTGTTGGATATTTTCCTTCACATTTAACGCATGCAAAATCACTTTTGCAATAACTTTGAGTAAGCTCGTTTAAATTGAGGTTCTTCGAAGTGGCTCAATCTAAAAACAGTATCCATTATTGGTTTCTTAGCATATGCCGTTTCGTAATATCTTGATCTAGTTTAAAGACTTCAAACACTTCTTTAAATATTGAGACGCTAACAATGTTATTAAAAATCCAGTCCCTCCATGTAAGCCTTCACGTATCAAAAGTATATGCAAGCAAAAATGGTTTGACAAAGAGTGTGTTAACGTTAAAGACAGGTCGTTTGCTTTTTTGAAGCTATTTAGGGTACATAACGCAAGCATTTTAAAATCTCTTTACGACAATCAAGGATTTCAAACGCCTTTGCTATACAAAAAAGATAGCCTACGAGCTCAAGATCTTCTGCTGAATTCTGGAGAGCTGTAAAGTACATAAACGGACAAACAAATACGATGGCCGCCACGTTAAAAACTTCTCTTCTGAGAGAACACTTTAGCAAACTTCTCAACGCTACTCTTAGCTGTTCTTTATTTCATTATGCAGCCCCTCTTTTTACTAATGAGGTTTTGGATGCACCATTTTCATTGCAAGAAGTACAAAAAGTAATCGATAATTCAAAAAGAAAGAAAGCAAGATTGTGTTGAGTTCGAATTTTAGAAAACTACTACATAACTAATTATACTCGTAGAGAAATATATTTGTTGAACACTTCCGCAAAGCTTTATTCTGCTTTGATCTACTGCGTTAAAAACAGTGAGGTTTTATCGGAGTTTCAAGCAGATTTTAGAGAAAACTACTCTACTGTTGACCAAATAATTGCATTAACTAACATTGCCGAAATTTGTAAAAAGACACACAAAAAGTTGTATGCATTTTTTGTTGATTTTCGAGCGACATTTGATTCCATAGCACGCGAGGCACTATTTTACAAATTATACAAAATTGTAATCTCTCATCTATATCCTAAGAGCAATGTATGTATGAAAACAATGTAGCGTATGTATGGGATGGAGAATCGATATCTGATGAATTCACAGCAGCAATGGGGGTGAAACATTTATTTATAGAGATTTTTGCCGAACCAATATTCCTACACTGATGTACGTGGATGACATTGTCTTCCTTGCTGATATGGTAAACGGTATGCAGCTAATAATGAATAGACTCAGCGAGTATTGTAAATGCTGGAACCTGTTCGTTAACCTGGAGAAAGCGAAAAATGGATGTACCTATTGTGGCGAAGTTGTTGAAAATGTGCTGGACTTCTGATATCAGGCAATTTAAATGTGATCAATCACTTAGAGGCGAAATTAACAGATGCTAGAAAAAGCAATTTCTTCCATTTGGGGACGACGCATTATGAATAATTATGTAACCCATAGCTCAAAACAGAAACTGTTTAGAACATCAACTGCAACATCAATACTTTTATATGGAGCCCAAGTTTCCGATACTCCTGAACTACTGTGTAGTACGTCAAATTATATGTTATATCTAGAAACTGGGATGTCACCTATGTTTTTAGAAACTTTGAATTTACACTTCAACTACATAGTCAAAGTAATGTCCATGGATGGCAAAAGGTTGCCGAAAATTGTGCTTACACTTATTTTAACAACAAGAGCTAATTTCGAGAGTGAGTGGCAGAATCGTTCGTCCGAGTGTGATGTCAGAAATAGTTTCTTCAGATGTGCAGCCTGCGTTAATGAGATTCCAACTCAACACTTTGCTTGAAAAACGGGTAATAATTTGTACGAAAGATGCGCTAATGAAGCCCAATCATCCCAGCATTGTACTATAGTAAATTAAGATATCATCTCCAAGACAGTACCTGTTTTCTAGACTCCACCTCAACGGACAAAATAAGTACTATATTCAGAGGGGAGCTGTACACCTGAATTTTATACCACACTGCCCAGATCTTCCAATTTTGTGCAATATGTGCAACCTGAACGTACGGGAAGATGTGCTTTATTTTCTTGCCATTTGTCCAATTTTAAAGGATGAAGCAATCTGCATTTTGAATGGACGGCAATCCTGGGATTTATTGTACAACTAAGCACTGAATGCCCTTCGCTATAGGAAATGCATTATTGAGGAGAACTATTAAGTTATATATATATTTAACTCAATTTGTCTCCTTTTATAAAAAATAAGTATTAAGATACTCGTCAATCTGGTAGATAGCCATCAGCCAAACCAAAAAAAAACGACTTATAAATTTTCTTGTTTTTGTTAATTTCTTTTTTGAAAATGAAATAAAGGTCATTTAAAACTAAAACTAATATCTTTTTGATTGTGAAAGGAGAGCATAAAAAGAGTTAATTTTCTATTTTTTGTGTCCTTGGTTCCTCATCATTATCTTTTATTCTTTCTTTTTAATTAAGTTTTTGGCTTCCAAAATTATGTATTTTTTATTGGTCAAGTCTTCTACAATATATATAAATTGACAAACATCACCACCAGGCACAGGTGAAACCATATTGCATTTCCTTTGCACGTGCTTCGGCCTTGTCCACTCTTAAAAAGCTATTTTAGGTAAATAACTTTTCAAAGATTTAAGAAAAATTCCTTTATCGTGAAAAATGAATGATTCCATGAGTAGGCGCATGAAAGCACCTCTGCATCTTCATAGGTTCAAGTGGACCTCATTCCAAATCAATAAACTAACCGGTACCATGTTTACGGGAAACATGTCTTAGCATTTCGTTGCAATTGGTTGTGGTGTTAATTTTGTGACAACTCTAGTTCGTTACAGTCGTTCTGACTTAGCCCCTGAATTTGCAGATTTACTTATAGGTACTTTTGTTCTAAATCTCGCCTCCAATATCTATCTGGTCTCTAAAAGGATACTAGGATGTGCCTTTTGGATGAATTTGCTTAAAAGACCCCTCAGATTCGGATTTATCGATTCAGTTATCCTACTTTAGCTATAAATTTGTTGACTAAGTGTTATTTGCAAACAAAAGTGTAATTAAGAATTTGAGGAATAGTACGAGTAAATTGGTAGTTCAGGGTGGCCACGTTGTAGTGGGTAGTGTTTTCGCTAGTGACCTGACCTGTGCAGGTTCAAGCCCGGACGGGGAACAGCAACCACAGCCACCCAAGCATAAAAGAGAAACGAATAAAATCCAAGTTTCTCCAACCACTACACTAAAAGGAGTTCTGCCTGGTAGTATCGGTTGAGTCTGAGTGTTCCGGGAATTGCAATTTATATATATGTATGTATGTACCGAACACCTGAGTGGTGCAATAAATGCGTATACAAGAGTTTTATTAAGTGTATTTTTTTTCATTCTTAGTATTCTAATTCTATTCTAATAATTATTTTTTTTATGATAATTTAATTAACGGGCATGGTAGGTCATTGATTAGTTTATGACAGGTAGATATTACCCTCATTAGTAAATGTACAAAGGAATAAACAAATGAACAAAAGGAAACATCGTATAGTTACCTAAGGGAAGAATCATTACAATGTGTTGCGGGAAATTACGTGAGAATTAAAATCATGAATATAAAAGTATATTTCCAAGTCATAATACATTAAGTTTTCCCAAATTCAGATTTCATAAATTAAGAAAATCTAAAGAAAGCAAATTGATTTAGTGCTAAAACTCATCAAATTCTAAGTAATATTAATTATTGTTTGGTTCTTTCTTAATTTCCAACTTAACTTTAGAAATGGAATCGATTTAATTGTTTTAGCTAATTCTGATGCGTGAATCCTTGTAGACAGGTAGGCAGCATTTTCTCTGATGAACATAATGACTTCTTAGAATTTGGACATTGTAAAAGTACAATTAAATTAACTAATATAATATTTACGGTGGGTTTTGTGCAAATACAAAAATACAGTTTTTTTTTTTTACCGTGTCATAAAAGTAATAAAATACTTTGGGAATTTATTATTAAGTCATCAGGTGCTTTGCTACACTACTAATTATTATTTCATTGGTAGTACAATTACTGGGTGACCTTATGTTCAACCTCCAAAACTTATCTAATAACAGAGTGACCAATTTTTTTAAACAATTTTTAATTTTTGTGCATTTTTCTACTAGCGAATTCTCGTATACATGAGATTATAGAAATTATTAACATTTGATCATTTCACTATATTTTGAGTAAAGTAACAAATATGTAGCAAAAGGATAATAGGGAGTTACCATACAAAGTTTAATGCTATCAGTACTGCTTATGGCAAGCATTTTGTGACAATACTACCTTTTACTGAAGAAGAAAATGTCGTTTGAGTTAATAAGTAATACCATTTAACGTAGTATTAGTTATTAGTAAGTACGAGTATCTATTTAAATTTAAAAAGACTAACAACGTCTAAATAATTAAAATACACACTAAACACAAGTTATGGACAGGAAAAGTCCAAAAGTATGCTATGCATAAGTCCAAATAGAAATTATAAAATAAGTAAATGTTTATAGTTGTCTAGTTTAATAACTACTCGGAACGTGGAAAAAGAAAAAAATGAAAAAAAAACCCCAAGTTTCATGAACAATGTAAGTTTCTGCGAACCTAAGCTGGATAAATCTGGTTTGGACCCCATGTTATTGTGGTTATAGATTATGTTTTATCATTAAGTATTCTATTCTATAAATACAGTTTGAAAATACTGGCATGAACACTGCTTCACTTCCAAGCATGTGAATGGAATTTATTTAAAAAAACCGTTGGTTATTTTTAAGGAGAGTGTGATACCAATAAGTCTGATTAAAAGTAAAGTTATATCTATACACTAAACCTAAACCATTACGCAGCAACTCAAAAAATTGATATTGCTATCTTAAGTGAGCCATATAAAGACGTGGATAGCAATGTGTGAATGTCGGGATTTGTCAAGAAAGCTGCAATATGGACCTGCGGAAAGCGTGCCTTCCAGGAAAAAACTATGACACCTGAAAATGGTTATACCAGAGCAAAAATCGACGATATATATGTATATAGTTGCTATGCGCCACCAAGAGGAATTCGAACAGATAGCCCAGTAAATGATGCTTTGAGCAACAAGACATGTAATCATTGCCGGAGATTTTAACGCGTGGGTCGTTGTGTCCAGAAACAAAAAAATGGGTGAAAACCTTACTAGAAACCTTTGCTTTTCTTTTACAATTTGCACGTGTCAAAGGGGATATGAATACCCTTATACTGGACACGGGCGTTTTATTTTTTTTTTGGAAAGGGGAAGAGACGGAGAGAAAGACAGATGGATGTAGTTGGTTTGAAACTCAGGTGGTATTAAGTTTCAGTGAACTCCAAGGGTGGCGTCCATATAACTGGTAACTTATGATTCACAGTATTTTTTTTCCATCCTCTTGATGTCATCATCACGATCAAGTAGCATTTCAGCCATATGACCACCATACTGCCAGTGTTATGCCTTCGCAGTAGAGTTGACTGAGTTGACTTCTTCTTAGAAGGCGATGCTGAAGCAAACGTAATCGTCAATGGCGAGCATTATTGCGCCCTGATAAAGGATTTTGTTGATGCCAATTCTGACTGATAACGCCATGGACTACTTTTTGGTTCCAACAATATACAACAGGAAATGACCGCTATTCAACCCGAAACACTTCGAAAAGTGGTGGGAAATGCCAAAAAACGGACACATTGCACCATTCGCTCTCGCGCGACCATTTAGGAGATATCATATTCAAAAAGTGATCAGAACAAATTTGCAAGGTTCAAAATAATCGAAAAACGACTTCACAGCAAATAATTTGTGTTTTTTTTAAATTATTACCAAAAAACATCCCTAAGGTTTGAATGGCCCACCCTATACATATGTATGTATAACCTCTCAGGATAGGCAAACTTATAACGCCGAGAGATGCCAGTTGATTTTGCAAACGTTTAAATATACATATATTCATATGTATAGGTAAAATCCTCATCCCAAACCTTTTGAGCACTCTAGCTATATATGGCCTCAGAGGAAAAGGTACATTATGCTGACTCATATCAAAAAAATCGGACAATGTTGCTACCTTGACTGAAAAGGAACAAAATTACGATCAGAAGATAACGCTCATTTATTATATGTTTGAAAGTCATTTGGCATAAAATATTTGGCTTGCCAAATGTATGAATTCCTGTATACGAGTATGACCTGATTTCCCTTCTAACGGTTTGAAAACAATAATTGCCGATTCTGATTCTAAATCGGTATCGAGATATCATGTTATTTTTAGATCCCAACTTGTGCATCATCACACACCCACTCACCACAAACATTTCCTCAATCACTTACCATGTTTCCTCGATTAAGCAACCCAATTTTCTTATAAAGAAAAGTGAAAATCGAGAGTATCGATTATGTTAATATCGACACACAGTATTGTCCGACACGGTTATAGCGCACCATCTATGGAGGGATTAGAATTGAGTAATAGAGTTAATGCCCGAGTATACCTCAGCTTGCGTTCAAGTGAAAAATATATATAGAAGAAGTAATGTATAAGACTATGATGTACAGATATAATATAGACAAACCGGCAAAACATAGACTTCAAGTTGCAACGGACCAATGACTTGGATATGGAAAACAAGAAAAAAAAACTTTGATCGACCAAACATCAACGAGGGCAGTAATCTATGAATCAAGGCGATCCAGTTTCATTTGTTTTTCCATTTCGGTTCAGTCTATGCAGGTTTATTGACTCATTTGGTTGATAAATTACCCCATCACGCGAGGGATAGAAAGACTTTGGCTTTAGAGAGATCAGTTGGGTCGCCTAAATGCACAATTACAATCAAAGCTAGTGGTAAATTACTTACTAACTGGGCTAAAGTACTGGAAATATACAAGTAATTGATGGAGTAGTGGAAGACGTGCGTACATAGTATGTCATGGTAGTAACCGGTATCTCTATAGAAGCTGGTATTGGCAAAAAGTTACAAAAAAAATTATCTATCATAATAAGTAAGGAGAACACACTTCCGATGTAAAGATATGTACATATTTGGAGTTAAATTAAGTGCTTGCAAGATAGAATATCAGATGGTTGTTGTCACTCCTGTGACATATATTACATAGTTTTTTAAAGTTAGAAGAAGTGAGAGCGCGGAGCGTTCATAATGTCCCTTGGATATTTTATGTAATCGATGCTTGAACTGAATTTTGGAGTTATGTATATACACGTATGTATGAACAGATGATAGAGGCCAGGTCAGACTTTATTAAAGAAAAATAATAACATTATAGTTCATCATCAATAACTACATGCACATTCAGCTTGCTTATTCTTTCTTGAAAAATGTAAATATGTAGCACCGTGAATCCTCTATAGAATCGTAATACTAACTACATAATGTACAGCAAAGGAAAGTCAGTTTATTCATTTGCCTTCTTTGATAACGACGGCTCATCATTGTTTAAGATCTAGCCTGAGCTCTGAAATTGACAAGTATCGACAAGCCTCTATGATTAGGCCTACACTAAATTATAGTCTATTACGAACAATTTTAATTCAACAGTAACTATGTATGTACGTAAGTGAATTTTTAATTATTTTTTGCACCACATATGGGAGATAGCTTATAAAGATTGGTCGGGACTAAAGCTGGCATCATTGGGACTGGGAAATGTGAGGCAGCAGTTTCACCGGAACAGGTTTGTCTTCTGGATTCCCTCTGTGTTGATCAAGCCAAACACCTCTCTAGTTATCATGGAATGATATATCGAGTATAGATCTCTCTTATACCTGTCTTTGAAAATGCATTCGTAGCTATTTTTAGGCCAATTTACAATGACGCCTCTCCTCATCATACATTTTGTTGGTGATCAGTGACATACCTACTTCGCATTTATTTGTCGATAGAACCTATCTTGAACGTCTAGCTATAGGATAATCTGATAATGTTGTCTATCTATAGAACAAGTTTATGGACTGCATGTCCATTGGCTTGTAAACAGAGGCATATTTTTTAGTTTAACCTGTTCTCTACCACTTAGAACTACATATGTATGTTCTTTGAAATTTGAAAAACTCAATGATGGAAATAAAAAGGTACAGGGAAGAGTTAATTTGAAATCATAGCAAATTATAGGTTTCTGGCAATACTGAAGAAGGCAAGTTGTTCCACATTTGTGTTGAATTGTTAGAAAACGATCTCCTATGGTGATGGGTGAACGAAGCCAGGCTCAAGAGAACAGGCATGTTCAAGTCGAGAGAGTAAGGACTTGCATAGATGGTCGTACATGTTCATACACTGACAATGGATCAGCCAATCTATGCAATGGAAACCACTACCATGAGAAGGAAAGAAGAGTGTGTTCACTGTCAAAGAGTATTCCCAATTATCTGGAAGGTAGAGGGAGCCTTTGGGCACGAACATTGAGATCAAGACCGCTCAAACTTATGGGTAGCATGAGATTATTTTTAATTGCTGTAATGTATTTCAATCTACGTATGATAATACTACATGAATAAAAATGAAATGAAATTAAATTGAAATTTTTGTATTAAAAATCTGCAACGCATATGAATGGTCAACTTAAACAAATACGAACCACGCTTTCGAAAATACTGTTTGTTTTTAAATTGCTTATCTCTTTTAACACTTCATCTACTCCGATTTTACAACTAATTAAAGACACCTTATCGAAAAATCATGTTTATGCAAGGGATTCACTTATCTAGGTACACCAAAATACCAAAGCAAAAAAATAGATGAGTCATTATTCGATGTGTCGCACGCCAAAACAACATTTCAAAACACTCATTCTATCTCCCATCTGCAATAGCTCATGAAAAATGAGAAAGAGATAGAGAATATGGGTCTTTAATTACCTTGTTATTGTGTGAAAGGCTTACGTCATATAAAACAATGTTTGACCTGTAGCGGAGGTATCCCTTTTGGAGGTACCATCCTTGTTAGGTAGATTTTTATTTCGTATAAATTCGCAAGGATTTTTTAGAGGACGTCAGTCTTGCAACATCCGCGAATGTGTTCATTAGAAATTCTGCACAAAAAGTACCAGAATATAAAGAAAACTTTGTATTATATATAGTTCCAGTTTAATATCGAAAATGGCTACCAAAGCAGTATTTCAATACCGTCACAAGAAATTCGATCTGGCAAAGCGATGCCGTGAGGAAGAATCATTTTCATTAGAAAATGGAACTATTTCACCTTTATCTGTCCAATGGACCGCCATTTCAAATCCAACAAAAAAAAGACGAGAAAATACCTACAAAATGGAAGTTGAAAATGGCAATGAACTTCATATAAAGACGGAGCTCATAAATTTAAATGAAACAAGTCCAGGCACCAGATACGCCACAAATCAAGCGAAAGAAAGACTTCTGCAGCCCGAAAAAAATGTTAACGTCACAGGTAATCAAACCCGTGTAAAGACGGACATAACCGATTTGACTGGAACCATCCCCAAATCCATAAAATCTAAACGCAGATCAATGAAAATTGAACAACAATCCCCATCGAACAATGAATTCTCACTTAAAATCAAGGAAGAACTCATCGAGGTTAATGCTATAGTGCCAGAAATTCCAAGAGAAGCCTATGAGGAAATTTGTAAATTTCGTGGCAACATGGTCCGCCAGTTCCCGAAGAAAGAACGCAGCGCAAAGGAGCAAGAACGGCGTGATAAAAATACCTTTGCATGCCGTAGAAGTCGCCGAGTCAAGAAAATTGAACAAGTTGCCGTCGAGGAAGAGTACAAGGGCTACAAGGACACAAACCTTCGATTGGCGGAGTATTCAATGAGAGCAACAGCTTATTTCAAGGAGTTAATCAGTATGGCCGAAGAAGCTACATCCGACATTATTGTTATAGATTGAAGTTTTTTGTAATCTTTTTAACCATACCGTGATATATACGTACATATGAATAACTTTAATAAATAGATTTACGTAATTTGATTTAAACAAAAACAAGATTTGTATATATTTTTCATTAATTCCTCATTCACTCAGGGAAGGAAGGCATGTTTATTATGTCATGTTTATATAATCACTTTATTGAGTAAAAGGGTAACCATTACAGTTTATCTATATCCACAAATACATAATACTTAATTAAGCAATTGTTAAGGAAGATTCTAACTTCTGGGAAGGCATGTTTAATGATTTGAACTGCGCAAATTACAATATTTACAATCTATGCGCTTTATTGAGTAAAAGGGTAATCATCACAGCTTATTTATATGCGCAAATACATAATATTTAATTAAGCAATTGTTAAAGAAGATATAAGACATTTAAATGGTTTTCAAAAACGAAAGCCTTATGTAACAATAAAACTTCGGAGACATTTAAAGCTTAAGTTTAATAATTATAACCTTTACCTATATATGTACATGAATAAGTACGGATACTTGCTCTCAAAATATATAGTTTTGGGATTAACTTGAGATCAACCTTCATTCATGGGTGCGCTTCTACACATTTCCGTAATGGGTAGCTATAGCTACAAAAGCATGTAATGCGTATAAACATAGACACACTGCGGATAACGTCACAATGTGTCTTTAGATGACGCTTTGATAAGAGCATTGGAAATGAAGAACGAAGGAACCTTCCTTCAAATTATAAGTCGGAATAGGTGTCGGAATAAGTCGCGACAGGTGGCGGAGTGCGCACAAATCGGCTATGTGGACGATTTTCACTGTTTTTGATGTGAAGCACTTAAGAAATTTCTAGAAGCCTTTTTCAATATTGAGTTGAACTCAATAACTATTGCACCAACGACTCTATTCTTAGCGCTTTGCACAAGGCTCAACTAAATATCGGTATTTGCGACTGGGTTGTAGTTATACACGGATTGTAGTGTACATCGCGCTAGATCAATCCGACTCTAGGAAAATATAAACAGAAACGTCCGGGAAGGAATACCTCATTTTTCGCAAACTCATTTATCCCTTATATGGTTGGCAAAATGCTGAAAATAATAACAATTGATAGCTTCAACGTTGCGGCCTAGATTAGGTGCAGCTAAAAATTCGAATACGCATTTCTTTTAATAAATAATTGGATCAGCGTCGGAGGTCTGGGATTCAACCGTTCAAAGGATTAAAGTATTGAGTGCAACAAAACAATTTGTAGTACCTGCTCGTAACTCTGGAACTTTAATTTCCCACAGAAACGTTAGATAGGCCAGTAAGTCACAAATAAAGAAATGCTTTCCTTCGAAGTCGGTACGGGTGCTACCGTCCTTTGGGAAGCCCTAAGGATTGAAGTGTTGATTTAGGATTTCAAGAAGACAACATCGAACAGTAGGTTATTAATGCCAGACTATATAAGAAAAACGCTGAGTCCAACACGCCAGATACTAGTGTGCAATTCAATTACTCCATGGAACAATTTCCACCTCTTCAAACTAAGGTAAAACCTAGAGAAACCACCTACGAACAACATGCACATCCACTCAAAAGAGTGGAGGGAGCCTCAATCAAATCGATCAAGCCTGACGGCAAAGTTGTGACTGAGAGAGAGCTTTTTACTCCAGAAGAAATTCAATCTCTTATCATAGAGATGACCAGTCAATTATCTGATTGTAAAAATAAATCTGAACAGTTTAACCCAATCGCATAATTAGCTATAAAATTTTATTTATGGTAAGTTGGAATGCTAGAGGCATTAGCAAAAAATCTACTTAATTTTAGTACCTAAATTAAGTACTAAATTAATTGAAAATATTGGAGTGGGGTTATTTTTTTTAATGGAAGAATTGTCTAAAAAAATTGCGAAATTATTACAGAAGAAATTGGCAACGATCTCGATTGCCATGTTTCCTTCACAACATGAACAAGTTAAATAATAAAAATAAAAAAATAATAATCTCAAACTTCAAATTCTGAAAAAATGCAGCAACACATTTTGGAATATGGCAAAAATAATGAAAAAGAAATACAATGTTACTCGTATCTCTTCGCTGACTGATAAGACCAACTTTCTCAAATAAGTATTGTGAGAAGGCTAATATCAGAATGGGCGACATAGAAACCCAAAATTAAGTTGAAATTGCGATTTCAAGATTAAATTCAGCACCAACCTAATATGTACGAGTATGTAACCTACGATGAATTTAATTTCCAAACTTACGTCAAACTATCGCCAATAACTGGAATTGAATTTTTGGTATTCATTTTTAACGGTTGCTTTAAACTACAAAATTTTCCTTCGGATTGGAAGAAGACCAAGGAGATTCTCATTTTAAAACCCGGTAATCCCGCAAATCTCTCTATTCCCAAACTTTCGAAGGCATTGCCAAAACACAGATTGATAAGGTGCTGAACGAAAAGAATATCTTGCTTTTGCAGCAGTTTGGATTTGGGAGTTATCTCATAATACTGTACAGCAAGTAGACAGAATAACCAAGTATGTTAAATATGGTCTCGCTACTAATTCTACGGGCTTGGTTCTGTTAGACGTTGAAAACTCTTTTGTTTCTGTCTGAAACACTGGGTTCTTCTAACTTTTGGTTTCCCTGATTATATCGTAAAAATCGTTAATAGTTTCTTGTCTGAAAGTTTATTTGTGGTTTGCTTAAACAACTCTTACTTTTTCGAAAATCATATTTCTGCATGCGTACCCCAAGGCACAGTATTAGGACCAGTGTTGTATAATATCTGTATTTCTGATTTTCCACAACTTCCGAACGGTGAGTTTTCAATGTATGCAGATGGCACAGGAGTGAGTATATTCATCCCATTCGACTGGGTTCGAATTGAATTGAGGGTGGCCGTGGTGTAGTGGTAACATCATCGCTTGTCACGCTGTTGGTTCACGGTTCAAATCCTGATATCAAGAATCATCTATTTATTTATTTGGCATGAAATAAATAAAAAAGTTGATCAAATAAGTCAACTCTACTGCGAAGGCATAACACTGGCAGTAGAGTGGTCATATGGCTGAAAATGCAACTTGATCGTGATGATGACATCAGGAGGCCGGACAAAAATACTGTGAATCATGAGCAAAGACAAAAGCAAAACCAAGAAGCTCCCCAGTTATCTATACGCTACCCTTGGACTTTACAGAAAACTTAATACTATCTGAGTTTCAAACCACTACACTAAATCTTTCTTTCTCTCTCTCTCTCTCACTTCTTCACAATGCCCGTGTCCTGTTATAGTATAAGAGTATTCATATCCTCTTTGGAGCGCGCAAATTATATATATAAAAAAAAAGTAATCTTCAATCGGGTCTCAGCACTATCACGACTTAGTTTGGTAGATGGAAAATAAAAGTAAATGCTTCGAAGGAGCAAGTAATCCTTTTCAGAAAGAAAAAGTAAAGCTTGTCTTTTACCTAGCAGACATTTATGTGTAAATAGTACTGAGATACTTGGATATATGTAGCTTTAGACAAAAGACTTACATATATTCAACAAACAAATTACAAACACACTAGATAAAGTTAATATAACAATTAAAATAATGTATCCCCTTTTTAACCGAAAATCTCTAATGAGCGAAAAAAACCTAATTATATTTAATTTATATGTTGTATGGTAGTTCAGTGTGGGGTAAATGTGCAAAAACACATATCAATAAGATGCAGATAGCGCAATATAAACTCCTAAAATTATTATCATATTTAAGCTTTCTTGGCACTTTTCGACACTTGAGCTCCACGATAAGGCCAACATCGATCTAATTAACTCAAGAATAAATAGACTTATATATATAATACAAAGTATAAATTGAATTGTCAAATGTCCGATAATGCAATAGTTAACAGTTTAGTTATTGTGTAAGTGAATATTATATTCTTAACAATTTATTTATTTGTGCATTAACGATATATTTCTGTATATGTACAACATATTAATTATTTGTTTATTTATATATAAATATTCTTATTATCTATTTATTTTCCATGTATCTATATATTTATTTATTTATTTACTTATCTGTTAATGTATCTATTTATTACTAATTTATTGTGTGTTTATTAATGCGTTACTATTTATGCATCATTTAGTTATTATTTATTTATTTATTTTTATTTGTTTTTTTAGGTTTCCTTGTTGCTTTTCCGTTCTAATCATTTGTTTAATTCTGGCCTTGTTTCACTTCATAAATACAATTTTTTTCAGTAGTAGGTTATTATAACTCATGTAAATTTTGCGGTTATGACCAAATATTGTTAAAATTTATAAATAAGTAAAAAAAAAACAAATAAATAAAAAAATAAGGCTATAGGGTTAGCGCCAGTTAGATGAAGAATGATCAAAGTCATTTAAAAGAAATATCAACAGCCCATGTCGCAGGCGACAACAAAGGGGATGAACTTTCAAGGAAGAGATCAGACAAATTAAGAAATTAATCTCAGAAATAAATTAGACGATGGAACCGTGATAAAATCAAACATTCCATGGACACATTTGGCTGCATTCGGTACCGCATGAACACTGTGTGGTAAGACGAAATTCATTTTCCTAATAAGTTTCGTCGTAGAGATGAACTGCCTTTCTTTGTACTAGGCATTTCGACATTGTCATCCAGGCACAAAATCTTGATTTATTCGACAATGGCTATTACAGGAGTTCCGGAGACAAAACCCATCTAGGTGAAAGACCAACCTATTGTTGGTCAATCTACGTGAATTGATAACTGATTTTAGAGAACATACCAACTTATTTACTCGTACCTGGAGTATTTGCTCGTAAAATACACTTTGCCATAAAAAACATATGTAATTATCTGCCTTCTTGAACTGAAACCATTTTCTCGCTCACTCTTTCTCCCATCTCCAATTGCTCTTGAAAAATGTGAAAGAGACAGAGAATGTGGGTCCTTAATTACCTTGTTATTGCATGAAAGGCTTACGTCATTAAAATCAATGTTTGACCTGTAGCGGCGGTATCCCTTTTGCACGTACCATCTTTGTTAGGTAGATTTTTATTTCGTATAAATTCGAGAGGATTTTTTTTAGAGGACGTCAGTCTTACAACATCCGCGAATGTGTTCATTAGAAATTTGTGCACAAAAAAATATCAGAATATAAAGAAAACTTTGTAGTTCCAGTAATATCGAAAATGGCTACCGGAGCAGTATTTCAATACCGTCACAAGAAATTCGATCTGGCAAAGCGATGCCGTGAAGAAGACTCATTTTCATTAGGAAATAGTACTATTTCACCTTTATGTGTTCAATGGACTACAATTTCAAACCCAACAAAAAAAAGACGAGAAAACTCCTATAAAATGGAAGTTGAAAATGACAATGAACTTCATATAAAGATGCAGCTCATAAGTTTGAATGAAACAAGTCCAGACACCAGATACGCCACAAATCAAGCGAAAGAAAGATTTCTACAGACCGAAGAAAATTTGAACATCACAGATAATCAAACCTGTGTAAAGAGAGAAGTAACAAAATCTAAACGCAGATCAATGAAAATTGAACAACAATCCCCATCGAGCAATGGATTTTCATTCGAGGAAGAACTTATAGAGGTTAATGCCATTACGCCAGAAATTCCAAGAGTGATTTTGTAAATTTCGTGGCAACATGGTCCGTCAGTTTTCGAAGAAAGAACACAGCGCAAAATAATAAGAACGGCGTGATAAAAATACCTTTGCATGCCGTAGAAGTCGCCGAGATAAGAAAATTGAATAAGTTGCTGTAGAGGAAGAGTACAAGGGCTTCAAGGACACGAACCTTCGATTGGCGGAGTATTCAATGAGAGCAACAGCTTATTTCAAAGAGTTAATCAGTATGGCCGAAGAAGCTACATTCGACATTATTGTTATAGATTGAAGTATTGACAACTAATTTTTTGTAGTCTTTTGAACCATACCGTGATATACATACATATGAATAATTTTAATAAAGAGATTTAATTTGACATTTTTCATTAAATTTCCATTTACTCAGGCATATGCGGAATCATTAATATTGTAACTAACGAAGGCATGTTTAATGATTAGAAATGCACAAATTACAATATTTGCACTTTATTGAGTTTCTTTCAAAGCATACATGTAGTTTTGGGATGAACTTGAGATCAACTTTCATTCAGGCATGATCATGGCTGCACTTCTACACATTTCCGTAATGGGTAGCTATAGCTACAAAAGCATGCAATGCGTATAAACATAGTTACACTGCGGATAACGTCACCATGTGTCTTTAGATTACGCTTTGATAAGAGCATTGGCAATGAAGAAATTATAACTCGGAATAAGTGTCGGAATAAGTCGCGATAGGTGCACAAATCGGCTGTTTTTGATGTGAAGTGCTTAAGAAATTTCTTAATAAATGATTTTATCAGCGGCCGAGGTCTGGGAATCAACCATTCAAAGGATAAAAATTTTAAGTCTACTAAAACAATTTGCACCACCTGCTCGTAACTCTGGTACTAATATGTGACATAAGATTTACAGTTTAAATTTTCCACAGAAACTTTAGATAGACCGGTAGATCACAAATAAAGATTAGCTTCCCTTGTAAACTAACAAACGGATTCAAGTTCGAAGTCGGTACGGCATCGTTTGGGAAGCCATAATTATTTAAGTGTTTATTCAGGATTTAAAGAAGAAAATATCATGCAGTAGGTTATTTAAGCTATAGAGTTAGCGCCAGTTAGATCGAAAATAGCCAAACTCATTTAAATAAAATATCAACAGCTCATGCAATTCGCAGATATCAACAATAAGTTTTGACGTAGAGATGCACTGCCATTTTTGACACTAGGCATTTCAACATTGTCATCCAGGCACTGAATCTCGATTTATTCTACAATGACTATTGCAGGAGTTCAGGGACAAACCCCATCGAGCTGAAAGAGCAACCTATTGTTGGTCTATCTACATGATTTGATAACTGGTGTTAGGGAAAAGACCATAACCAACTTATTTGCTAGTACCATACCCTTTGCAAAAAAAGCATATGGAATCATCTGCCGGTAGCCTTCATCATTCTGTATTTTTACTTAGACCTATAAGGTCAAGTATTGGTTTCATGAAAAAATGAGACCTCGAGATTTTGATCAATCTTAGTATTACTGTAATGGAAAATCTCAAAAAATAGGTCTCACAATTCTGTCTGTATGTATGTTCGACTGCAGGCTAAATGGCCAGACGGATTTTCTTTTAACTTCATATATGCGGTCTGTGGGTTCACAATTTTCACTCTAATCCCAAAATTAATGGTATTTTACTAGTATCCGATTTAGTAAAAATTGATTTTCTCGAAAACGGCTCTTACGATTTTGTTCAAATTTAACATTTGAGTTACAGTAGGTATATCCAATAGATGGCGAACCAAGTTTTTGCCAAAAATGTGTATAACGGTAATTTACTTATTAGCTGGTTTTGAAAGTTTGCTATTTCTTGGCTATGACTATAATTAGAAATCAATATTTGAAGAGTATTTAGCATATACAGGATTATGGCATACCAAGTTTTGGTAATTGTAATTTTAACGAATTGTGAAAAAAAAGAATAAAAACATTTTTAACGATTTTTTTCTTTGAATTTTAAATCTGAGTGATTTGCATATACATATGTAGGTGCAAGTACGTGCAACCCAGTCGTGAAGGAAAAAGTGAGCTAAAAGTGGGGATATCCTAGTTGTACGTTAATGCACAATATGCTTATATGCAGAAATACTAATATTCACGGGTTGGCAATGGCGCCGGTGACCCCAAAATCAGCTTCTTTAGAGCTATGCATCAAACGTTTGCCATAAACTCTGGCATTAATTTATGATGCGGGTTGGGAATATCGACATTTATGTCAAAACAGATTGATGAAAGTGCAACTTTTTGTCAAATTGATATCCTATGCTACTCCAACCTCCGACTAACCAAATAATGTTAAAGTTAAGAAAACTCTTGCAAAAGAAAACAAAAACTTTGTGTATAAATGTTTAACGATAAAAACTTCATATACATAGGTATATTTATTGCATGTGCACTCAAGACAGTGTAGTAGAAGCTGGTACATACATTCGTTTCGCTTGTTAAACATCCAATAGTCCAACAGGTTTCTCAGTGACGTATGGAATTGGAAAACTTGTTTCAAGTAAACCTTCCATATATATTTTTATATTGTCAGTTATAGGTAAAATTAATTCAAGGGGAGAAACACAAAAGGGAGAACTTAAGGGGCACGATTGACATATGTATATATGTACTCGTACAAGTAAGTACTTTGTATGATGACCTTCATGATACAAGCAAGTAAATTATACCTGCGCATTTGAATTAATTATTGCAAAATTTGACTACGTAGCTTTATTTTCAATAATTAGAGGTATAAATTTAGTCATAAAATAAGTAAGAGTCTTAAATATGTAATAAAAAAATAGTTATTTGATTATTGCACAAATTAAAATTTAAATATTTTCTGGGAAAGAATATTGCGAATAATAAGATCTGTTTATTTATTATAATAATTACATCCTTCAAATTTCAGAATTTTAATGGTAATTTTTAAAGTTATCTACTTACTTTTGTGATGATACAATAAATATAAATACATTATAAAAGGACATGAATATAATGGAAAACAAACAGTAGTTATTTAACTACATATTCGTATTATGATAATAGCTGCTATGAGAACACGTGTTAAAAAATCCAACGATTTTGGGGAGTATTGTTAATATGAATGTACTTAATTAAGATATTTAAAGTTAGAATATTACTTAAATACAAGATGTTCCTTGAGAAAAAAGAATTTTAAAAAATGTATTTTGTATTAAAATATGATTTTATTCATTATCGCAATTGAAAAAAACAAATTTTGTGGTTAGGTAGGTAGGTAGGTAGGTGTGGTTGTGACAGCATACTATGCTGAAGCATAATTAGCAGAAAGGCGCCGTTTTAATACCACAACTCAAGTGACCTAAATTGTTGTAAAAACTGACGTTGGACTTGTGGGAAAGGAGAGAAAAGATTATTTAAATCCACCCGTGGCATTGAGGAAACTGATAACGTCCCCGATGCTTCCCTCCGCTAACTCACTAATACTATCAAAAAGGTGTCTGCCAAGTATACAGTGTCTGACCCTACTAAGGGCCGGACACTTACAAAGGAAGTGAAGCATTGTTTCAGGCTCGTTGGCCATATTGCAGCTACGACAATGTGCATTAAAAGTAATGCCCAGTCTGGCTGCGTGGACCCCTATGGGCCAATGGCTAGTGCTAATTGCCAGAACTCTAGCAATATCTGCCCGGTTTCTGTTTAATAGCTCTTGTGTTCTGCGCCAGTTATACTTGGGCCACATCTGCCTGGATATGAAACAGTTCTGCAACCCTCGCCGTCTATTACCAGCATCTGCGAGGAAATGAGAAAAGATTCTACCCTTAAGGGCCCCTAACGGAATGTTGACATCCTCCGCACGGGAGCAATCAAGGGCAGATCCCTGCCTCGCCAATTCATCAGCCCTTTCGTTTCCGTCAATGTTACTATGACCAGGCATCCAGATGAGGCTGATCCTAGACCGATGATCGAGTGCGGCAAGCTCCTCCTTGCATTGTTCAACAAGTTTGGAGGAGGAAGCCGCAGATACGATGGCTTTGATAGCGGCCTGGCTATCAATGAAAATGGCTATGATAAGTTGTATCGATTATATTTGAGGAGACGGCACGCCTCTCGTATAGCAAGAACTTCCGCCTGGAATACGCTACATGAATTGGGTAGACGAAATGAACTAGAGATATTGAGGGATTCAGAAAAGATTCCCGCCCCTACTCTGCAGTCCATTTTCGACCCGTCAGTGAAAATGGTTGTTTTGAACTCGTTAGTCACCGCGCCACATTTCCATTCCGCCCTGGAAGGGAATCTCACAGTGACATCATTGCGAAAGTTCACCCTGGGAATTATATAGTCGGTCGGATTTGTCGCCAACCCCCGTGGTAGCAGATAAGGATGTTGTGGCCGTAGAGGCTATCGCACCAGCTACCTGTTTCTCTTAATCTGACCGCACTACACGCTGATATGTACTTTATATGAAGGTCGAGTGGTACAAGGTGAAGGATTACGTTCAAGGCTTCAGTTGGGCATGTTCTCATCACCCCCGTAGCACCTAGAGCCGCAGTCCTTTGTACTTTGTTGATGAGTTTAGTGATGTATGCTTTCTTAACCGCTGGCCACCAAACTAGCGTTCCATAGGAATGAATAGGGCGCACCACAGCAGTATACATCCAAATGACCATCTTCGGACGGAGTCCCCTGCTGTTCAATGTTAAGCTTCCAGCTTAATTTAGGGTCGAGTACCACACCTAGGTACGTAGTACTAGATGATAAAGAGAGCAATTGGTTATTAAGCCGTGGAGGCATTAAAGCCGGTATTTTGGTTTTTGTGGTAAAGAGCATCAGTTCAGTTTTGCTAGGATTGACGCTAAGTCCACATCCATGTGCTAATCTTATCCAAGGCACCTTCCATAATCTCACTGATCACAGAAGGAAATATCCCCGATACCAACACTACCACATCATCCACATACGCGACAACCTTGACTCCGTCTCGGTCAAGCCTACACAGAATTTTGTTGATTACCATAAGTCAGAGAAGAGGAGAGATAACCCCACCCTGAGGAGTTCCCCTTACAACGGATATGGTGGAAACACTATTACCGCGTGTCGATTTAATGATTCTGGTGTTTAGCATAGTCACTATCCACTTGCTAATAAACTCCCCTACACCCAGTTGGGACAGAGCCTCCTGAATCGATTCAGTACTAACGTTATTGGAAGCACCTTCAACATCTAAAAATGTGGCAAGAGTAAATTGTTTGTAGTGTTGCCTTTTCTATCGTACGCACAACTTCATGGAGCGCCGTCTCAGTCGATCGCCCCTTAGTGTACGCATGCTGAGATTTTGATAGAAGGGATGTATCTATTGTATTACGGATGTGCGTATCTAACATACGTTCCAACGTCTTAAGGAGAAAAGATGACAAGCTGATGGGTCTGAAATCCTTTGCAGATTTATGTCCCCGCTTCCCCGCTTTCGGAATAAACACAACACGAACACGCCTCCAACTCAGGGAGACGTGGTTTAGAAGAATACAGCTTCTATAGATCGGAACTAGCCAAGGGACCACCTGCTCCAGTGTTTTTTGCAGCATTACCGGGAGTATGCCGTCAAGTCCAGCCGATTTATAGGGAGAGAAGCTGGAAATGGCCCAAGAGGTATTAGCCTCTGTAATTGTTGTCTTAATATCGTTCCAAGATGAGAATTGCACATCTTGAGGACAAATTGAGTGAGCAATCTCATTTTTTCACCCTGGAAAGTGAGTTTGCATTAAAAGCTCCAGAGCCTCGCTATAGGAATCTGTCCAAGTCCAAGCAGTTTTAGGCATTAAGGAGCCTTCCTCCAGATGCGGGCCCTAGGTCTCCTGGGGATATCCTTGGCTTGAGCTTCAAGCCCTCCCAGGCATCACTAACCTTACTGATACACTCTCCAAGGAAATCCTTAGAGAATTGGTCCTTACATCTGATGACCCAATATCCCCTGACCAACTCGGCGGAAACATGGCAGAGGTCCCCTTGGCTTTGCCAAAAGGTAGTCCATGACCATATTGGATAATCTGGCTTCACCTACCGTCTTGCCGTCAGAGGAGCGCTCGTAGATGGTCCCTTGCCACCTCGGAGAAGTGTCGCGTCATCTGGTTCGCACTCGCAGCATGCGTACTTGGCTGTTGAAGAGACGAAGAGGCGGTCCTGGCAAACTTGTTTTTTTTTGCCGCGCGATTGGTCTCATCTAGAGACCTGTTGCGTTTGTTAGCAATGGGTGCCTTTTTCTTCAGCTGTTGTACTCATCGACCACAGCTTGGTACTTAACCTTGTCCGCTTCGTATTTCTCATGAATGCAGCCAGCCGCTTCATTTTTGGCAACCTTGCCAAGAATGAAACGAGCCATGTTGTACTTGCCTTTCATGAGGGCGCCTGGCGTTTTCTTCTTGTTAGACGAACCATTGCCACTAGCCTTAGTGGACTTGGTTGCCGTTGTGACAGTGTGTTCTGCAATTAACTGGTGAGCCATCCCCTGTACTGCTAGTACTGGCTCCGGCTGAGGAGAAGACTGTCGACTCCTGACTGGAGGCCAACAATTCGTCTTCAGATGAGGGGCCAATGTCTGGCATCCCCATCTAAACCTTGTTTTTTTCCTCTTTTTTTAGTTTTTATCTTTTTTTTTTTTTGCTTGGATTAATTTTTTTTTGGTCCCACGAGTAAGTCCGCAAAAGAGAGTCCATCTTTTCAGAGCCGACATACCAGGATAAGGCATTTATACTACCGACCTCTCCAGGACATCGATAGGGACCGTTAGCGACAAGCACCTTTAATCAGCAGCTGGCCACGAAACCATCGGAACGGGTACCTCAACAGCTTGGCTTAAGTGAGATTTATGGTTTACTCCAACCTCGTCCTAATGGACCACAGCGCACGATTGAAACATGCGTGTAAATCCTTAGCTGACACTAAACACCCGAAAGGTGAATAGCCATTTCCGGCGGGCGCCCACGGGGAGGACCAAGGACGAGGATTTTGCCCACCATTTTGCGGTTAAGTTTTTTGAAAGGAAATTTTCAAATCTTGGAGCACTCAGACTCGATTTACGATCCATTGTACTACCTTTTTAGTGTAGTGGAGAAACTTAGATTTTGTTCGTTTTCCTTTTATTCGCGGTGCCTGTTGGTTGCTGTTCCCCTTTCGGGCTTGAACTTGCACAGCTCGGGTCACAAGCAAACACAGTACCCACTACACCGTGGGCACCATTTCACCATATACTACTAATCTATATAAAATGAATTTTCTCAGCATATGACAGTCTAATTGTGGGTATGAATCCGATGAACTCGAAAACCCTTGAACCGATTATTGTGATTGTATAGAAAATTATTTCGGGTAATACAGGCCATAAATTATTGTATTCAGCTTTAACAGGACTGAGCAGTACACAAAAAAAAAAAAAACGCCGCACCAATCCTTTCTAGAACGTATTGTATCTGTAAATGTTTAATAAGATATTGTCTTATCATGTTCTTATATTATCTACCTGTTTTATATAAAATTGCTGAAGTATGTACACACTAGCAAAAAAAGGTACAAAATAGGAATTTTTATGCCATCCATCAATAAATGAAAATGCGAAAAAATTTTATTTTATTATTATATTGTTCCTTTTAATTTATATAATATAATTTTTTATACTTTTCAGTTTTCAAATATGTATACCTTTTTCATTGTGGACATTTGTTTCCAAATTGGATCAGTATTAAATTGAGAATAATCAAATTCATGTTTAGAATAAACAATTTCAAATTAAGAACTCTTTATTCCAAATTTCAAGTTGATTACATCCAATTTGAATTTGTTTAGCCTCAATTTAAAACCGTTTATCGGGTCGATAAATACGTTTCTAATTTAAAAGAATCACCTATTTATGAAACTTTCTTATGCCGAATTTACTTGCTAGTGGATAAAGTGTTTTTAATGTAAATTGCATATGTGTAACAGGATAATACTTGTACGTCACTTGCGAATTATTATAAGCGCTCCCTGTACCTGACGCATTTGGATTCACTTCGAACTACATTAGAACAGCGGTTTGTTAAAATACAGTCTTATAAATAAATAAAATATATATTTTGTAAATTCTTCTGCTTCTACGTACGCGTAAAAAAAAAAGATCAAGTTTGGAATTGGTGGAAAATACTTCGAATTGCAAGTCATAAAAATACAATAGAAAATAAGAAGTTCTTGCTGGCACTTTTCCATGTTCAGCACCCAAGTCTAAGCAAATAGTTGCTTACTAAGAATTTTTATTTCGTATAGGTGCACTGGAAATGTCCTCACAGTTGCGGAATACGTCCCCAGTGCTACTACTGATAGGTCATTAAGCACCTTGGACACGATCAGCTATCCTTTACAGAGGATAGAATGGGGGAAATTATGAATTATCCACACGTTCCAATTTGTGCACACGATCGTTATCTTCTTCAACATTCATTATTACAATCAGGCAACTGATGTAAATCGACAGGATCATTCAATACAAACAACAAAATAGGAGGAGAAGTTTGGAAATTTGTCCGTCCTCTGGAAATCTCTACCGATATCTGGGGAGCAATAAAAAACGCAGGCGATGTGCTAGTACACTTGCCAATTTAGAATCGCCATAAAAATTGGTCCCTTAAAAATGCTATGTGTTTAGGCATTTTAACGATCGATTCAAGAACATATTATTATATTGACAAAAAATAACCGATACAAGATAATGAATGAATCCTTTTTTTACAGCACTAGTGGATAATCTTCCTAGCCTATAAAGCCATCAAATTCTTACTGGCAAACTTAACCATTCTTTGAAATTCTAGTTACCCACTTGACAAAAAGCTCGACTTTTTTTTTACATATCTCGAAAATGAAGCAAGATAAAGTAACAACTGTATAAATATTATATATAAGGCATGCAATTTTCTAAAGTAATGATCCAATTCATTTCTGTATGAACTTCGTTTAATAAACTTCATTTAATGACTTTGTAGAATACTTTTCTCCCCCTATTTATTTAGTGGTTTTGTAACAAAAATATGTATTTTATAGATTTACGTAGCTTTCTCATGGTTTCAAGTCTCAAAACTCAATGTCGACAGATGCAAGTACACATATTTTATAAGAAAGAAATTTGCAAAGGAGGCTTTTGGTTCTCCCATAAAAATAATTTTTTATAATTTGGTCCACCACTTATTAATTTTGTGCAAAACTTCAGCTTTCTAGGTCCTACGGTTCAAAAGTTAAAAGCATGTAACATATACACAGACAGACGGACAGACAAATACCGTGTTGAATCAATTAGTGTTCCGTTTATACCACTCTGGTACTGAACACGAAAAAGGACCTAGCATTTTGAACGACGAATGCTGTCTATTTTTATTAAAGCCCGAAGTTATCCCATACTACCGAGCCCGAGCAATTGTTTTGCGACTATAAAAACATAAGTGTTGCATTGAAATTTCAGATGATTGCGTACAATTTAAAAATTAACTTAATTCGTAGGTATAATGTAACAAATCCATTTTCTGACAATGTTTCTGCTTGATTTTCAATGTAAAACAAGCCCTCCAACTCGTGTGTAATATACGTTAATATCTTGGTAATATGTTTTTTCTAAATATTGGAGAAGGAGCAGGAAAATGAAGTTTTTGATTGTAATAATTTCACTTGTTAAATTTGTTATTTATGGTTATTTGGTGCCAAAGACAAAAAAGACAACATTTAGAATACTACTCGGAAAGATTGACACCCTCGTAGCACAGTATAGAGCAATCAAATTTATTGGGAAAATTACTTTTGAAACATCTTGCGGCATAGAAAATAGTTGTTAATCGTTATTGAAATAAAGGACACGACTTTGTTGCACGTACTTGTGTTCGTTCGTAAAATGTCAGATTTTAAATTAAATTAAACAAAATCGATAAAAAGCGAACAAAATTTTCCAAAATGTTCAAAATATAAATGCCATATCCTCACATATATCGAAAAAAGACGAGCTGTCAATTTCCCAATAAAATTTCCAATCCAAAACTTAGCCTATATTCTACCGCCATACCGGTAACCGTTGATACAATCCGGTGCAATTATTTTCCCCCATTTTAATGGATCAAATCATTTTTTTCTTTTTTTTCGTTCAATGGTGGCAGGCTGTTAGGTCTAATTTCGAGGTTGAATATTTAATTTGATTGGACTATAAGGATGTCTGCTGAGCATTAAAAAAAAAAAGCAAAATGTTCAAGAGCAAACAAACCGTTTTGGGAAGGTGGGTTATGCATGCATACGATCGAATTAGTTTTAATTTGTATTTCTTCTCATAAGTACTACAAATTTAATAGTCAAAACCATCTGAACTTAGTGAGAATTGAGTAACTACCTCATTTATATAGCGTTAGTGAAGACGTACTATAAAGTGAGTGGGTATAATGTTACACGCATTTCGTACAACAAGTTTCCCAATCGAGGCACCTGCTCGACAATGAAGTCCTAAGAATTAGAATTAAACGCTAAATTTATTTTGAAATATATGCAATAGCGAAAATATCGTGGCCAGTCTTAAAAGCAATAGAAGATTGAAATCTCTTGGGTTAGGAGTCGCTTGTTGCTAATTGCTGATGTTAGAGTAGAAGAAAGAAGAAAAGTTATCATGAGATCAAATTGCACCCACTTTCCTACCTATCACTCACTACAAAAATCTCATAAATAACTATCATAGAATGAAAAGCTTAGTCGTAAAGTAATGACAATGTAAAACCCTCATGCAGTAATTAACTCAATGAAAACTAACGACCCTATATGAATTAATAAATATTCACAATTTGTTATAAGAGTAGAAATGAAAACTAATGGCAAATATGTACGTTTGAATTTTTTTTTAAATTTTAAATCACACACATATCGTTATTACCAATGTGGAGGGAGGTCTTCCACTTTGATTTGTTTTACCCGTTGCAATTTCACATATCTATGTAATTAATTCACTGATGGCGAATGTAGTATACGAAAAAAAAAAAAAAAAAAAAAAAAAAACAGCAAAAACAACAAACAAGGGGGGAAAAATTATTATGAAGTCCAATATATACAAGGCTTTTGGCAGTAGTATCTTTTAGATACTCGCCGATCTTTGTACAGTGAATACGCATTTGTCGTTAATACTGCTGCTGATTTAAATTCATTATTTTTTTATTTTCTTTAAGTATAGTGTTTCACTTAGTGGGAATAAATATGAAATTAATAATTTTACAAGCAGCACTATTCTGCTCTGTAGTATATGGTGCGAGTGTACCTGATAAGGCAACACCGGATACGGATGAGTTTGTTTTACGTGAGTGGCATTTCTATTGAGAATTTGAAAATATATTCCAGAAGTGTGGTATAGTTTGGAGGTAGATTTTCAGTCGATAACTAAATAAACTGATATAATGCGTGGTGAGTTTATTCTGAACTACTTCTGCACTGAAATTACAGCAATATTCTTAATGTTCAGAGTACGTAGCTTAGTCAAAAAAAAAAAAAAAAAGTGCACGTTTGGGTTGCACTTGTACTTTTGAAAATCACTCAAACTTGGTTTTAAAGAAATTTTTAATATATATATTTTTTTTAAAAAAACTGACAATTTTCTAAGGCTTGGTGCGCCATATCCTTATAAATGTCATATACTGCTTAGATGTCGATTTTCGATAAAATCGTTTGAGGCATATCCGAGAAATAATCTATTTTCAAAAACTCGGTAATAAATATAACAAATACCGTTACACAAAAAGATTTGTCTGTTAAGTTTCGGTAACTTAATTTATGCATTTTTATTTGAATTTTACAATATCATCCGTCAAACTTACCCGGTGACTTTCTATTTTGTTTTTAAAAATATTTTAATTGGCAAAAAATCTATCAATTTACAAAAAATAGCATTTCTTCACACCAAGTGCTGACCCAGAGAATCCCCGGTAAAAAAAAGTGTGAAAAAACATTTTAATCGAAGATCTCTGTTTATCGTTGTTTCTAATTAGAGGTTAAGATTTAATCTGAATTGGACAAACTGGGGATTACTAACTACTGAGTTTTGGTAAGTTCCCAGATGAATTTAAATGTTCAAGATTTGATTTAGTTGGACCTTTATCAATTATCTGTTTAGTCCAGGAATTGTCAAAAAATCTAGGATTTTCTATCGATAGATAGGGTGGTTTAGATGAACTTATAGCCTCGTTCACCAGAGCGGCCATTAATGAATTCAAAAGCATTGAAATTATAATCCGACCTGGCAGGTGTTCCGAAAGTTTAAGCTCTAGAGACTTCTCTGGCAAACTTTTGTTTTTTTTTGATGGCCTCATTTAACGATTTTATAGAATGCTGATAATTTAGTTTATCAACCCAGTTTTACCAAACTTTCGCCCATTAAAATGGTGACAGCAAAGCCTGGAGATTGGGCACCTTCGTAACACTTTTCAGTACCTGGTCGGTAATTAATTATGGGCGTCTGCATACATATTTAACTGTACGCCACCCAAGCTCGACGCGCAGTTTAGAATTTGTTTTTGAACGAGATCTCGAAGGAGCTCATGCTTCACCTGCATCCACTGCTTTTTGGTACAGTTCAAGGTACCTGTCAGAGGTCTTATCTTTAAAGATACTCATCCTTATAGCTTTTGCAATATCAATTACCGTGCACCTAGCGGATGACCTTGCTCTACTGCTATGGTTAGCAGCGGAATTACTAGTTTATTTCTAGGTGATATTTTTATTAACGTCGGAGCTGAAGCAGTGTTTTGTAAGGAATTTTCCAAGCATTCTGAATAGCAGATCACTTTTCAATAGTTTACGCAGTATTTTCTTATTGAAAGAGATTAGACTTCTGATTTTAATGGATAGTCGATTCAATATCAGGAATGTTGAAACTGTTACTTAGGTGTTTGTTTGTTTTCAGTTTAGTGCATTGGTAGAATCGGAATAAATAGTGAAAGATTGTTAATGCTTCAATTGTTTGTTTCTCATATTTTTTTTCTGAAGCTATATTTATCTATTCTGGTAGGTGGACTGTGATTGCATTTTATTAACTTCAAATTTATTTGACGGTGATAGTTCGAACTTGAATCAACTTGGACACCCCCAATTATTTGATTAATTTTTGTACGCAGAAAGGTCTTGTAAAATCATGTTTTTTCTTAGTATTGTTCACGAAAATTAAACTTTTTCTAACATATTCAACTTTTTTTTAAATATTCAAATTCTATTTATTGTTCTAATAATCTAATTTCAAATATAAATTTATTTCTATATAAACGCGAAGATTGTACACCATAATTAGCGGTTATATTTATCTCTGGACTTAAAGAGCTTAGTAAATAAAAGTTTTACTAAAAACCCAGCTCTGGAAATGCATATGTACCTGCATATATATTTTTCAAAAGAAATTTCTGTTATTTTAAGCAAATTTTAAATAGCAAATTTTAAATAGATCCGACACTACGGATTATGAAGGTAGTTTTTAGTCTTCTTTCATGCAGAGAGCGCGCATTCGGTATATTCAGTTTTCAGTTAATGTAAGAATTAGTTCAAAATTTCAAAGACCACTAAAATGGCAGAAAAGTAACTCGTTGATACTTCGTTCTCCCTTGCCCAGTCTATGCGTGAAATAAATATAATTATCTTGAGTGTGCCGAGTATTTTTTCAATCATTGCTAAAACTTGAGGTTTAAGAATTATAAGAACATGTTTTGAAATTAAGTAAATTGTGGCACTAACCAATATTTACTAAACTTTTTATTAATAGCATTAACCTCAAAAAATATTCACCAAATTATATTGACATAATTATTACTTTAAATTTAATTATTTATTTAAATTAGCACACAAGATGTCGAATTGCATCATCGAAATTAACATTAGATTACCTCTATTAAATTTACAAATATCTTTGCATTAAAAACGTTGTACTAAACTGTGTTAAATATATTCACTTTTGAACTCATAAAAATCGATTTGCATTTATTTGCAAAGATCATAGTGCAATTTAATTAATTCCAGCTACTGCAGTCACTGGCACTGTGAATATTTTTCACATCACATTTATTGGTTACAAACAACTATGTATAATAATTTTAATACTCTATCCTAGATGCATGCATTTCACATAAATGGAATCACTGATTTAGTATGGTAGATGTTGCATAAAACAATTTTTTTTTTTCATGTATGAAAATAAATTAATTAATATATGTAAATGGTGTGGTTCTAATATTCATGTTTATTTGACCTGTTCTTGGTCTGTGGCCTACTCTATTTAAAAAAATTCTGTGCAGAACTAACAGTTAATTGAGTTGACTTACATACGTATAGAGGTTCTGAATTAATAGTTGCAATTATTAGATACACAAAGTCGGAATAATTATGAAGTGAAAAATTAATGAACATTTCTCCTTTTTGTTACTGTCCCCCAAATCAAACTTGCATTACCATCAATTACAATACGAAGATACTATTAAGATCAAGACAATATGCTGTAAGAGTCAACAGGTTAAGTTTATTGTAATATCCATTGCCTGTCTGACATCTTAACTAACAAAAACCATCGTAAACTATAGGTGATGATGCCACACCAGATTTAGGTTAAAGTTTATTTAATTTTGAGCATACTCGCATATTAATATCTCTTGCTTACTTTGGGTTCACAACAAAATTTGCTTTCTATGTCGTAAATTATTTGTTAATTTACTCAGGTGGTTGCATCAAAGAGTATGTAGAATAACCTCGTCGATTTTTAGTCGATTTTCAGAACTATTAAGGTAATTATATTTCTTATTTACATACATATAATAAATATTTTATCGAAATTCTAAGAAAATTTTAAACTCTTGCGTGTTAATTCTATTTATTTTTTTTCTCTGTATACGCATGATAAAATCGAGAGTGAAAACCTGCTCAGTATACAAATAAAATAAATTAACATAAATTATGCAGACGACCTCGTCCATTCTTAAATCAAATAATTCTATAGTAATCATCTTGTTTACTACCTATATATTGACGCATTACTGATTCTTTGTCATCATATTTATTGGTTTAATGAATTTCTTTTTTTCTTTTCTTATAAGTAGATGTATTTATCTAAGGTAAAATAATATTTTAATTCTTCACCGGGTGCTGTAGATTTGATATTGTTTGCACTTAACTGCTGTATAAATAATAAGCCAAAACTTACAATGAATTAGGGGGAACAAGTTTTATTGAATAAAAACACTTAATAGCTGTGTTTAAGTTTAAAGTTCTTAACAACACATGTCACATCACACATAGGTACATACTTGTACATTGTAGAACAGATAGTTCAGAGTTGCTTGTCATCATTTGATGTGCACTTGCTTAGATCGTAAGCTAATTATACCATGTGAGTAGATTGCCATTAATTAATGTGTAGAACTTTTATAATTTAATTGCTAGACGTGTTTGATTATTATGTTGCTAATAGATTATTACGCTTCTATAAAAGTATAAGAAATAAATAAAGATTTATCCTTCAATTAGTGAAATAATTTGAGGCATTCATTACAACTAGGCAACGTTATGACTTGTACTTTAAAAAATAGATAAATAATGGAAGTATATAAATACATGCATGTGTATGCACTGAATGCTGTGCCGATCAACTCATGTTAGTGACCAGTTTTTCAAAAATATGAGTTTGGAATCTGAAGCAAAACAAGTTCAAACCCAATTTACTACTAACAAGTGTTACTCTATAAACCCCTTCTTGGTACGAGCGCAGACAATGAGTGGTCGTTTCTTCCCCTCTTTTTTTTGTACACCTTCGCTTTCGGCAAGCATTTTTGGAGGGAATACCCATTTTTTTGGCTTTTCATCGTATTATTTTTTTTTGCGCTTTCATTGATTAATCTCGAATCTACATACTCGTAGCTCCAACCAAACTTGCTTCGACGACAGACAGGTGGTTATGTTATACTACTAACTATGATATACCTATTCTTCTAGCTTCATGCTCTGAAAATTGTATCTATTTCACGGGGATTGATGGTTTCTTCTTATTTTAATGAGTTTTTAACCGACTGTCATATTGCATGTGTCATAAATGGCAACAAAAATAACTTTCCATCTTTCTATTATTAAGAGATTACACTGATCATTTCGATATAAGGTACTCGTATTTCATATTACATTGCATTTGCTTATTTTTTAAAAAAAAGAAAGGTTTCCGTATCACTAGACGGATATTTCGCGTACCACTAATGGTATGCATATACTTGAAAACCATTGAAATAGAACAAATCAAATCTAAGAGTTGGTATAACTTGTATCTTTAACCAATGCTTTCAGCTTACTCATTTTGGAGAAAAACAAACTGAGGGCCAACTTCAAATGTATGGTTCGCCGCCCAAGTTCTTCCTTGCTCCAATCACAAACCAAAGTTTTTTGAACTGCTCAGATCACAGTCGGCATGTTTCCGAAAGCTTGAATTTGATTATTCGTTTGATTTAATAATAATAATTGTGAGCGGTTCATTTCCTTTTATTCATAGCGGCGTTGTCGCTTAGAAGGTATTTCGAAAAGTTCGTCAATAGTTTTGCTACCGAAGTAAGCCCACTTAAAGATTTTTTGGAAAAAATAAAATCATTTCAAATGACAAGTATTGTAGCTATGAAACTATTAAGTTTCTCAAAGTAGAAGTTAAAAACAAGTGTATAATTAAGCTGAAGATATATAAAAATATTTTTTTGTTGGATAAATAAAGTTTGTGGAATAATACTCGTAAAACTAAAAAATCATGGCATAGACCATGTTCTTATGAGAATATATAAATTTATGAAGAGGTAAGGAGAAAATTATAACAAATTAAAAAAAAAGGTTTTGTCTGTCTTATAATATGATGAATCAGATTAAGTCTGAATGCTCTGGCATGTTTCCGTTAAAAAAAAAGAGAAATTGTTAAGCCACCTAAGATAGCTGCATTATATTTCATTAGAGATTGTCCTGCTTATCCCACTAGTTACAGTAAAATGTGAATTAATATAATCTATGCAGATTTATTTATTGTAATCTCAATTGATATAATTATATAAACAAATAAGACCCATAATTTCAAATTGTAAAAGTTCAGAGTGGTAACTTTTATTCATGTACGTTCAACAAAAAAACATACACAAATCTTTCCCAAACGCTATTATACTTGACATGTTGTCTTTTTATTCTTTCCTATAGCCAGTGGAATTCCAACATGCAACGAGGAAGACTCCAAGTTAAATGAATGTCTACGTGATGTATTCCAAGAAATGTTACCCAAATTGCACGTAAGTTATACAAAATTATGAAATGTAAGAACTCCCAATTTTGTTCTTTCCTCAGAATGGTAACAAAGAACTCAACATCCCACCAATAGACCCGTTCGTCCTACAAAATAGTAAATATGAATATTCCAATGGAGTTCTCTCTGGTCGCATTGGTCTGAAAGACACCAAGGTCTATGGTTTAAGTCGTACAGAAATTAAAGATGTTCGCTTCAAAATAACCGAAGAGGGTACTACCATGGAAGTTGATTCCGTCACACCGCGTGTATTCATCGAAGGCAATTACAAGGCGGATATGAAACTTAACGAAGTGAAAATGAATCCAAAGGGATATTTCAATGTCTCAATGAGTAAGGAATAAAAATGTGCGCACAACGAAGATATAATTTATAAAATTAAAAATTTTATAGCCGATGTCCAATTCTCTCAAGAGATGGAAGGCAAATTCGAAATAATCAATGGAAAGCGTCATTTGCGTATGGTGAAATACAATATGAGTCCCGAAGTTGGTGACATGAAAATTTATGCCAGTGGACTGTTCCCAGATCCAACATTGAGTAAGTTAAGATAATTATGTCTAAAGAGATAACTCAGAAGAAAATCTATTCTTTCACAGATGCTATCGTTCTGGATTTCATCAACCAATACTGGCGTGAAATCTACAAAGTTATGCTGCCCGAGACACGTGTGTACTGGGAACCTATCGCTTTGAGTGCAATGAATGAGTTCATGTTACATGTTCCATTCGATAAGCTTATTACCAAAAATTAAAGATATTTATAATGTTAGGTGTTCTGTTTTAAATCGACTGTGGCTACACAGAAAATGTTCAAAGTGTGATTTTTATTAAAAATTGTTGTCTTCTATAATTCATTTGAACTCTGAATGTTATTCTTGGCTTACGTAAGTCTATCACTAGGCTAAGGTCGAACATACATATAATATCAAATGACGTGCCTCGAACTCAAGTGCATAAGTGAATAAACCAAAATTGGGTGAACTAAAGGAAAATGAGAAAAAAAAGTTACTCATACGCCAGAGAGAACACATTTACCAAATACAACAATTATCTCGTGATATGCATCTGGGCAGGGGGCTAGCGCTTTCTTATTGCATGACTTGACTCTGTAATCAATCGCGTTGGGCTAGTATCTATTTCAATGTCAGTATTGGGTGGCACGCTTCATGATGAATTAACTTGTTGTTGGCTTCACCAGTGACGGGCTATTGTAAGAAGGACGCATTATATGATAGTACGAGTACTTTGCTTTGTATGATTTCTATTTAGATTGAGAATATTATTCACACGTCACACTAGGGTATATAATCATTAAGGCATAATTCTAGTATCACACATTTTGATGATCCCTTAAAGTATAAATTATCAGTTGCGGTAACCATGTCCAATCGTCCATCCAATGTAATAGGTTTACGTTGTTAAATTTTCAGCTAGTAGAATCAAATTTGGTATATATGTAGCTTGCCTGGCTTTTCCAGAGTCACGTTAAATGTGGGACAAGCTCGGATTTATGCCAGTTTTTAGCAAGTTTAGCTTTACAACATTCATATTTGATACATTTCTGGCATTCCCCGGTAAACTGCTTCAGTAGGTGTAAATATCAGTTATTTAGTTTTATTCCTATACCTACTTTTTTAATGGTGCCGTGACATAAGGCCAAGCGTCATAAGGCCAAATCTCGAAATTTGGCCTTATGGCGCTTTGTGAAAGTGACATGAAGAATATTTGTTCAATGGCATGTAGCAAACCCACGCACTTCTCATTCGTATTACATCGTTTAAAGCGTGATAAGATTTTAATCAATTTTTCTTTAAGACATGAGCAAAGATTTGTTGGCGCTAGAAATTATTATTATTATTTGCACGACAGTAAAAAAAATGCATGTATAAACCTTCAATTTTTGCGTGAATGCATGGAAAAGGTTGAAAGCCTTCCAACTTTTCAATGTGCCAATAAATTGATATACTAGTGAAATATAAAATTTCATATTTCGTGAAGTCGAGTGGGATATTGTATTACAAAATAAAAAATAAATTCTCTTCAAATGAATAACAAAAATTTTGAAGCTGAAGTAAAACTATAGAGCTAAAATCGATTTTTGCTTGTAAACTTTTACTTGCGCAAAAATTCGACTAGCTATACAGCTGACGCAAGCAAATCATTGCATATGTAATCCCATCCACTTTCAGGGGACACTTTCTTCAGAAACCCATTTTTAGCTCTCAATGGAATATTGGGCTTTTTTAACAGATGTTATTTTAATCTTTGAATTTGGCCCATATCTTTTCGCAATTGTTTTTCTTTTTGTAAATTCCTTGAATATTGAAGAAAAAAAAACATTTAATATAACTTAGATTGAAAAAGACCATATCGCTCAGTAAATTTTACACCGATTTACCTTCTGTATGCAAATATTATTGTTAAAGGTCTGAGCAGTAGAGTTAATATTGTTCAATTTTGCGACATGAGAACTCCTTCAAAATAAAGACAAATTAAACACAGTAAATTTATTAAATTAATTTTAACTATTTCTCAATGCTACATCCTTTTTATGTTAGACGTGATTATTTCTTATGCACGCTTTTTTGATTTCAAAATTTAGCGTCTTATCGATAGTCACAGAAAGACATTTCTTACTTTCACAAAAGCCGACACTGAATTTAAAAATGTAGTCTATTTTTCTGATTTCAAAATTTAACATCAGCTAGTTGAAATCAAAATAATTGATAAATCCTTAAGTAAAGTAGAAAGGCTAGATATAAAATTTGAAAAAAATCCATTCAGACATTTAGGCTGAAAGACAAAATTGTGAGACCTGCTTTTTGAGTTCTTCTATAGCAGTAATACCAAATTTTATGAATATACCGCAAACATAACTGCCCAACTACAATAAAAAAAACCACAGTTATGCAAACTGTGTAAGCTATTGGATCTGGTATACACTAAATCCTAGAAATAACACGCCCATACAAGTACTGTAATGGGTAAACTACAACAACTCAAAATACTCTGCAATCACTACACCTAACCAAAATTGGAGAAATAATGGAACTAGTGAAGGCATTCGAATTCGCAAACGCGGAAGCGGAGAAATAAGTTATTTGAAGTGAAACCCTTAGCGCGTTACACAATATTCGTAACAATACAAGGAAAATGTTTACGATTCAGATCCTTCGAGTCATTGCATTCTCAAATTCTGCAACAATTCATATAATATGGTCATCTGGTCATGAGGGTTTGCGAGGAAATGAATAAGCTGACGCTGGCGCTCATGGTGCTATAACACAATGCACCTGATATATGTACATGATATTACAATCAAATACGTGACGAAGCGAAACACCGCTGGACCCAAATTAGGTCATTTTAAAGAGATATAATCCCTCTTAACACCGGTTTCTACAACAACACATTAAGTCGAACTTTGAGGGCATATAATATACAATAAGGGAATAATAATTATGCAGATTTGAATTAAGTTTATTTAGATGCATCCACACATATTCCATTGGTGCCGTGACATAAGGTCATGTGTCATAAAGCCATATTTCAAAGTATTCTTTGCTATTGGTCATACGGCCATATTTCAAAGTATTCTTTACGAAAGGATCATAAGGCCATATTTGGAGGTTTTTTATGACTTTATGTCACTTTCAAGTGGATGAGATTAGTGCAAGAAAAAATTATAAAATAAAAGACATATATATAGAACTATACGATTATATACGTAGCGGCACCTTGAATACCTGCAAGTGAGGAAAAGGCCATCCGGTGTATGAGTCGAAGAGATGTTCATAGTTTTTATTTTTTTAGCGCCACACAAGTACGGTTTGATTCGCCTCGAATTTTTATTAGTAAAATGTAAGTGAATACAACATTTTCCAATTTTTTGAAATAGAGCATTAAAATATGATAAAAGTTGAATAAAATAAAATTTGATGTGAATTAAATAGTACTTGTGTGGCGCTAAAAAAGTGGCCTTATGTCACTTTTCAAAATTTCACTCCATTTTGCTTTAACAAGGAAACTTCCCAAGAAAATAATATTTCTTTTGCTCCTAATTTTATGAAGTGAGTTTATTCACAGGCACTCTCAAAAAAATAAGAAGTAAATATTTTCAATCAATTTTATACATCCAAAATGTGCAACTCTTCTTCTAAAAATGAGTATATTGAATCTTTAGTTTCGCTACACTAAAACTTGTGAAATTTTCGATTTTCGATTGGAAAATTATCAATTTCTGCTTACGTGACAATAACATTGGTTGAGTACTTTTGCAATAAACAGTTGGTGTTCGTAGGTACTACGAAGCGAGCAAGATCGAAAACGACTTATTCGTTGGAGTTGTAGGTGAGTTGAACATCTTGATTGATACTCGTAGTTTTTTGATATTCTGGGCTGCTGATGTAACCGGACGATTTACTATGAAGACTGTAACTCTTCTGATTAGTCAGCTTATATAGGTATAACCTCCAAAATTTGGGAAAATTTCAAGCAGTGAATAAAGTGTTGTAGTCACTTCGAATGGAGGACTACCTTTAATAAAACATGGACAGGAATATTCCTTTGAAGTTGTCAGAGTTTTGATACCGACATAGAGTTCAGTGCCATCGGAAAAAAATGCTTTCTTATTCTTTAGGAAAGAGTAAGAACCAGGAGTAAATAGATCCCCAGAGCAACTTTAGACAACAGTTCTCTGATGTTGGGACTTTTGGTTGCTCTAATAGAATTATGTGCATTACAGTTTAGTTTGTCGTGGATTTTCGCCTATCGAAATTGTAAATTAAAAACTCTGACAACTTCAAAGGGATATAGAAGCACATTTCTAAAGTACACATACGACTTTGCTGTATAAATTAATATCATACTATGCTCATTACATCACTGCACAACATTTTCACTTCTTTTCCATCGCATTTTCTTAGACTTAATCTTTCATTATACGCCTTTATATCACAACTATACACGTCAAGTTTTTCTACAAAACTTGTTTTTCTTGCATAGAAAGCAATTTAGACTCTTAGCCGTCTGCATTCAGTCCTCTATGGGAAACTGCAACATATTTGTTTTCTAATCTCTGTTGGAGCGCTAACTTATTAGTGAAGTTAAGTGTATCAACTGAAAAAACAAATTTGTTTATTTATATATATCTTCAAATGAGTTAGTTTCTATTCATGTCAACTACTCTACAAATCTTATAAATATTAATTAGACTTATTTTCCCATCTATAAAATGTTATTTACGTGTCGAATTACTACAACTAGCTTTTGCTTATAAATAAACACTTTATATGCTGTACACAATTAATTCTCTCAGAGGATATTGTGTTGTCATGTTTCTTTTTTCAACATTCTCAACAACAATGCTGCATTGAGCTATACTTTGCGTGTTCCTATTTCCTATTTCTCATCATCATCAGTTACGCTAAGTAAACCTTATGTGCAATCCTACTCATAGTGATGTTGCAACACGATAGTTCCGATAGGAAGCCCACTGAACTTCCAGGAAAATAACGCGTCTTCATTAACTTCGGCATAGTCGAAACAAAAGACTTGAGCAACGAACTTGCACTTTTTTATTTCTTGCTGTGTTTGTTTTATTAATTATACTGGGATAGTTAAGAAAATATGATGCGTAAAATTAATCTGACATTGAAAAATATACAATATTTCTTTAACAATTAAACAAACAAACAAATATATTGTAACGAATTTTGTTACCAAAAAAGAGCAAAAAATAATGTCAAAGCCAAGATCACGAAAATGTGATATTTTTGTTAGTTATTTGGCAATGCTGTCCGTGAAGATTATTTCTCATCACACAAGTGCATTGAATGGCATGGATCGGAGTTGGCATTGAAATGAAAAATATATATATATTTTTTTTTATTTTTGTAGGAATGGTGTCAATGTACATCAAGAATTGATGTGTTAAATTTCAGTAGCTTTGCTGGCAAAATTTAATCTTCATAAATTTGAATTTCTATTAAAATGTGCTAGTTTTGGTTATGATTATATATTGTACGTTTCCAATTGATTTATATAATTGCATAAGTTGTATTACATGGAAAATTTTGACATCGTTGAATATTAGATAGCTCTTTTAAGAGCTACATACTACAGATTGACATACATACATTTACAGTTTTTTTAGAATCCGTGAGGCATTACCAAATAAACATCATTTTTACTTAGCTTCTGATGCCTCCAGTAGTGCTCATACTTCGCCGGAACTAATGGAAGTTGCATAAAGTATAATAAATACATAATTTAATAATTCCGAATTAAGCGTTAACTACTCTCTGCCACCGTTTAATAATTAATTCCATCATCTAATCTCAACAATTTAGACGACAGAATTCTTTTGCCACAAGTAAAGGTATGGAATGATTGATCTTATTCACTTTAATAGTATCTAGTGCGATCTCATGATGTGTTTGTGAAGACAGCTTCAATCGAATATGTAACTGAAAAATTAAGCTTAAAAAAAGATCCCTTAATTTAATGATTAGTGTTTAATATCTGCAAAAAGAGTATCAGGCAAAGGCAAAGAACATTTTTAAGCTTAATTTTCTTACAAAAAATTCTTAAGAGGGTTGATAGATATAGAGATAATCACGAGGTTGCATAAAATCTTAAGTAAAGACAGTGCAACAACCTAGATTTCGTTTGTAACTCTGACGGCTTCTACACAAATTTTATGAAAGAGGTCTTTTATATTCTATCTGCAATTTGTATACTTCCTAATCAGCAGAATTGAAATATAGTCATATGTTCGAAGAAAGCTTAAAATTGGAACTTGACTTGTCTTATCTCATATGTGGCTCAGAATCTAAGACAATTTTTAAAAATGAAGTCTTTAAAAAACTAGATAAAAATGATTCCAGTAATTAATGTACAGAAGTTTGGAAAAATGTAGGTACTGATACAGTTTTCTAACAGCTTACGAGTAGCTTAGGCAAATAACCCTAATTTAGGGCAAAGAAAGATATAATCAAGCTTAGGTACGAGCGTAGTCAAAACCATTACATCCTGCCTTTTTTTTGTATTTTCTTGAAAACTTGATATTGATCGAGGTTACCATTCGGAAGTACGAGTATACCTCATTTTTTAGTGTTCCGTACCAGAATGGTAAAAGCAAAACACTAATGAATTCAGAACGGTGTCTGTCACGCCTACGCTAGTAACTTTTGAACCGTTAGAGTTAGAGAACTGAAATTTTGCACCAAAATAAAATTTAGTGAACCAAAAATAATTACGAAAAAATTATAAAATAATTTTGGGGGCATAATGTACCCCAAGAAAATGAAAGCTGGAGTTCTGGGAAATTATAATATTTTAAATATCTTTTGATAAAATTTGTTCAACAGACATTCTAAAAAAACAGATAGATACACCTTTTCTCCGGAAAAAGTAATAAGTTGTTTAAATTAAAATTTATTCCTAGCGGGGAAAAAGTGAACGTACACCAATAAAACTACCACCAATAATCTACTATTGGTAGGGTTCATTAATAAATAGACAATATATCAATACCTTCCTGGAAGAATGTATTAAGCGACATTTTCAAAATTTTACAGGAAACAAATAAAACTTCTTGTGTAGGTAATTATTTGCGTATTTTGTAGTAATAAGCAATTTCTATTTCTCTCTAGTGTTGCTTGTATCAATGGTAGAGACGTCAAACCAAGATCAAAACGTGGCGCTTGGCACAATTTATAAGAGCATGCCCAAAAGTCATTTGCTGAAATATTGTCGCTTAATACATTCTTCCGGGAAGGTATCGATATATACATATATACGTATATATAAGACATATCGTCACGATTTTTCTGTATTACAAAATCTTTGTTAAATTCAGTATATCCTATCTGATTAATGAGTAGTATACTAGTTTCCCATCAAGCGTCAACAAATATTAAGGCATGAACATAACAAGGATCACAGATTTTGGAAAGTTATTTCGTTGTTTTTATTTTACCAAAAACATTAATGTTTAGAAGATACAATAATGCTGCATGTTACGTTCAACTTGTCCAATAGAAGATAAGATAAAGCACCTCTACACAAGTATATAGCTTTTGCTGTATTTAATTAAGGCAAATGTAGAGCTCAATTCGCTAAGGAGAGACATAAAGTACGATTTACTACCGCTGGCACATCATCAAATCTTGTAACACAACAGAATCTTATTCTCCTGGTTTCTTCAATTTTGGTGAATTGCGAGAATTGATAAGAAAATCAGCGATATATCATGTAACATGATGAAGAAGGCACACACTCAGTGCTGAAGGTCCCTGGTTTATATAGGTGAGTTAAGGTTAGCGTATTTTGGATGATCACAGTGAATCACAGTGGGCACCTTACTTTAAAAAAAATATACTATACACTCTGTTCTCTATATTCTTATTGAACATAAAGACCGTATTTCGTTTATTGAGAAATAATATAATAAATTGATTGGCGAAAAATTATAGAAGAGCAAACCAACAAGTATGATGATTCATCCAAACTTCAGTCAAACTTAAGTCATCATCATCCCATCAAACTCTTTTGCAAGCTCCGCCAATATTTTATTCCAACAAGCACAAGTTGAAGCAATCCACCAGAAAACCTTACAATAAAATCGCATACCCAACTAATGCAATTAGCCTGTTCATCCGGCAACAAAGGCAACCTGAACACAAATTACCTATTTCAAGAAAACCAAAAAAAAAATATCTCTCATGAGTTCAGATAAATCAATTTTATTCAATATGTCCGCAGCACTCATCTCCACAATGAATACAAATGAGAGTGGTACTGGTGCTACCTGCCTCCACCTTAAACATGGTGATTAAAAATTCTTCGCGCATAATGTAATTTAATGACTGAAGCAACATCATTTTTCCAGAGTCTCTGTGCTTTTCTGTGACATCTGACAAATACAACAAAAGGGAGTGCACAACTGACAGTAAATCAAAAAATAACAACACACAAAAGAAAACATTCCAGCCAAAAACTGCCGAAATTCTTTTCAAGGTTAACATGTAAACACCATCAAAAGTGGTTAAATTACTTTTCTTCTTTTATGCAATAACTTCAATTTCACTCCCCTCCACCCTCCCCCCTCCCCAGTTGTGGGCTGAGAGAGACAGGTGGGGCGAAACAAACCACATATATCTTACAGATAAATAACAAAAGATACGAGTGCAAAATTTTAATGTACTCTCCACCAGTCGTCGAGACTTAACGAAACCCTCCCAACACTCTTCACACAGTTTCAAATTTAAATTTGCGGCGTGTTAACTTCATTTGAGTGTTCAGACAACCGTCGATGACGAAAATTCGTTTCATGAAATATAAATAAAAAATCAGCTAAAAAAAAAATCGCAAAGCGCACTTGCAAATCGATTTTCTGTATAAAAACTATAAATAAAAGTTTTTCGGGCGCATTAAAAGATTTTACCTCAACGAGAAAGGGTAACAAAGTTTGCTGTACTCCGTCTGTGACTAAATTCGTGTCGGGCGCGGAAAACATTCGAAAACGAAAGGAATTTGTGTTCGCTTTGCTCTTTTGAATTTCCGCATCGTGAAAGAAAAGATTCCCCAGAAAAAGTAAAAGAAAATAAAATACAAAAGAAAAATGAATTCATTTTGGGCTATATCACTGTTAACAGTATGTGGGTGTGCTGCTGTTGGTTTTGCTGCTACCATACCAGAGGATTTAGATTCACGTGAGTGGAGCACACACATTATAAGAAATATTTAGCACAGGTGAAAGATACTCGAAAGAGATAAGTGGTTGTTACTACAAAGTCAAGTTATGTAATATTGGATTATAGGGGTTTTTTCGATTATTTTTTTGTTGCCTTAAGTGCGAAAGGTCTTGTGGCGGTGATGATTATAATGATAAAAATGATGATGCTGATTTAGTAATGGTTTTGGAGTTATTTAATATGTGTAGATCGATGTATTTGCAAAGAAAAACCACTGAGGAGGCATATTGTTGAACTGAATATTGAAAAGGGTTTTGCAAGTATATATTTACATTTTTACATCAATTCGCTATTGTTTCTTTATTGTGCGTCGCCCTTTTATCGGTTAAGCTGGTGCAAAGAATTAAGCTAGATTGTTTTGGAAATACATTTAAGATGGTGTGAACAAATTGATGATGTAACAGGTTGTTTGATTGAAAATGATGTAAGTCATTGTTTATTTATTAAGTCAATATTTCGTGTGAAGAATAATATTTAGATTGGGATTACACTATGCATTATTCAGTTATTGTGATAATTTCCATGTTTCCAGAAAAAAAGAAAGAGTTGACACACGAACTGAATTGTATTTCAAGAATACAAAATCCATTTCACAGTAAATTTCTTGCAAAATAACAAGTTGTTCAAAGTCTAATAGGTAACAACCTTTACAGTAATTTACAAATTGAGGTTATTGGATCTTTCTCCTGCCTTTCAATACATGTTTGTGGGTTGATATTGAATACTTTAAAGGCTTCTCGTATATTTACATTTTGTTAATCTTTTAATTATCGGAATGCGTGGTAAGAGAGAGAGCGATTGATATGATTCAATTTAGATACTTTGGCCCTAGCTCACAGATGACTGCAACTGATGAAATGATGCATCTATGCTTAGTACTAAAAGCATGAACCTGAAAAAAATAGCAGCCTGTCCATCGTAGCGGATATGGAAAATAACGGTATTGTAATTATTGCCTGTGAACCTGAAACTGTTTACTTAAATTTTAACTTTGAAAATAAATCAAGTCGTGTCATTTTGATCATATCATGATCTTATCAAGACTGCAGACTACAGTACTTAGGTCTAAAGGAATGACGCATCTGGATAAATTGCCAAAACTAATCAGTCTTCGTTGTAAACATTCAGAAGCTGGCCAATTGATTTCATTGTGCAGAGAAGAATGAAAGACGATGGTGACTGGAAAATTTAATTTCCTTGCTTCTGAGGCCGGTATATTATAGATATCATAGGGGATATGAAAAATAACGGTATTGTAATAACTGAAGTGAATCAAATTTCTGCTGTCAATCATTGCCTGTGAACTTGAAACTATATGCTCCTAAGTCCGGTATTTTACAGATGCTCAATTAAAAGACTAAAGTGTTCAGGTTACATGTACTTGCGGTAAAAAAGCAGTATCTACCTAGTATACAGTAAGAAACCTATCGTGCAGTCCGAGCAATCCTAAATAAGGTAATGGGAACTCTGGGCCAAAGACCAATTTATGGTACCGTGTGTTTGTTTCATTCTTTATGAAAATTTGTTGACGAAATTAAGTTTAGTGACCACTAAACAGTCACACAATTAATACGCAATTCTCATATAATTTCATTTCACAAGTTTGCTGAATATTAATAGTTGCCAGGATTTTTAAATCTATTTATATCTTTTAAGGTAGAGCATATTTCCCAACTAAAAGATTTTAGTAGAAGGTGCAGAGAACAGAAACTTTGACCCTAGTGGGGAGTCAAATACTTTCATGACTAGAGTCAACTTTTCGGACATCTTCGCATCTTAATACAGCTCATATAGCTCGGGGCTCTATCCGTAAATATAACCTAATAATAGCCAAATGATTTTCTTTTCTTTGCTATTTTCTGTCACCCTTTTCTCTTGGCATCTGTAATTGGTAATGTAATACTGGGGAGTCTACCGATAAGGCACTATCCGGTTCTAAGCTTGAATTCTTGCCTTGCATCAATTTGGTTAGTCATCCAACTCTCAATTAGTTAAGTTCCTGGGAACTACATATACCGGGCAGTAAACTGTTCTGAAATCTCTAACTGGTTTACATAGTAAAAAGAACTGTTACGAGTAGGTCAAAATGTACTTGCCATCGAAACACTAGTTGTATGCACTTACTAGAATAGTCTAGGGTGGCCGTGGTGTAGTGGTAACATCAACGCTTGTCACGTTCTTGGTTCACGGTTCAAATTCTGATGTCAACAATCTATTTATTTCGTCTGAAATAAATAAAAAAGTCGATCAATTGCGAAAGCTAAGTCAACTCTACTGCGAAGGCATGGCACTGGCAGTAGGGTAGTCATATGACTGAAAATGCAACTTGATCATGATGATGACATCAGGTGGACGGAAAAAAATACTGTGAATCATGAGCAACGACAAAAGCAAAACCCCAGTTATCTGGATGCTACCCATGGAGTTTACAGAAACTTAATACCATCTAAGTTTTAAACCACTACACTAAATCTTTGTTTCTCTCTCTCTCCTTCACAAACGCTCGTGTCCTCTAATAGTATAAGAGTATTCATATCCTCTTTGGTGCGCGCAAATTATACAAAAAAAAAAATAGACTAGTCTATACTGCTATAGCTTAGTAAACAGTGGCTTATGATGTCAAACCAGTGGAAAGACTGACACATTTATTTGGAACTTCTCTAACGCAATCCTTGCCCAACAAAGTCTTTATTGAAATGGAAGATAGTCTAAGTATCTGCCAGCTTTCTATTTGCTTATCATCGAAAATGAGCTAATGCAGAGTGAACTAAGATGACATAGGTACATAGCATTCTTTGCCGGAATCTCAATCCCCATACATTACAATACCAACTTTTCAGATATTATTGAGGACAGTTACTGCGCATCTAATGCGCAACTACACAACTAGTTTCATATTTTCATACAGCCAAACTGCTCTTAAATTGCTCAATACACTTGTCACGAAAATTCAGATTCTGTACATTTTTATAGCATTATCATCCAACATTTGAAAAATCTACGTATTGTTACTCAAATACAATCAAACCTTGCTAAATACAATAGATCAAGGGAACAAATGACAACTATTATATATTATATAATAAGTGGTCGCATAAAAACTTAAAAGTCTCCTTAGATCTAAAAATATATAATCCTAAGAATCCTGACTGAAATGATCAGTGGTCACCGAAAATTTATCCACACCTGAATATCTCATTTGGGTCACTTTACTTTATTTATACAAACAACTGAGAGAGCGAGTTGAAATCGACTAGAAATGCCAAATTTGTTACCCTCATCTGCCATTTGGGTCTCATTACGTCATTCGCGGAATTAATGAGTATATTGATTTACTACCCTCACAGTGAAACAAAATTTTTGCTCGTTTCTCTGTTTATCAAACTCGACCATTCGACCAGCGTTTATATGTAAAATCTCAATCAACCAATCCTGTTTCGACCCAAACTAAGTTTGCAAGTGGCCACGGTGTGGTGGACAATGTGTTTGCTTATGTCCCGAGCTGTGCAGGTTTGAGTCTGAACACTGAATAGCAACCAACAGCTACTGCGAGTAAAAGAAAAACGAATAAAATCTAAGTTTCTCTAACTACTGTACCAAAAATACTCGTAAATCGAGTCTCAGTGATGCGAAATTTAAAAATTTCTTTTTCCCAATTTTTGAGCAGATCTCGGATGTACAAGGAACATATTTTTTAGTATTTTAAAAAAAGAGTATCTCTTGATCTTCACATTTATAACAATGTGGAATATCAACGCGAGCGCTGCCATTGACAACCAACACTAACACATTCTTCACTTTACCAAATTTTTAGTACTTTCGTCAATTATTATTTATAAAGCTCAGAAAAAATACTATCAATTTTATTTAACTTGTTAACACAAACTTGACTTGCCCAAAATTAATGTCCTACTTAACTTGATCAATTTATTAATAAGTCATTACTAGCTTCATAAAAGTTTTTATCTTAAAGTCTTGTTATAGTTAAATTGGTATAACCCCCAAATTATTGCTAAGTGCTTTCATTTGATATAAAATTAAAATCATTCAGGGTATACCTATATTTAAAATGAACTTAGTATATATTGTATATATATATATATATATATATGTACATATATGTATATACATATATATATATATATATATATATGGAAACATAACTACCCTGTAGTAGTCAAACTCATATCAGTAACCATTATGTAATTGTGTCCATCATCCAAAAATTTATTTCAATTGTTGCCATCAATGATTAAATCTTAGGTGTGTTTGCCTCGACTCTGAATTTAATTTATCTTAAGTCAATCACAGCCACATTACTATTTTTAAAATAGACAGCCATCAAAATAAATATCTCTTACTTCACGATTTGTTATAGATAATAATTGTCAGGGTTAAAACAATGCTTGATAAAAATATAGGTCACACTCATAAAAAACAAAAAAACAAAATTTAACGACTTTTTTTATTCTGCCCGAAATAAAAGGTTCACATGTCACTTCCCAAAAGTGACTATTACTCATAAAAATGTTAAATTTAAATTCAATTTCATTTGTACATGCAATTAGTTATAGCCAAACCAATTGCGGCACTTTCAATTGCCTTTCAACCTTGATGACGACAATTTGTTATTTTAATGGCAACAAATTTGTACACTTTTCCATTTTAGTCAGTCTATCAGCTCTTTGTTTGAGACCAATTTATTTAATAGCTATCCATATCCGTGTATGTATTCTTTATACTTAATCAAATCAGCTTAATTATTTATCTTCATTTTCCACTTGAGAGGGCTTAAGTATTAAATTAAACATAATTCCCCGCAAAAATTTTGCAATCAATAAAGAAGGTTGCACATTTCTGCAAAACGTATGACTGTGCGCAAAAAGTTGTACAAGTTGTCTCTCCTTTTTGCTTATAATTTGTATTTAGTTTTGATGTGGATTGTGTAATTTTAGGTTGAAAGAGTAAAGTCAATAAAGTACACTACTGGGTCGTACGTAGTTGCACGTACTTGCTGTTTTTTTTTTTGCAAAACCTTAGTTTTGAAATATTAACAAAATCATTAAAATAATTTTTTTTTCTCAAAAAAAAAAAAAAATTTTTAAATTCGAAACAAAAATAATTTTAAAAATTTTCCAAAAACTTGGTAAGTCATTACCTTGCATATGTCAAATATTGCTTAAATATCGATTTTAAATGAAATCACCCGAGTCATAATTGAAAATGAGCCAATTTTATGAGCCAAAAAAATCTCGAAAACGAAAATTTTCCGGAAAACAATACTTGTCATTATAGGTACAAGTAAAAATATTTGAACTGCAAGTAGCATTGTAAACAAAAGCCTTCATTTAAAATTTTTTTTTTTTGTATACGGTGTTTGCAGACTAATACGTAAAATTTAATTTCCACTTTTTCACTTGAACGCATTTTTATATTTGCTATATTTGTTGGCACAAATCCATTAATTGAAGACGAAATTAATTGGGAGTTACATAATAATTGAAACGTATGGCTTTTGCGTGGCAATTTTAGAAGGTAATAGTAGTTGGCTATGGTGCGCTGTTGTTTCGAGGTAGTGCCAATTTGCACAATCACACATAATTATATTCACCAATGTTTAAGTGTAGGGACGCAAAATGAATTTCACTATGCCGTTCTCTTCCGCTTTGTCAAAAGGGGTTTTCATCCCAAGACAACTACCAAAGACTTTTAAATCTCATAATTTTTACTGAAATGTTGATGAAGGCCATGGCATAACAAGCATGATTCTCTACTAAATTTCTAGTGGCAACCTTAATTGACAATGAGTGGGCTTGCAACAAGTCTAGACTTGATAAAGTCTTGAATGAAAATAATTCAGTAGAGCCTATTGTTCTTTCAATAAAGTTGCAAACATTTCTCAACTAGATCAATTTCAAAGTTCTCGCGCTCATTCTTTTTTTTGAGTCAACCTCGATCTCTAGACTTGCTGTCATTCTCAGCTCTTAGAATGTACCACAGTTCAACCAATTTGGCTGATATCTCGGAAACACTACAAAAAAAACTACAATTTGTATACCTATAAAACTATTTTCATGATAATCAAGGTAAACATGTCACTTTAGAACGCATTCCATTTGAGCTTTGGCTGACCTTCTAAATAAAGCGATTGTAATGATCTGGATTAGATCTGGAATACTATAAAAATGTCATAGTGTAGTGGTAGCAGATTTAGGTATTTATCCAAGGTTGTAGATTCAATTGCCACTTATATAGTAATAGAGAAACGAAAAGTGTTTATTCAGCGTAATCAGGCAAATAATTCTTATAAATTTCCACATAAGTAACTGCTGTTCAGTTATAAAGCAAAGTGTATAGTATTATATAAAATTTTGATGTAAATCGCAAAGAACTTACAAAAAGGGACGATTTAAGATAAACAAAACCACCATTTTCTCTTAGCAAGATATGTATTACATAGCAACAAGGATTTCTTCTCTTTCGGATCTTATTGAAGGGCATGCAAAAGATTTAACAACGTCACCTTTTGAAAGACGTTGAGATATTTTGTTTAAAGCCGGTTGTAAGAGCCTGAGGTTGCACAATTATATACTTTGCTTATAAGAGAATTTCGGATAAGCAGGTAGTCCCATTATAAATTTGTTTCTGCATATAGATACTCGTATATACAAATTATTGTAAAAGCCAGTTGTTGCTCTAGTTTGGCGCAACCAAAACTATTTTTTGTGAAATCTGAGTTTGAATATGGGAAGATTTACAAATCTTTAGTTTCTACTTAACTAATCTATATACTTTTTACTTTACGTTACTATTTCACAATTACTTCTAGGATGTGTGGCGACTGCTTCGTGACCACGTTGCGAATGAGATCATCCCAAGAAAATGGCTGCTGGTTTGACAGTTCCTCGGGTGGTACTATCATCTTAAGGAGCGTTTTCATCGCCAGTCCTAGGGCCTGTTTCCACTGTCCGTCCGAGCCTATGGAGTTTGTTTTCCTTTTTGGGATTATTGACATATCGGAGAACGTAGGCGGTGCTTCTAATCAGCAAATTGATGTCAGCTATTTCTCGATGTTTCACATGATGAAAATTGATGAACTCCGTTTTTAGGTCTTCGCAGGTGAGTTGTTCTTCTACGGGCTACTAAGGCCAATATTCGGCTGGTCTGTTCAGAAAAGCAGGTCCCGTACACCAACGACTATCCGCATTAAACTGTGGGAGTCTCTGCCACTTTGTCGCTTCGTCAGCTACGTTCTCCTTTGATAGAGCCCATCGCCAGTCTGATACCTCAGTAAGATCCAATATTTCGCTTATGCGGAACGCGACGAATTGACGATACCCTCTTTGGTCTGACCGGATCCAGGAGTGAACGGTTTTAGGGTCTGACCAAAGGTACGTCTGTGAGAAAACGAGGGTATGGGAAGCGACAATGTATTTTGCGAAGGGTGCACCAAGGACTGCTGCCTGCAGCTCAAGCTTAGGAACTGACAAAGACTTGATTGGGGCACACTCCATTGATCCATCGCTGAAATTCCTAACGTACTCCACAGCAGCAAATCTATTCTCGCTGGCGTCAACGAAAACGTGCAGTTGCGTTCCGGATCCCCAATAAACTGCTATGTAGCATCTCGGTATTTCCAACCTCTCCACTGCGGGTAATAAGGGCACCCACTTCAACCAGTTTTCTTGTTCGGCATCCTGTATCTCCGTATCCCACTCAATTTTCCAGTGCCAGATCTCCTGCAAGAGTATTTTCACATACCTAAGGAAATGCCCTAATAATCCTAGGGGACCAAAAATGATCATTACTGTTCTTAAGACCTCGCGTTTTGTGGGACGGTGGGAGCCTACAATGATCTTTGCTTGTTTTGAGTTAGCAGTGAGCTTGTACATAAGGCAATCTGAAGAGGTACGCCACCACATTCCGAGCACCTTTTCGGTTTCTAACTCGATTTCTACGTTAAGGTTAATTTGTTCGGTAGGTCCGGAGTTTAGCGCCCTAAGAACTGCAGATGAATTCGAAATCCAATTCCGAATATGAAAGCTTCTTTCTTGGTGTATGTATCGAACTTCTTGCGTCAACTTGGTCGCATCTCCTGGTGTCGGTACGCTGTCCATCAAGTCATCGACGTAGTGGTTCTCTTTAATCGAACGGACTGCTCTGGGATATTTGAGTTCAAATTCTGTGTCTTTCTTGTTTTTGAGGTATTGTGCTAAGCTAGGAGAGTTTGTGGATCCAAATGTCATTACTTTCATAATTTAAGTGTCTGGCTTACACCTTTACACTTTTGGCCCACAAAAATCTTTGATAATGCTGATCCGCTTCCCTTATCCGAACTTGGTGGAACATTTCCATAATGTCTCCAACAATAGCCACTTTGTGTTCCCTAAACTTAAAAAGGACGGAAGTTAGCGATATAAGGAGGTCAGGGCCTTTGAGCAGAACAGAATTAAGCGAGATCCCTTAAACTTTCGTGGCTGCATCCCAAACTATTCGCAATTTCCCCGGCTTGTTGGGGTTACGTACTGGAAATATCGGAAGGTACCAAGGCTAGTGCCGTTTATCGATTATTTCCTTGGGTGAAAGCTTGCGAGCATATACTTTAGAAAGGTACTCTCTTTTTCCGTCCAATGTTTCTGCTAGATCTGGTTCACGACGCATCCGCTTCGGGAGATATGCCAAACATTTCTTGGCCATGGGGTAACTATCCGGCAGACGAATATTATCGAACTTCCACAGTAGAGCCGTTTTAAATCTACCATTTTTGCGGACTATATTTGCTCTCAGCAAGTCCAACGCTCGGGCATCTTCAGGAGGCATTAGGATCAAGGCTTTCAGTCCCTCTGGAATAGCTGCCTCCATAGATTCCAGTGGGACCGCAAGCTTCGCGTTGTTAAGCCCTATAAGCAATCGAGGTGTCGATTCATTGCAAGATTCAATGTGAAGCCTTCTTAAGTGCTCGTACTTACTTTGTAGCTCATGAAGGTTAAGTGCTTGAGGTGGAGTTGTAGGCTGTCAACAGTGTGCACGTCACATAGCGTATGCTTTTCTGCGTTTGGTGTTGTGCTTGAGATCTGCTTACTGAATACTTTCGGATTTTGTTCATATCTAGAAGTGTCCCAGTCCACTTCAAACAAAAAGGATGTGAGATACCTGCAATCTTTAGCTGTCTGGCGATTTCGTCGTCCATCAGGGTAAGGGATGAGCCATAATCAAAGAAAGCAAGAGTGCTGAGCTAGACTTCTTGGCCGTATAGGATCCCCGGAACTACCCGGAATAGGACAGAGCTGGTGACGTCATGGCTTTTAGCACTAAGTTTAGAGTGCAGCGACACTGTCCCAGCGCTTTCATGCTTCTTGTCCATGTCCTTTTTGTTGTTATGGAGTAGAGGGTAGTATTTGAAGCCGCAGCCGTTCTTTCCGCAAAGGGAAGTCGAAGCACACAAGTTGTCTACGTGCTCTACCAAATACCGTTTGCACAGCCGAGGGGTTCTTACCTCAGTCCATTTCCTCGCTCGACATAGCTGCTGGAATTGCTTGCAGACAGCGACCGATGCACAGGTTGCACTGCATATGCAACACCTTTTTATTGGTAGCTGAAGCCGTACCAATTTTGGCCTCGTAATCATTATAGTGGGCATTTACGAAACTCTTTCCTTTTGTGTTTCGACTACTAAGCTTATTTTCCCCAGAAGTCTAAGGGGTAGCCGGAATGATGACTTCAGTAGCAGCTTCCGCTATCTCATATATCCATTTGCTAAAATGTGAGAGCGTGCACGTAGCCAAAGTTTTCTTATACGCTCCCCACATAAGACGTATCGCAGCAGATAACTTTTCTGAAAGCTCCCTCATCAACGTTGGGTTGTTTAAGTGCTCTACCAAACCAGTTGCTTCAATGGTAGCACAAAGATCAAAGATGTTACACTGCCGACGCAAAGTTGATAATTGTTTCAAGCCTTTCTGTTTTTGGTGGTGGAGTATCGTGTACCTTTTGGAGCAATGTATGTATTATTATGTCTGGCCTCCCATATAGCATTTTAAGGGTTTCGTTTACTCCGTGGACACAATTAGGCTGCATCACTTTAGACGGAGCATTGCCGGTTATGGATCTTTCCAACCTAATCGTATTCTCCTCTACGGTGAAACCACAAAGTTCAGTGCTTCTGTTGAAATCGAAAATGAAAAGCGGCCACTCTTCTGGATTTCCACCAAATCGTTGCAGATCACGGGCCAACAGGTGCCGCGCCGCCATCTGGTTTTTACTTAAAGAGCGAGCAGGACACCCATTCAAAACTATAGCAGAAGTGGGCACGCGGGGAATGGTTTGTGTGACAGGTGTTGGCGGAACGTATGAGTTAATATTTTCCATTACCTCAGTCTGGTGGTGTGACCATGTACCATCTTCCATCCGTATTCGTCTTGATCCTTGAATCGGAGCTTCGTTGGTAACCATATGAAAAGGTGGTTGCGCTAAATGTTGTAGAGCTGGGCGATATAACTGCTGGTGAGTAAAATGGAGTGGGGCGTCACTTAGTCCTAGGTGGAGGGAATGAGGCTGCGTTACCATCTGCAACATGGGACACTGCCGTTGGGAAAGTTGACTCTGTGGTAAAACACTGGACAAATGTGGAATGTGTCTGGATGCTAAGGAGGAATGCTGATCCTGCGGGATCTGGAACGCAAAGGTATTTGCTAGACCCGAGATATTAGCGTCTTGAGGTAGAGAAACGGGATTCCTTAAAACTGACCTACCTACATTAACATCATGTGTAGATTGTAGACAATTCCAATATTTAGTTTCACCCAATCACATGATAACTTTATGCTTAGATGCGGTGGCGTCATATGGAGTCTCTTCTTCACTTTCTGATTCCCCATACTTATTTAAAAGGATATTTTTCTCGGTTAAATATTCGTTATCTCTTTTTTTCCTAAGTTGCAGTTCCTCCTTCTCACATTTTTCCCTCAACTCTCTTTCCTCTTCAAGCCTTAGCAGCTCTAGTTGAAGAAGCCGGGAGCCAGAACCCTTCGATGATGTGGCCGACTTCGAAGCACTTGTACAGTCCACCAAATTGACAGCAGCATCATTAAGAAACTTATTTTGCACACTAATTGAAGCTGGGCCGACAGCAACAGTCGTAGGCAATGAAGTTGTCGCATGAGATGCCGTTTTTACACCATATGCACCATTAATTGCATCAACTTGCAGAAGGAGACCATTCGACACGCTAGTTCCATTTGTGAACAAAAGGTCGGCAGCTACATTTTCAGCCGAAGTGACAATCGCGTTCGGCTCCGGATTCAGCATGTTCGCAACACTAAATGAAACTGAAGTCGTTGTAGGAGCCGTGGCGGCAGCGAAACTAGTTAGCCGATACGTAGATGTTGAATGCGATGGGAATCCTTGCAGTTTGTTGATAGAGCGCAGGACCGATCCGAGCCAAATGATCGCCCTGTGCAAGCTCTACGTTTAGCGACCCATTCTTCAGTTTTGGCAGCATAAGTTTTTTCCACATTATCCAAGAGGTAGACTTTCAATGCGTTTTATTTTATTGAGGTATCTCCGGTAGGTAACAAAAAATCCATATATAATATATGATATGTAATTAATATTAATATAATTATATATACATATTTGTTAAAATGAAAAAAAAATAAGAAAAATAAAAATATAAAATATAAAATATGAACAAAATATGTACAAATAAAAATTATTACTTCAAGGAACTTAAGTTAATTTTTTTAGGGTGAAAAAAAGTAAAAACCGATGTTAAATTTAATAGTTATAATAATTTAAAATAAAATAAAAAAAATTAAATGCAACGACGGCATGTGCAGAGAGGAAAAGTTAAATTTAGGAAACTAACTTTTCTGGCCTTAGCTTTAGCAAATTCTGTTATAAGGTCATCATAGTCTAAAGACTTTAATAAATCCCTTTCTATTGACATTATAGACAAACCTACCAATCTTTCTTGAGTCATGGTTGTCCTAAGGTAATTTATTATTATCTTGAGTTTAGAAAAACTACGTTCTCCTGAAGCTACTGTGATTGGCATTTTGTTTAAAATTTGGAGGGCAATAATTACATTGGGAGCAAGATCTTCTAGGCTTGAACTAAATATAAAATTTAACACTTCTAAATATGAACTTTCTGGTTTTACAAGCACTGCTGTTAACTCTTAATACAATTCCGCCCCATCTAAATCTTTAAAACCTCCAAAAGTTAAAACGCTTTGCAAATTAAGGCATGAGGAACGTAAATTGTTATTTTTCAAACATTCGCTTATGTTATTTAAAAATGAAAACTTTGTGTTGTATGCTTCAAGCTGCTCAAACCTTTCTGTAATTGATTGAATCGCTTGACCTAGAATTTTGAAATAAAGCTCTACTTTAAATCTTTGTTTCGGTTCTAAAATAGTTTCGGAACATTCATCAGCATAAAGTCTTTTCCGCCGACGAGATCGTAAGGAAGATGTTTCTGGAAATTTAGATGGTATTTCAAGACTACTAGCAATACGCTCAGTTAATTGAACATAATCATTCAATTTTTCATCTGACCAAAGTATGTTTAGTATTTTCTAAAACCTTAATACTTACTGACAAATTAACGGACGTATTTTGCAAATATTTACTGGTTATGTTTATTTTTTCTAGTATATCAAACCAAATCTAGCCTGCTTTCTCATCTTGTTTCTGAAAGAGGTTTCAAAGTAAGGTTTGGCACATTTTGTTCATAAATGTTCCACCGCGTTGTAGAAGTAGAAACAAAGTTATATAAGCATTGAACTGTGTCAAAAAACTTAACAGCATCTAAATATCACCGAGCTGAATCATTGACTACTAAATTTAAGGAATGCGAGCAGCATGGGACGAAAAATGCTCTTCGTTGAAGGGTTCGAATTCTATTCTGAACACCAGCTTCTTTTCCCTTCATATTTGAATCATTATCGTAACTTTGACCTCGACAGTTGCTTATTGAAATTCCATGGAATTTGTTTGTCTAAAATTAACTTTGTAAGTCCCTCTCCGGTCTTGTCTTCTCCTTTCAAAAACCCTAAGAAATGCTCTTGAATCTGAAATATGTTTTGTTTTCTATACAAAACCTAACGAAAATAGAAACTTGTTTTTTTCGGTTGTTGAGTCGACAATAAAGGAAAAGTATTTGGCCTCTTTTAGCATTGACACAATTTTATTAGTAACAGTTGTGGAAAAAATACTTATTATTTCATTCGGTATATTTTTACACAAATATTTATTTTGGGTTTCTTGATTCGTTATTTTCCTCAAGTGCTCTCCTAGAACCAAATCAAATGAGGCTACTTCCTCAACAAGCTGTAAAAAGTTACCATTATTGAACTCAAACAACACGTCAAAAGATCCTCGAAAAGCTAATGCTTGAGAACCAAGAAATTTAACTAAACTAAATAGTCTTTGCAAAACAGCTCTCCAATGCTTTGTTTCAGTTTGGATTGAGCTTTCAAAATTTGAGTCTATCGTTGTGCCTGACCTAAACCTTCTTCGAAAAATTTCGACAATTTAAAATTTTGCATGTGAAATAAACTAATCTCATGATTTTTTAAAACTGCACTTAAATGTGGCCAGTCGGAACATCCTCTACCTGTGTTTGAGAAAGCTTGAGATCTTTTGTTCTTTGCAAACAAAACACAACAAAAACAAAACACAGAATCTCTTGATTTCGAATAAAGCAGCTAAGCCCTCGGAACTACCCTGCAATTTGCTAAAGTTCGTTGATAACTAGTAGTTGTAAATCTCCTGTTATTAGTTTTTGGAAAAGAATAATCCTGAACTTAAATTGGGCCCTTTCCTACGATTTTTTTTTTATAACTTCGCCTGATAAATTTGTCCAATTACTTGGATCTTTAAAAAACTCCTCCGAATTTAATAGAGCTCCTACCTCAACTGTACCTAAACTACTTTCTGCTTCTACTGTATCCACATAGCTATTTACATTAATTGTGTTTCCCAAAGAACTTACCTCAACTGCAGATTCAACACTGCATTTCAAAAATGTATACAGTCTTTTTTCTTGTTTTTTATTTTCGGCAAGTCTACGCCTTTTCCTATTTTCTGCCTCCCAAGGCTTTTTTTTGTCCATTTTCTTTGCTAATTATGAACAACACAAAAAACTGTTCGTTTTCAGAATAGGCACTTCACTTAACTTTCGTAAAATATAAAATTGGGACTTTGAAAAAAATAAGTTATATATGTATTATTTATTTTATTATTATTATTATTTTCAATTGAATCGTGTATTCCTTAATTACACAACAGCTAAACATCGAAAAACAATCCAAATCATCTGGGCTAACTCAAAACAATGTTTGTGTGTTTGAGAATGAGTCGAAACTATACCTACCTTATCCATTCTCTTTACAAACAATATGTCTAATGAGTAAATCTCATACGTGCAGAAATAAAATCTGCACGTTTTCACTCAAATGATTCTATAGGAATTGAGGATTGAGTTTATTATATTGAAATTTTTTTCGGTTGAAATTTTTGAGTGTTTGCTCAAGAAATTACCCTGCACAGACTAGGTGGGATTTCTTTTTTGGCTTTATTCGAATTAGTTTCTTATGTCGTGTGTGAGTGGTATTTTGTATGAACAGATGAAATTATGTAATTTGTATTATTAAAAAATAATTGCGTACAGATAGCTTTTAGAAATGCATAGGTAGCTGATTAGAAGAACTAAAATTTAAAGAATGGCAGTATATCGATGATTTTTTTTTTTTTTTATTTAGGCTTCACAATGCGCACCTGTGCATTTGCACATCCTGCACATATGGTGGGTCTGGCCCTGATAAAGCGTGATGAATGACGTGGCTATATTCGTCGCAGGGAATTTTGAGGTTAGGGTGAAAGTATTTGGCACCGCGTGGTCGAAAGAATTGACAGTCGTAGGAGGAACTATTGTTTCGCATGCATTATCGACAACGCTAGCAATTTACGCATTATTATCTGTGCTAGTAATAGGTTTGCCAGCAAATGCAAACATTTCTTGAAAATAAGTAACAGAAATTTTTTCACCTTCGCAAGTAGGTAATGCCACTTTTCATCACTGATGAAGCTATCAACGCCGACGCATGCGTAGTGGTGCCATCTATGGCAGCAATCGCAGCAGCAGAGTCTGGTTCACTGCACGCGCGGCAATTGTACTCCTTTGGTAAGTCTTCGTTGACTGGCGATCGTCCGCAGCTGGTGGAAGGAACAAACGGCGACAGCAGCGGTGGCAATTTTCCCCTCTTAGGTGGAATCTTTTATTTGATTCAATTCGATGAATTTAAGATTTTGTAAATTGTTGCGCTAGTTTGGCGCAACAAAAACAAATTTTTGTGAAATCTTTATTTGAATATGGGAAGAATTACAAATCTTTAGTTTCTACTTAGTTAATATTTATACTTTTACTTTACGTTACTATTTCGCAATTACTTTTTAGGATGTGTGGCGACTGCCTCGTGACTACGTTGCGAACATCCCAAGAAAAGGAAAATGGCTGCTGGTTTGACAGTTCCTCGCGTGGTACTATCATCTTAAGGCGTGTTTTCATCGCTAGTCCTAGGGCTTGTTTCCACTGTCCGTAACACCAGTGTTTTCTGGATAGCCTAATTCCTTTGCAAGGGGGGAGGGTTTAGAGTTGATATAGGAGTTTAAAACTTGAGGGTGATTAGTAGCACAGATAGTCGCTAGTTCTAATTGCAGTTACAGTTACTCCCACCCTAATGTATATACTTGTACATATATATTTATGTACATGTGGGCGCCATGGCTCAGTGGTTAAGTACGCCTTCACTAAGCGGGAGATACAGGAGTCGAATTACAGAAAACAAAAGTTTTCGGACAGAAACTTTGAAATACTGAAGGTAACTTAGTCACCGACACGAAGCGAGTAGTACATATTGCATGCAATATGTACTACTACGATCCAGAACGAGTGTTTAAATCAGCACTGTCGGAAATGATTTAGATCAGCTGTCACGTCTTAAAAGTGTGTTTATGTCCAATTTGGTTTTTAGCCTTTTACAAACTCTGTCATGTAGAAATGCTCAGATAATACTTTCAGCAGTTACTAAATTTAGTAGATAGCTCATCGAAATACACAAGCAACCTTAAATATGGGTTTGGTCATCAGACAGTATACCTATAGAAGAAGTGAGTCCTGCTATTAAAAATAAAAGTACATAATGTGAAAGTGCATCAAAATAATCAGCGAAGTGTGGTTGAATATCCAATTCATTACTAGAATATCTACTCTATGTCTATCATTAACAAAATTGTCGATTTTGAATCTTGCTAATTAGCACGTTTAAGTGTGGCTTCCTATAGAAAATTGACGAAATTTCCGCAATTAGATCCCGGAAAGGAACAATGAACTTGTAGTTGGAACCCACTATCGTTTCATCGATTTATTTACACTGCAGGGCAAAAGTTTGAAGTCGCCCTCAGTGCTCGAAGGAAAAACAAGAAGAAAGAGAGAAAAAAAAGAAGAAAAATATTTTAATTTTGTTCTTAACATAAAGGAATTTATTAAAAAGAAGAAAAAATGACTAAACCTATTTTCCGTCGAAAAAGTCACCATTACATTCGACTACTTCTTTTTTTTACAAATCTTGACATTCTAGCTATCAGGTTTTGAATTGTTGCCTGTGGTATATTGCTGCAGCAATCCAATAGTATATTCCACAACGCAGATTCTGATGATGGGCATGGATCTAGGGACCCTTCTATCCAGTTCCTCCCACAACAGCTCTATAAGGTTTAAATTTGGTGATTACGGCGGCCATTTGCTAGATTTCTTCATCTTCCCTCTATTTCAGGTATCTTTGACGTGTTCAGGATCGTTATCCTGATGAAATACGTATCATTCGCCAATTAATCTTAGTCCAGACGTCACAGCGTTTTCTTCCAATATTATTTTGTATACCTCCTTATTAATTTTTCCAATCACTAGAGCCAAACCTCCCACTCCACTTGAAGAGAAACATCCTCAGACCATAACAGAATACTTCGTTTTGTGCCGAATATCTCGAACTTGGATTCATCGCTCCATAAAACTCTGTTGAAATCTTCTTTCGTTCAGTTATTATGCTTTTTGGCCCATTCTAACCTTATGTGCTTGTTTTGTGGGAGCAACAGGGGTTTTCGAATAGCAATTTGCCTAAATAGTCCATCATGTCTTAATCTTCGTTTGACCATTGTCAAGGACAGCGGTTTATTCCGTGTTTCATTTATTTCGGCGCGTATTTCGGGTGCTGTTTTTCATCTACTTCGATTGCTTGTTGTAACTAATAGCTGATCCTCGTGTTTAGTTGTAGCTCTAGGCCATCTTGGCCGTGGTTTATCCTCAAGACTTCCGGTTTGAGCGTGTCGTTCAATGGTACGTTGAAAGCAGCACCTTGATACCTTCAACTGCGAATGCGATCTGCCTTCTTTAAGAAGAAGGGTGATGATTGCAGATCGTTTCTCGATTGTGGTTTCCGCGACTTTACTCAAGACATGAATAATCGCAAATAAATTTTTAAGACTTCAAAGTGTGGCTTTTAGATCCTTCCAATCCAGGTCGATAAATTTTGAGATACCCTTTTGATGTAAGGAGTCATAAACAAGTCATAAAACTTAATAATTATGGAAAACTTAAACACTTCTCAATAAACCACAAAAACGGGTTTTCCCACATTTGTAAACAAAACGCCTACTGATCAAAAACATTAGTGTAAAATCTGACTTTAATTATGTGAATGTGTTGTGTATTGTTCAGGTAGAAAATATAGGTAAAAAACCCAATGTAATTAATAAAATTCAATCTCCATGCATGAATGAAGTCAGTTGTGTAGGTAGGCCCCAAACACTTGGCCTGCAGTGTATGGCTAGGTAGATATAGTTGTATAAAATGGTGATGGGTCATTAAAAAATGCAGTCAATAGCTCTACAATTTGTGCGAATATGGGAATGTAAGCCAAAAAGCTATGAATATGCAATAGTTTCAGCTAAAAGAATGTACCAGTCAATCTTAGATTACCAAGAAGATCAGACTAGGGACAGATCCTAAAATCGACGGGGATGGAAAACTGTATGCATATATAGGCACTTACTCTGGCTCAGCAGCCCTGTAAATGTGCAAGTAAGCATTATTACAGAATGATGGGCGCCTCAAAGACTACCTCTTCACGCGTAAGTAAAGTAATATAAAGGCAGGTATTCTTGGGGCGAAAGCCAATTCTGGATAAGTTGCTAGACTTCATTTTACTTCCTTTCTTACTCAACATATTATCCACTATCACTGGTTTACTAAGCAGAGAAAAATTTCCTATGTCTAAGAAAACGGTAATACATTTCCATAAACTAATCATCACTGGATAATATTGACGTCTTTTTGAAACTGAACCATGAACCCAAAACCAGAAGAGTTCTTTAAAATCTTCGTAAACTCACTGTTCTTAAGCAAAACACAAGAGCAGTTAACCACCAATACTCAACCAACTACATTATGCAATTTTCCTTTCCATTCCAGAGCCAATACCCACACTGATAGCTCCATGCAATGTGAATGATGACAACCGAGACGAATGCATTAAGAACGAATTTCTGACCATAATTCCACTGCTTAATGTTTGTCACCCAAATAAAACCAGTTCTAAATATTAATCCTTTCACATTTTAGAAAGGAGTTCCCGAGTTGAACATGGCAGCTGTGGATCCATATTTCTTCAAAAAGGGTATCTTCCGCTACTCAAATGAGGGAGTTCAAGGTGGTCTACTAGTGAAGAATATGAATATCTATGGCATCAGTAGAATTCGTGTCATGGACTTTGCAAGCAATTTTACTGGAAATAATTTTGTGGCTAGAGTCAATGCTACTTTGCCAAAAATCCAAGCTAGCGGTAACTTTAAAGCTGACGTGAAGTTTGGAGGTTTGCGGTTAGTGCCAAAGGGGTTGTTCAACATCACATTAAGTAATAACACAATGGAGTGGTTTCAAATTGATATTTGATGAGAATTTCCCTTTGTTTTTTTTCTAGATAACATTAAAGCCATAATATTAACAGATGGAACTTTTCAAGAAACCGACGTTGGGCGGCGTGTGGTATTGAATAGACTTACAGCAGATATTGTTGTAGGTAATGCAAGAATTACTGCAAATGGAATTTTCTCCGATTCTAACTTGAGTAAGTTCAAAGTCTCGAAATAGATTGTTAAACGTTTTTAATTATTTATTTTTTTTGCTTACAGATGCAATGATTTTGAACTTGGTCAATGAGAATCTACCAGAAATCATCAGAGTTGGAGTTCCAGCTACTCGTGATCAATGGGCACCAATTCTAGTGCAGCATTTGAATAGTTTCTTTTCAAAGATACCAATAGATAAACTTGTCAAGCTAGCATAGTGCGTTGTGAACTTAGATTTACTTTTAAGGTTAAACAGTATTTTGTTATAAGAGCCCATTTGTACACGAATTGATTAATTTATTTATATTAGCATTTAGCTTGTAATTTGTAGAAGTAACCAATGCTTTGAATAAAATGATAAAAATGTACACGATTATGTGTCTATGATGATCTGTTTTGGTTTTGTCAAAGGGATGGCAGACTCACTATTTCACCACGAAGTGAAAGGTTTAGAGACAAGGGACATTTGCTCTTCTGCGAAGAAATATAAGAGTATAACAGACAAGTTATAGTATAACGTTTTGCAGACAATTATGAGATTTTATAGCAGATGCTTTCATTAATCACAGTCATACTATATCCAGGCCAATTGGTACGATTCCTTTCCTTTCAAAATAATAGTGGGACATTCATATGCACCCTAATATGAGCCCAATGAATATGTTAAAGCTAATAATAACTTCAGTCAAAAAGGGGTGGTTCTTACATCATATATATACGTCACTCAATTTTTGTTGCCAAATGAAACTGAAGTGATTCATGTTTGAGAAGTGTGAAAAATCCTTAGGAATCACCATCCAGTATATCAATCAAACTACACCTGTGTACGTACACACTTAGATTTTTTTTTATTGTCGTTGCTTATGATTCACAGTATTTTTTTCATCATCACGATCAAGTTGCATTTACAGCCATATGATCACTATACTGCCAGTGTTATGAATTCGCTGTAGAGTTGATATAAGCTTTCGCAATTGATCGACATTTTTATTTACTTCATGAGAAATAATATATGATTCTTGACATCAGGATTCGAACCGTGAACCTGCAGCGTGATGAGCGATGATGTTACCACTACACCATGACCACACTTAGGTAGAAGTTGACTGCTGAACTTTTGCCCAATTCTCAAGCATTTAACGATAATAGTGTTAACAATAAAATACTAAGCTATTAATGTGTCAAAAGGTCACTAATTAATGCCAACTAAACTTGTCAATCTTTGAAACTCGAAAAAAGCGATATTATTAGTAAAGCTGTTTCCTTTCCCTTGTTAAGTTTCGTCCTGCTTTTCGTTTATATCTTTTTCCCTTTTCATTCGTGGTCGACCTCGATCATGTCGACCAGTTCTCAATTAGCGAATTGGTAAATAATGGCAATTAACTTCGTTAGAGCGCTCAACTTGCAAGAAGCTATGAACGAAGCACTCTAGGAGAATATATTCATGTGATTAGAAACGAGAGATTACGAACTATAAGTGACTCCCACAGACAGGGGACTACCAATATACTAGAGTTTGGGGCCGAGCTCAGGCTACCAGGGGGGTCAGCGTGGTGGCGGATAGCTGAAGGGCCAACAGATATGTAGGTTAGCTGGGAATAACCAATAAGCAGTCCCGGACCAAGAGCGGCAAGGATGGAGGGTGTACGGATAAAACACAAAAACCCAATGAGATCCTTGTGACAGGGCGAGTAAACACCGCCCTCTAAATAAGTGTCTTATATAAGCATATATACATATACATGTATTCTAGAAAAAAGTTTGATTGCTTAGTTAAAATCCAGAAGCGTCTGATCCAGAATGGGAGTCTCCCTGGTCTGCGCCTGAACCGGAGCGGTCGGCAGTATGGGTGAAAACAAACCAAAGATGAATAGTGAGAAAAGGAGCAAAGTTACGATGCAGGGAGTCGGATCCCCAGTACAGGCGACCGAGAGTGAGCCTGCAGGCTCAGAGTCGACGATATACAATGACTGCAATACTACAACGGTGGAGAACTTAGCTAGAGTAGTAGATGGGAAGAATTTATTCGAGCCCTTTAAAAACAGTACACGCATACAACGGTCACCGACAAAAGCGGTTCTACCGAAAGAATAAGGGTACATCAACAAGGAGAAAGCAAAAAGTCCTGCCAACCAAATACTTGAGGATATTGAAAATGATACAGGAGGTACAAGTATCAGTTTTGCTACAATAAGCGGAAGTGAGGACACTGACACACGAGGTGGTACTCGAAGTAAAGGATCTTGACGAGATAACAACCAAGGAGGAAATCTGTAATGCTCTCAACGAACATCTGGAGAGTTCTTACCACTTGGATGGATAGGCGATTAAGTCACTGCATAAAGCCTACAGTGGTACACAGACGCTATAAATACATGGACTTTAAACACATATCAAGAACTTGCGGAAGTGTAAATGACTGATCCAACCACTGCACCCGATGCGGGAAAGAGGGCCACACGATAAAAACGTGTTCCCTAGACCCTAGGTGCATACTCTGCCAGGGCAAAGAATCCACTGACAGTAACCATGTCACAGGAAGTAGGAGTTGCCCATCTTATCAAAATGTGATGATGGAACTGCAGAGAATATGTAAGCACAGCTTAAACTTAAATCATTACCAAGCTGCACAAGACCTGCTTTCACAGTCCGTACGTGAGTTAGGAAGCTACAGCTAAGCTATACTTAGTGAACTGTATAAACAACACAGCGGAAATGGATGGGTATTCGACGCAACAGACACAGCTGATATCAGGACTTGTCGGAAAAGTCACTTTCAAGAAATAGACGGAAGGCACGCTTTCTTTGTCAGAGCCAAAATTGATAACATAAATTTATACAGCTGCTATGCTCCGCCAAGTATGCCATTTAATGAGTTCGAAAACTTTCTGGACAGACTTACCACCGATGCCAGAGGGAGAAGCCCTGTGGTAATAGCTGGCAACTTTAACTCATGGGCTGTGGAGTGGGGTAGCCAAAGGACGAATAGGAGAGGAACTACCCTATTGGAGGCCTTTGCAACTCTAAATGTAATACTTGTCAACAGCGGGAATGAAAACACGTTTAGTAGAAATGGTGTAGGCTAAATAATAGATTTTACCTTTTTAGTAGCTCCGTAATACGGAAAACAACTTGAACTTTTAGCCAACATTATACGACCACCAGGAAATATGCCAGATTAAAACAACGCAAAGACAAGGTAGTCGCCAATTGAGGAACATAGTACAAAGAGTAGGCTGGAAATCGGGCACCTTTGAAGAAGATGCATTCAAAACTATGTTTGCGAACTAACCACTCTCAGGTCCAGCTACTAGCAAGACGGAACAGATTATGAATCACATTACAAGGGCATGTGACATACGAGTATCTATGCCACATAGAAAAAACACTCGCGGATGTACACCGGTTTACTGGTGGAACGAGGAAATCTCACGCCTGCGTTCTGAATGTCATCGTGCAAGAAGGCTCTACCAACGCTCCAGGGGTAGAGACACCTTCATGGAACTACAACAGCAATACGAATCAGCGCGTAGAAGTCTTAAAGTAGCAATCGTGAACAGCAAGTGCAGAAGTTTCAATGAACTGTGCAACGAAGTTGACCAAAACCCATGGGGGATGGCGTAGCAGGTGATAAAGAAACTAAAGAGTTTCCGGGCAATAGCTCCCATCTGCCCAAGGTTGCTGGAAAACATGGTGAGTGCTCTATTTCCAAGACGACAGGAGACCTCAGTAGAGGACTAAATACCAGAAGAAACGTGCCCAGTCGCAGCAACCAACAGATTCGAAGTTAAAAAAGCACCTGGGTTGGATGGATTACCCAACATAGCCCACAAAACTGCAATAAGAACTCTACCGAACATGTTTGCGAATATGTATGACTCATGCCTGAGTGAAGGGATATTCCCAGAGAGGTGGAAGAAGCAAAAACTGGTACTGATCCCCAAAGGAAGCAATGCATCTGGAGATCCATCGTCATTTCGCCCCCTCTGTATCCTAGATACGGCTGGAAAAATCCTAGAGCGTATCATTACCAATAGGCTTGAAGTAGCCATCGAAAACTCGGGCGGAGTAGCAGAGCATCAGTACTGTTTCCGAAGGTCACGCTCGACAATAGATGCAATCCGAGTGGTTGGAAGCACAGCGAAAAAAGCCATAGAAGGCAGAAGATGGAGAGACGGTGCTAAACGGTACTGTGCAGTAATCACACTTGATGTCCGAAATGCATTTAACTCCACAAACTGGAATCACATCCTGGAAGCCCTTCGAAATAGGAGGGTACCACCATACATCATGAAGATAGTGACGTATTACTTCAGATAAAGAATCCTGATATACACAGATGATGGAGTATGCTGTCACTGGAGGGTACTGCAGGGATCTGTGTTGGGCCCACTCCCTTGGAATATTATGTATGATGAGATACTCAAATTACCATTACCAGAAGAAGCTCCGATAGAGGGATTCGCCGATGATGTTGCGATAGTGATGGTCGCCAAGCTACTGGAAGAAGTGATTCAACTAAGCAATGACACAATCGGGATAGTTCAACGCTGGCTGCAATCTGTGGGTTTAGAGCTCACAGAACATAAAACAGAAGCGCTACTAATCAGTAGCAGAGAGAAGAGGGAAACAATCACTCTTTTGACAACAGATTACATCGAAGCATGCCATCAAATACCTAGGCGTCATGATTGATACAAGGTTTTCCTTTAATGAACACCTGGAATATATTAGTGGCAAGGCCTCAAGAGTGAATAATGCACTAATGCGCATCATGCCAAACATGGGGGACCAAGATACAGACGACGCCGGCTCTTATCCAGAGTAGTGACATCTGTGATACTCTACGGTGCACCAATATGGGCTGAAGCCATCAAAGTTAAATCATATAGGCGTAAAATTTAATCGACATATCGACTCTGCGCAATTAGAGTATGCAGTGCATTTCGCACAATATCGAAAGAGGCTGGCTATGCTATCGCAGGATTACTCCCAATTGACATACTGGCTGTGGAATCGCAAAAAAACATATGAAAATAGGAATCAGGAGCCTGTGTTAATCAACAACGAAGCGAACCTATCAGAGAGAGCAATCAGCATGGCAAAATGGCAACAACGATGCAGCGCATCAAGTAAAGGTCGATGGATTTATCGTCTTATACTGCTTCTTGAGACATGAACAAGTCGGAAACATTGTGAAGTTGATTTCTATACAACGCAACTACTAAGTGTTTTCGAGCGTATCTTTACAGATTTAACCATGACAATTCCCGCTTGTGTCCGTACTACATCTAACCTGGAAGATGCGGAGCATATGTTCTTCCACTGTCCGCTATTCGAAACCGAGAGGCAAACACTGATGAATAATCTGGGAGAAATACCAACCCCCGACAATATAGTGCAATACATGACACAATCACAAGGGATATGGAGTGCTGTAAGTGACTTTGCAAAAGAAATCATGAATGAGAAAGGCGCCAGCGTTCTGAATTTATTTGTTGTTTAAATATGGGAGTTATATTCAAGTTTCGGACGAACATAAGCTTTATAGATTGTGGACACGTCCGCAAGATTGGAAAAGCGTTTATCCTAAGCATCTAGCACCACCTTTTGCAGCATCAGTAATCTCCTGGTTCCATCGAAGGTTCTCTAACATACATGCCAAGCATTAACAAGCCAATAGATTCCTCTTAGAAATTCTTATCCCGTTTCATAGATAGGAGACAGCTCTGGGTTTTCGACACTTTGAATACAACTCGGTTGTTTGCACCCCAATTGATGATTGCATCTATGAATGTCAGTGTTGTGTTCAGTAGACATTAGCTACAACTAAGACTAAACAATTTGAGTATACGTATATCTGTTCGGGTACTGCAAGGAAAATCTTTTGATTTTTCGGTTTTCTACGTAATATGATAAGCTGAATTTTTTGTAAAGGGTGGTTAAGTTTTAAGGGCCGATGTTGATTTTGAATAAAACACAAATTATTTAGGAAATTACTGTCATTTCTTTTTATTATGATAATATTGGTATGGTTCAATTATGTATGGAACAAAATATCGGCCAAATGGCCGCCGCGACCTCGGCGGCACACCTCCATCCGATGGTCCAAATTTTCGATGACGCTGAGGCATAATTGAGGTTCTATGCCGTTAATGTGCCGAATTATCTCATCCTTTAGCCCTTGAATTGTTGCTGGCTTATCGACGTACACCTTTTCTTTCAAATAACCCCAAAGAAAGAAGTCCAACGGTGTCAAATCACATGATCTTGGCGGCCAATTGACATCGCCACCACGTGAGATATCTGTGTGGCAAGTGGCACCATCCTGTTGAAACCATATATCGTCCACATCCATATCTTCCAATTCGGGCCATCGTTATCATCTCACGATAGCGAACACCATTCACAGTAACTGCCTGACCGGCCTCATTTTGGAAAAAATACGGCCCGATGATGCCGCCAGCCCATAAATTGTGGGTGCATTGGTTTTTCGACAATCACTCTTGGATTATCATTCGCCCAAATGCGGCAATTCTGCTTATTGACGAATCCACTGAGGTGAAAATGTGCCTCATCACTGAAGATGATTTTCTTCGAAAATTGATCATCCACTGTTGCCATTTCTTGCCACCATTGTGACCATTGACGACGCTTGAAATGGTCAAGAGGCTTTAGTTCTTGAGTCAATTGCACCTTGTAAGCGCGTAAATGCAAGTCTTTATGCATAATGTTCATCAACGACGAGCGTGAGAGGTGCAATTGTTGGGCACGACGACGAGTTGAGGTGGACGGCTCTTCAGCCACACTATCGCGAACAGCAGCAATATTTTCTGCAGTACGAGCTGTACGAGCATGCACAGGTGTTTTCACATCTCCTACAGACCCGGTTTGCACAAATTTTTGCACGATTTTTCCGATTGTACGCACATTTGGACTATTAAATTGACCGAAAGAATCACGAAATGCACGATATGCATTTTGATTTGAACGCCCATTTTCATAATAAGCCTGAATAACTTTAACGCGTTGCTCGATTGTGTATCTTTCCATGGTTCAAATTGAGTTAGTCTGAAATTGAGAAATGTTAAATGAAATGCAGAAAAAAACTTGACGTTTAGGTGTGGTTCACATTCAACATCGGCCCTTAAAATTTAACCACCCTTTACTTCTTCAATTAATATCACCGACTGCATGATTTGTCTTTTATTTTAACATTAGCAGAAATATCGCTGTTGGCTCTTAAGATAATACAAAGTTCCCATGCAAATATTTCATTGCATAATTTCTGGCTCAATAATTACACGCATACAGTTTAAGTGTGTCTGGTTAGTTCAAATTATGAATACGAACGAGAATATGTACTCTTGTTCTTGTTTTTTCCAACTTTTCATAATTTCAAACAAATGTTTAATTGCATAATGCAAAATTACAATTGAAAGCTTTTCCTTTCGTACGTATTGTATGCCTATTGCATTGTCCGTTCATTGTTTTAGCTTTAACATTTTAATATGCTGAAGTGTACTCCGGCTAGCTTCTAAATTGTTTGCTCCTGAATAATTTTTTTTTTTTGTGAATTTTGTGAATTCGTTGGAATGCCTATTATTTTTGCAAAGCTAAGTGAAACATCCTCAATGATTTTTGTAGAATAGGTTAGAATAAAATAGAAATGAACATCAAGCAAGATGATTGAAGTACTCTAACAATACCCACATATTTTAGGTACATATGTATTTATGGTTGACGATTATTTATTGAATCGGTGAGTTGCGAATATGTAATTCTCTTGAAATTCCTAATATTGTGTAATTGACAATTCAATCAGAAGTCACCACGACTCCATTAAAATTTAAAAATTAGATCGAATGATTTTTTCGATTTATGAAAACATTGATATAAAAAGAACCAGGTATGTTTGAGAGTTCAAAACGTCTGGCCTGTGGCGTATGTAGTTCTGTGGAAACTAAAACTGTATGTAACAAAAATAAAGTGCACGACTGGGTCGCACGAATAGATACTCATACCTTTATGCTATTGTGTGTGTAAAAATTCAGATTTAATTTGTTTTATAAATCCGTTAAAATTCAGAAATCTTTTTTGACAATTTTCCAAAACTTGGTATGCCATAACCCTGCATATATCAGATATAATTTGGATATTAATTTTGAGCAAAATCGATTGAGTCATAGCCGAGAAATAGTCAATTTTTAAGAACCAGTTAATAAGTAAATCATAGTTATACGTATTTCTGGCACAAACGTGGTACGCTATGTGATTCCGATATAATTCAAATATCGAATTAGACCAAAATCGTTTCCGAGAAATGAAAAATTAGAATGAAAATTCCGATTTCGCCTTGAATTGTGACTCCCCAGACCCCAGATATGCCAAACTTCACACAAAAATCTACCCGATAAATTCTAAGCATATTCAGTATACACAGAGTGTTTCAAAGGTGGCTTCATATAAATTCAAAGCGTAAAATTACGCAAACACGAATTCGTAAGTTTACTCATTTAAGTGAATATCCTTACTATCTTTTACAGACACCAAATTACTTGCAAAATTCAGTCAAAATAAATGTCCGCGTTAAGGTATGTCAAAACATCAGTAGTGTATTTATGAACGATTTAGAAACACATGGGTTTTGAGGTACTCTGAGTCGGTTTTATTAGTTATCTTTAAAAGTATAAATTGGATACAAATCTTTGTGTATTCAAATGATAACATAATTGGCAGACCTAAATGACGGTGTACAGCTTATCATTCCAGCGTCTATACTTGTGGAGATATACCCACCGCTAAGGCTCCCGGGCAACATTGCTCATAAACAATTAATACAGTCGATGCCAATTTTTAAAAAATCAATGAACTTTTTTTTTGTGTGATTATCCTATGATACTGATACAGCACCCTACAAAAAAAATGTTGTCCTGCACGTATGACAGTGGTGTGCAAAATAATATCCTGTATGTGCTCATTTTACCCGTAATCAGAGCTCCCCCTTTTTTGGGATCGTAGCAAATTTGCTAAAATATTAAGGAATGGAAAAGCTGTTTCAATTTAATTTTTCATTTTAATATTTTTTTTTTCATCACAGAGCACACAACTTTTTTTTGTTGAGCGACTGCCGATCTTCAATCTTATAGACTACTTAAAAAAACAATAATATTTTAACCAAAGTCGCAAGGAATATAAGCTGTTTTTAAATTCTATTGGAGATGGACAAAAATCAATTTAATTCCGGTGAATTTATATGGTAATTAATTGTATCGCAAATAAACATCTCGAAAGTCTTTTCTTTTTATTACATGCATAAATTCAATTTATTGTCAAATATTACCCCGAAATCATTTGCTTCATCGAATCGCTGAAGTTTACGATCTTTTATAAAATAAACATAATCGTATTGTTATACGGTATGCTGTAAAAATCTTACATTTTGATACATTATTTGTTATTTCGATACTAATTTCAAAATTAATATTATTTTTTTTTTTTTCAAGCGTATTGAAGATGATGACACTAAAAAAGGCCTGATTCGAAAATAATTTCCATAAAGTTAGAAATGGTTTTAATAGGTTCTTTATAAGTCCGTGAAGAACATATTAATTTGTTCCCTTCTTCAGGGGTGTGCATTCGTTGCCATAGTGAATTTCTCGCTAAACGTCAATTTTACTAACAAAAATGTTAAGTCACTTTATTGTTCAAGATAACATTTTCTAAAGTTTTCAAACATATTCTTTGTAAAATGGATCATTTTCGAGTTAAAGCCGCGAGAATTCGATGAAATTTCCAGAAATGTACAAATTTTAGGCAATCAGACTTTAGGAGATGATAGGCCTTACCAAGGTAAAAAGTAGGGGAGGGGATATCAATTCCATGTTCTCGAGCAAATACATTTTTTTTTTAAGTTCTTTAAAGTACTTTTTATTGGTAAAACTAAAATGGATAGATGTGGAATGGTTGTAAAGCCAATTAAGTTTATTATCCAACGATAAGGCTAGCCTTCATTTTCAGAGCTCCGTATACAGACCACAGAATCCTATAGTTCTTGCCAGCGCATCTGCCTGTCTGCCTGTTACCACTATTTTGCATACTCGTAAGTCATGCAAAAAACGATGACGGTGTCAATATAAGCAAAAGTAACAATAAAACTTATTTGTGTTCATATATAGGTAAGTAACATATCGTTGAAAGGAGCTGTAAAATAAATTATTTCTAATAATCAACATGTTCGAGGTAGGTCATACACTAAAAAATTTAACCTAATTAACTAATTAATTAACTCTATACAGTCCTCAAACAAGGCTTTGATAGAATTCCCCACACCTTACTTTTAGTAAAGCTAATATCGTTGGGCTTTCATTCCTCAATGCTAAAGTGTGTTTGTAAACGAATAGAAGGCAAATGGTAAAGACCGATGGTTTTTGACTTCTCCGTAATAGAAGTAACTTCTGGAATCTCACAAGGTAGTCATCTAGGCCCATTCCTATCAATTTAATTTGTGAATGATGTCCATAAAATATTCTAATTCTGTAACGTGTTAACCCTCGCGGATGATTTGAAATTATTTTTTTGTATAAATAATATATGTAGCTGACTGCATTAAATTTCAGTCAGATATTAAAAGGTTGTCGGAATGGTATAATCATATCGCTTTGGAACTCAATATACTGCTTTTTAACTTTCCCATCTAAATGAAAATTATTGTTTTCGTGAAAAAATACAATCTCAAAAAAGAGGGTCTCACAATTCTGTTCGTCTCTCTGTACGTCTGTATGTCGGACTGCAGCCTAAATGGCGGAATGGTTTTATTTTAAACTTCTTATCTGGGGTCTGTGGGCTCGGTGTCCATCTATTCTCTGTTTTCATTTTGCAAACTATTATCTTGCGACTATCGAAATGTATTTCTTCCATTTCGCAGAAGTCATGTGAATTAACGGTTTGCCAGATAAGCCGCGAGAAATAAACGAAAGCCACATGATAGAAGCGCTAAACATAGCAGTGCAAAAAAAGAAATGCGAGTCAGCTTTACGGCGAGATGATTGCAAGATAAAATGACAATTTGCCACTGTCATTTTATCTTGTATTCATCTCGCCGTAAAGCTAACTCGCATTTCTTTTTTTGCACTGCTATGTTTAGCGCTTCTATCATGTGGCTTTCGTTTATTTCTTGCGGCTTATCTGGCAAACCGTTAATTCACACTTTGTTACTTAGCTGGTTGTTCACTCCAAAATCTCGAAAGTGAAACTGAAAATTTTATTGTAGGAAAAATTTAAAAATTTTGTGATTGGTTACACGCCGCGAAATCCTTTTATCCCATGAAGCAAGCCACCCAAGTACTGTTAGGATACAGGCACCTGCCAGACAACAAGCATTTACAATTGTACCCAACCAAATTTTTCGGGATTTCGAAATAAGGGAACGAGTAAAGCTAAGTAAGTTAAAGCTTATCAAGAAAACGCTAACTTATGAAAAAGTGAAATTAAAATTGCGAAATAATGAATGCACAATATCTTTAGGTCAAATAATTACAAGCCTAAATAAGAATTTGCCAAATAAAAACCGTAAAAAAAACAAAATGATAGGAGCAAAATAACAAAATGCGTGAAAAAAACAGCGATTTGTATCACACTCCTGTGGGCTAATGTCTAGACAGGAAATCGGAATTTTCATTCTAGCCTCGAAATGAACTGTACTTTACTTAGGACCTATTACGGACTTAGGAAAAATGGCTAATAATATGTAAGTCATTTTCGACATATGTAAGGATCTGACATTAAAGTTGTTTACATACGTTCAAAAAAGTCTTTTAACTCCACGAAACTTCATATTTTTATTGATTGTGCCTAAATTTGAAATTTTAACAATTGATAAACGAACAGCACATATGGAGAAGTGCAATTTAAAAGATTATTGAATTTAATTAAAAGGAAAAGACAAAAACAAACTTTAGTTTACTTTATTTAATTCGTTATTTAAACGGAGAAAAAAAAACGACTTTTTAGAGCGAGTTATTATTACTCTGCTAATTACAATTATGCTTTCTGTGAACTGTCACAGATCGAAAATTTCTCCAGTCACTAGTTTTACTTTATTTCTTTCAAGTGTTTTCTTTTTATTAGATCAAGATTGTTGCCTTTAACTGTTGAACTTAAACTTGTGCCTGCAGCATTTCCGCTGTAGGTGTTAGCGTTAGCATTTGAAGGTTCGATGCTGACGTAACTCACGCGACCCGGACGTCCCCTTATTTTTTTTTATGGTACATATAGACATTATTTTTGAAAAACAATTTGTCTCAACCCACCCTATTACCTAATATTTAAATGAATAGAGACGAATTCAAACAAAAATTAACAATAACGAATAACATCCACATAAACCATATTTCAGTAAAAGCATCTATGTACATACTCGTAGTACACAGATGGTTTTACTGAAATATGGTTTATGTGGATGTTATTCGTTATTGTTAATTTTTGTTTGAATTCGTCTCCATTTGTGATTTTATTAAACATGACATAAAAATCTAAAACACCTGATCACTTGAAGAAATAACTTCAAATTAGTGTGACCTTCAAATAATGAGATAGTTTCGTTATTTAATAATCGATTGAAGACTTGGTCTGGCGATGTCAAAAGCCATACTTGTCCATTCTGCAGACATGCAATAATAAAGTCCGCTTATAATAATGAACACGTTTTGGTGCTAGCATGAGATTTTCACACCATTGGTTATGAATTACTGTTCTTAATCAGCTATAACCCGAAAGCAAAGAGCGCATATGACAGCAAATTGTAATGTTGGAAAATTGACCAAGGAAGAAAGAATTAGGGATAACTCAGTTGGAAAAGCGTGCTCTTGGATCAACTGTTTCTTCCTTATGCAATTCTTTGAGATTTTTATTTATTTGCCAAGCAGTTAACTTAAACCTGGGGACCTGCTTGGCGATTGATCGGGAAACTACTGACTGTCCAAAACATGGATTGGACTAGTAGCGCAACAATCAAGTTCGTAATGTAGTGCTTGCTTTACCTCCTCGCGGTGGTCCCCGGGTAACTACATGTATAAATCCTTATACATGTAGGCCAAAATTGCAAGCGCGAGATTTTCTAGGGTCTTATGCCTAGGCTAGGTAACCTGGGCCAGCAACCCGCGTTACCGAAACTTTAACCGCTACGGAAACCGACGCAATGCCTTTGGCTATCGTACCCGGACTAAGATTGGTTTTTGGAATGTGAAGACGCTCCTTGACTCTCAGAGTGACGGACTTCAGAACGCCAGATTCCTTCAATTGGAGCATGAGTTCATGCGATATAGGCTGGACATATTGGGAGTAAGCGAGATAAGATGGTTAGATGCGGGTGAGTACCAATCCCCTACGCGTAACACTGTATTACTCTACACCAGAAGACCATCCGGAAGCCCTCGTGGATATGGAGTTGGACTGCTGCTAACGCCAACAGCACGCAGAGGCCTAATTTCCTGGCAGCCGCACGGTGATAGGATTTTAGCGGCCAGATTCAGGACGAGAGTACGTCGCGTCACCATTATATGTTACGCCCCCACGGATGGTTCGTCTGAGGAAGAAAAGGAGACCTTCTACAACCAGTTGGGAGCTGTTCATAATGCAACACCCAACGGCTGCCAAGGTAGGCTGCGACAACGAAGGGCTCAAACATGTTATGGGACGGCACGGACTAGGCAATCACAATGACTACGGCGAAAGATTTGTTGACTTTTTTAACGCAAATCGTCTTGGTATAGGTGGCACCATGTTTGAGCACAAAGCCTGCCATAAAATCAGTTGGGTGTCAACTGACAGGCAATCAACCTCCAACTAAATTGACCATTTTGCCATCAGTCACCGTTTTAGAAGTAGTCTCCTAGACGTCCGAAACAGACGAGGAGCCGACATGGGGTTGGTACGAGATCACCATCTTATGATAGCTACTCTCCGATTACGCACTGCTGCCGTTCGTAGATCTAACAAGAATACCTAGGTTCAACGTAGACCGACTGAGAGTTCCCACAGTGCGCCATGAATTAAGGGACCATCTCTCAAGTGGAGTGGAAACAATCAGCAGTTCACTGCCCGCCACCATCCAAGACCATTGGTGCGCTGTGAAAACTGTTTTCACATCAGGTGCTGAAAGGATTGTCGGTCGATCGCAGGGAAACCATAGGGCGTGGTTTTCCGAGGATACCTGGAGAAGGATCAATGAACGAAAACAGCTAAGAGCTCTAATTACTCTTGAGTCCCTATATCGAATGAAGATGAGAAAAGTACAGCGTAGCGTGAGACGTGACAAGCGCAATTATAGTACATCAATGCGCTGGCTACGGAAGCAGAAGAAGCAGCAGCAAGGTGCGACAGCAGAACCGTTTTTAGAATCACTAAGGAGCTTGTAGGTGGCCGAAGCTCTACTCAACACCCAGTGAAAGGCTTAGACGGTTCGTTGCTAATATCGGATGAGGATCAACAGAAGAGATGGAAGGAGCATTTTGCTTCGGTTCTAAACCGAGTATTCGCCAGCAATATGCACCCAAGTTAGACTGAAGTGTCCGTAGAAAGAAATTCCCGAATTCGCACCACAACCCCCAGTAAGGAGGAGATTATTACCGCAATCAAAGCACTGAAAACTAATAAGACGGTAGGACTTGACGGCATACCTGCGGAGCTTTTTCAAGCTGCGCCAACAGCATCGGCAGAGCTACTGTTCCCACTTGTAGGGAGAACATAGGAAGCCGAGAGTTTTCCGGATGAGTGGAAAAAGGGAATGATCGTCAAGCTCCCTAAAATAGGCAACCTAATGCAGTGCGAAAACTGGAGAGGTATCTGCGTGCTGCCTGCTGTGGCCAAGATAATAGCTAGAATCATTCTGGAGCGAATCAAAGAACACCTTGAAAATACACTCGACGCCGAACAAACAGGTTTCCGCTCTGGATCCTCCTGTGTCGACCACATCAACACCCTGCGGATCATCATCGAGCAATGTGTTGAATATTGATCACCACTTCACCTGTTAATCATCGATTTTGAAAAGGCGTTTGATAGTGTCAATATGAAATTTATTTGGCGTGTCTTACGCAGGAGAGGCATTCCGGATTAATTAATAGCAATTATCAAGGCTACATATGATGGGTCCACATGTCACGTTTTGCACAGAGGAAGGCTCTCTGAGGAATTCGAAGTCCAAAGTGGGGTTCGGCAAGGCTGCATACTTTCACCAATACTGTTTTTATTGGTGATTAGCGATGTGCTGAATGCGGCCTTATCAACAGGAAATGAAGGAATTCGATGGACTCTCACATCTGAACTCAAACACCTCGACTACGCCGACGATGTATGCCTTCTGTCTCACAGAATAATGGACCTTCACCAAATGACAACAAATGTGTAGAGGGAAGCAGACGTCGTTGGGCTGAAAATTAACTCGGCAAAAACAAAAATGATCAGCCTAGGACCAAACTCATCAACTCATATATGCATTGCTGGACAAACGGTTGAGAGAGTAGAGAGTTTCCAATACCTTGGGAGTATTGTCTCAACCGATGGCGGAACCGAACTGGATATAGCCAGCTGAATAGGTAAAGCAAAATCTGCGTTTGGGATGCTATCCATAGTTTGGCGAAGTAATGCAATTAGCTTAAACTCCAAGCTACGACTGTTCCTTTCCAACGTTGAATCCGTGCTGCTATATGGATGTGGTACCTGGAGAGTGACCGTCACTATCACGAGGAAGCTGCAAACGTGTGTCAATAGGTGTCTACGCTACATCTTAAGGATATTCTGGCCAAACCGTATCTCTAACGAACAGCTTTATCAGAGAACGGGCCATGAACCTATAGGCACAACCATACGACGACGAAAGTGGCAGTGTATCGGTCACACTCTCCGAAAGGGTGACAGGTCCATAGCTAACCAAGCGATGCAATGAAACCCACTTACCCAGTATGGAAGGATACGCGGCGGTCCTAGCACACGATGGCGCGTAGGCGTTGTAGAGGCCCTAGCACCCACAAGGGGATCCAGGACATAAACAAAAAAACAATATAAACCTTAAAGATTACGAAGATTACTGTAGAATTAAATCAATTGTAGCAAGCCGGAAGAGTCAATTCAATTGTACACGGCAACTTCATGACGTGTTCTGATGGTTTTGTAGATTGGTGAGTTTAAGTCGACCTTCAAAGCGAGGCAAATCATATTTGTCAACCCAAGCAATACCGCGTAAGGCGAAGCGAATGAAACGACGCTAGGATGATCAAACTTGACTACCATACTCTAGGATTTGGTAACATAGGGGTTAGAGGATTCCTTTAACCAACATTTGATATAACTAAGAGTGTAATTAGCTTTGTTTATAATATGATCGATGTGAGAACGGAAATTGAGTTCCTGTAACAGATAATACTGAAGAGGAATCCGTTTCCGGGAATATATAATGGCTTTACATTTACTGATGTTCAGCTCAATACAATTATTATTGTACCAAATGTGAAACCTGTCTAGACCGTTCTGCAGTAAACGGGAGTCGGTTGAGAATGAAATTTGTTTGAAAATGTCCATATCATCTGCGTAGCTAGATAGATCAGAGTCTCTTAATATCATTCAACATCATTTATTGTTAAGAGAAATATCATTGGTCCCAGATGACCACCTTCAGGAACGCCCGGAGTATTGGCGGTTCTCTAGGTAAGTTCTAATCAACGATCTAAAGAAAGGTGGGAAACCGAGGGTGTTAAACTTCAGATAAATAATTCCGTTAGAGTTTTTATCAAAAGCCTTTCTGAAGTTGGTGGTGTACCAGATATAAATTTAGTTAAGTTTATTGTTGTGGATCTACCCCTTTAGAAAACCATGTTAGGTTAGGTTAGGTTGAAGTGGCTATCAGCAAAAGAAGCCAACACACTTAGACCAATAATAGGTCCATTGTGATACCACATGTGTTTGAGACGCAGCCTCTAGCCTACTCGTTGAACCATTTAGAGTTTCTGATGAAGCGTAGAATGTACCTAATGTCAATATTATTCAGATCATCAAGGTCATTGAAACAGAAGGCTCCTAAGTGAAGTTTCCTTCTTTGGGAGAGACCTGGGCAGGTGCAAAAAAGGTGAAGAATAGTCTCTTCCTCCTCCTCGTCCATGCAGCTTCTGCAGAAATCGTTAGAGAAGTAATGACACCTATAACAGCATTAAAATGCTTCCTATTTAGAGAAATCAAATTCCTAGAGCGTTTCATATCCAGCATAGGCCAAATCGGTTTTATCACTAGACAAGTTGTATTCCTTGTCCACCTAGAATTTGTCTTTACGGTAGCATCCAGCTTTAATTTAAGTTTGCATGTATCGATAGGCATACCCAGTAAACTTTTGCCTAGAAGGATGGGTATTGTTGTTCCATGTCTGGCAAGTTCATCAGCCTTACAATTCCGTGGAATATCCTTATGCCCCGGCACCCAACTTAGGTGAATATTAAACTGCTCCGCCATCTCTATAAGAGACGATTGGCAGTCTAGAGCTGTTAAAGAATTTGTTGAGGAAGATTCCAGGGATTTGATTGCGGCTTGGCTGTCTGAAAAGATGCGGATATCAATGGCCTATATCACGTTTTCCTTTAGCCAAGACAAGACTTTATCTCCGCTTGGAACACGCTACAATGGTTTGGGAGACGAAAAGAGAGGTTTAAATTAAGCCTATCAGAGAAGACACCAGCACCCACCCGTCGTTAGTTTTTGAACCGTCGGTGTAGAAATGTACCGACTTATATTTCGTAAAGCCACTTTCTTCCCAGAATGCTCTGGAAGGGATGATAATTTGGAAGTTTTTGTCAAAATTTAACTTGGGGTCAATATCTTCAGGGAAACTACTATGTTGCTTTGCTGAAAATATTGATTCGCAGTAAAAGTATAATGTGTCGTATACAATGCTATCAAAATAGTTTAGAGATGTACTCGTAAGACATCTTTACTATAGGTCGGAAGTTGGATATTTCATTCTTACAGCCAATCTTAAGAATGACGATATCCTTCCACAGTCTAGAAAAGACTGACTTTGAGAGAGAAAGTTGGAACAGTACCGTGAGAGGTTGAGACAGTACGTTCACATGCTTTTAAGAGAAATAGGATGATAGAGACATTGACAGAGCAAAAAAAAGAGAGTATCCCTGCTGATAATTGAATTAATCAGAGGCAGATCTAGATTTACGGTTTTATTTCAAACTTCTTATTCAAACTTCTTAATCAGAGGCAGATCTAGATTTAGAAATATTTGCCATAATTTGTATCTGTTGTTCCGAAGTATACGTAAGTCTTTATTGTACCAGGGCGGGGATAACTTTTTCTGCGGCACATATATGGCACTGATTGGATGATACAGTTGAAAACTAAAGTATAAAAGGACAAGAGAAGTTGAGCTGTTTCATAAAATGAGGTTGAAGTCAATATTGCTAAAAAGGTTATTAAGTTTGACAAAATTAGTTTTTCGAAGTTGAAGTAAAATAATTTTTATGAGCCTTCTACATTATTACTTTGGTCGTACGAAAAGGTTAAAAAAAGGGCCGGAGTCAGTAAAAAGTTTCTTTCTCAGTGGTGGTATTAGCTGTAGTAGTAGAGGTGACTACGTAGGAACATTCATCCTCTGACAGTGAGCATTGTAGATGAGGCAGATTTATGTCACTCATGAAAATAAAATCATCGGCGGGATCTGCAGCACCAAACAGAGGGTCGATAGCATGAATAACGAGCTCGTATGCACAAAGAGATTGGGAAGGTCGAATGCAACAGCACGGGAAGAAAAGATTACGCTTTAAAAAGTTTATTTTGGCGTATATGAATACAAAGAGAGAGGTATTCAAAGATTTAACGAAGGCAGCATCAAAACGATTATGTATAGCCAATAAAACAACGCGTTCAGAGCGATTTTGATCGTAACCATCATCCCGAAAGACATTGAAGTCCGAGGTGAATAATTCTTGGAGTGAAAAGTTCGACGAAAGGATAAAAATACCAAAAGGTAGAAATTGAGAATTAGCAGAAACAGCTAAGGTTTTGGTACTAAGTCCTCTGACGTTTTAGTAATAGATAGATAAACAGGAAGAGGAATTCAAAAATTGCTTAGGAGCGATAATAGTTTTTGAAATGAGAAGACGTCCTTTGCACGTGCTAGAGGCATTTGGAGCTGACATATGATGCAAATGAGGAAAGATCGTCTGCTACTCATGATAGCGGATGAAGATTAGCCTTAGTTGTACTGGGTTGGTTGGAAGGCCTTCTTGGTTGATTAAGACCATGACGTTGGTTTTGGTTGTACCACCAATGCAGATAGTATCCGGTTTGTCATGCAGGTAAGCGTCCCTTTGTAGAGCGGAATGTTGAAAGGCTGGAGCAGGGGAGGTGTTATTAGGAATTGATGAGGGGTTTTGTGAAACAGACGATAGATTAAAAGAAACTCGATTAGTGGATTAGTCGATTAGTGTTATTAGGAATTGATGAACGGTTTGGTAAAACGGACGATTATTGGGTTGGGTTGAGACGACGGATTTGGGACGAAAAAATAGAAAAAGTTCCTATTTTGAAACTCCAGTTAGGGTCAAATTTAGCATAGGATTGGGGATATCTTGGAGTTATGCCTAGAAGAGTTAGGATAAGTATTATTAGACTTAAAAGTTAATTTAACATTGGTGTCTTTTTCGACTTTTTGTGTAATTTAGTTCCCTCCAATTTAGTTATCGTAATTTTGCTTAGGAAGATCGCATCATTGAAAAAGTTTTTGAAAAGAAACTCGTCTTTGATGCGATATTTATTTTCGGAGTCGGAGTGAAGAGAATTGATATCTTTTTGGATTTTTTCGTATTGTTTTGATTTAAGAAATGCCGATTTAAGATTAGATATGAGTTCGTCAAAATGTCATTTGGTAAGGTAATCATGGGAATAATAATCACTTTTTACATTTGAAATTCAATCATTTAAAAGAATGGTTGGTACGGCTGATTTGTTGGAATAAAATTGTTAATTATAAATTAATTAAAAGTAATTATCAAAATGTATGTCCCAGATTCGAACGCACAATCTCGAGGGTAAGTATAACTTGTACAGCGTCCCAGCCATCTCGGCTACTGCAGTATTGGTCTGTCGATGTTAAAAGTCATACTTGTCCGTTCTGCAGACATGCAGTAACAAAGTTCGCTAATTGTAGACTTCAGCGAATTGACGAAGTCAATATCTCATACAATAAATACAAATTTTAATTGCATTATGATTACGCCATTCCCAAGTCAAACTCTATATTACGATTTCTCAAAAGTAATACCAAAGACTTTCGTGATGAATATAGCATTAAAGCTGTCTACTGCTCGTTGCCCAGATCATATTTAGAATATATATTCATAATTTGGGATTTACTACATGGTATTCACGAGTTTAGATTAGAAAGACTTTGATGATTGATGAATTTCATAATTATGACAACCAATTATGGTAGCAATGAGTCAATTACAAGTTGCATATGTACGTTTAATCAGATTTAACACGAAATAGCGTTTGCTCATTCATTTTTAATTAAAATATAATTATTTGTTTAAGTAGTCTGTTAGATTGAAAATCGGTAAATGACTCCTTAGTAAAGCAACAAAAAAAACTATTGAGAAAAGCGGTACTGAGTGCATAGACTGAGAGAGTGTAGTGTTCTGTGTGCTCTGTGAATCGAAGGAAAAAATATATTTTTTCGAACTTAACATTTTAAATTTGCCCCACAGTACGTAAAGCAAAAGCTTGAAAAAAATAATTCAAATCTATATAGACTTATAAAACTGTTCTCGATATTTCTATTAGTTTTCGAGATATCACATCTCTTAGTTAAGTAATGGATTGTTTATTTCATATATGTAGCTTTCTCACGCGTCACGAAGGAGCGCCATATCTAAAGACTTCCCAAGTAAATCTATTTAATAATTTCAAAGTCATAGGTACACGAATAAGGCTGGCAGAACGCAGACGCTTTTCATGGGGAATAATACTTCCAGTATTTAAGCATCTTTATTGTAACGGAACCTTCTATGTGTAAACTGGATTTTCTTCAAACTTCAAATATGGGGTCTATTCGAGGCGAAATGATAATTTTCGTTTTAACCCCAAAATTGACTGTACTTTACTTAAGGCCAATTTTGATTGCCGACAACCGGTGTCAGTTTCCTTACCCAAGTTAATAGTTCCGGTATTATCTGGGGACTACAAAGAATGGCCATGTTTTCGCGACCTTTTCATCGGTTTCAATCGATACAAAACCAAATGTATCTGCCTCACATAAGTTCCAATATCAGAAGTCATTTTTACGGGGTGAGGCAGTAACTCTGATTCGCCGTATAGTAATCTCGGATGCCAATTATTTAGATGCATGGGAGCACATAGGAAGTCGATACGATCGCACTAATATTATCATACAATCGCATATCCATTTGAGTGCTGGTCATTCTCTTCGAAAGATTACATACGCTGCCGACGAAACTATTCGGGGGTTAAATGCCTTAATATCCACAGGTGACAACCCATGGATTATCTACATTCTGCTTCAGAAGTTGGATTCAGAAACCAGAGAAGCCTATACCAAAGAGATAGGAACTAGGGATGAGTGCACCTTAGATGAGTTACTAGCTTTTTTGCACCTACTTTTGTTGTGATGCCTTGAAATCTTGCCAATCTTCGTCTCGCTCAATTCAATCTCATGACAAAACATCCAAAACACATACATACACACATAGCTGAATCAAATTCACAATCAATGTGCCGGTTCTCTAGTCTTGGATATCAACACTCGTTGCAATTTCATAAAAAAAAGCATTCAAGTTTATATATAACATAAAATAAACAGTACCGATACTAAGTTTTTTAAAATAAAAAATTTTTCTTAGTCATAATTGTTATTCATATAAAATAGTAATAAGTAATAGATTAAGCCGAAAGACATAGATAAGGATTAAGTTTCGCTTAGAGCGCCCGCATAGGGCCAGTAAGTTAGAATAAGATAGTTAAGTTAGTTAAGCTAGTTTTAAGAGTTTTTGTCTAGCATATAAGTATTAATGAATTAAGTTAATAAAAACCTAAAAAAAAAAAAAAAATAACAAATCCACTCCACCTACGCCAACCAGTTCATTGAATATCCCAACCCAATGTGCTAGTTGCAATAACTTCACCTAACTCCCTTTGCTCATATATACTCCCAGGAAGCAATTCGATTAAACCCAATTTACTCAAACAATATTGCTTACTGCTATTGCATATATGTACCTAAGATAAGCAGGGAACCTTACAAAGTATTTGTTTGTTGCTGGACTCAGGTTCGTAAGTGTCTTTTGTTACCAAACAAACAGTTCAACGATTAGGTCTCGTTGGATCAACATTGCTGGACTCAGGTTCGCAAGTGTCTTTTGTTACCAAACAAACAGTTCAACGATTAGGTCTCGTTGGATCAACATTATCTAGTGTAACGAATGGGACTGTTTCTATAAAACTGTTTCCTCGTTTTAAACAAGAGTTTGTCTCAAATCTAACATCGCTTATGCCACCTTTTGTATTTATAATTCTGGATTCAAAACCATTCGCGTCGTTTACGTTAGCAGACCCAAACTTTAATGTGCCTGGTCACATTGATCTGCTTATTGGCGCTGACAAGACTTTCAGTGTTTTCAATGGCTCAACTATTCGAGGTCAGCAAGGAATGCTTGATCTCATGCGAACTATTTTCGGTTGTGTTGTTTGTGGCAATATGGCTAGTCTCCACTCTGTATCATCTAATAATGTCGACTCATTCTCATTTAAATCCAACGAAGAAACTGAATTTGGAAGCACTGTTATAGTCGCGTTAATAGATTTGAATTGCTAGAACGTAGGATCGCTGGCAATCAATACTTGAAAGAGAAATACATTAGTCTCATAAACGAATATTTAAATCTAGGCCTTGTGGATGAAAAACCTGCTCATGAAATAGAGAAGTAACCTAGTCAATGCTATTATGTGCCACATCATGCTGTAATGAAGGGTGTTAGTAGCACAACGAAGGTCAGGCTAGTCTTCGACTGCTCGAGATAGGCAGCAATAAGTCTCTCAACGATTCACTTCTTATTGCCCTAACATACCAACGCGATATGTTTTCAATTTGCATACGCTTTCTTCGACATCGCTATACTCTATCGGAAGATGTAGAAAAGATGTATCAGCAAACCATACAAATTTCCAACGAATTTTCAGGAAAGAATCTATCGATCGACCTTTAAAACATTTTCGCCTTCTGACAGTGACTTATGGCACTGCATGTGCACCTTTTCTTGCCGTACGCACTCTCTTACAATTGGCCACTTGATTCAAGAGATACTTATCCCCGAGCAGCAGAAGTACTGCTAAATGGGGTTACGGTATATTATCTCGCGACTATCGAAATGTATTTCCTCTATTTCGCAAAAGTCATGTGGCAAATTGTCATTTCACTATCATTGAAAAAATGTGTGCATGGGTTCACGCCGCGTAGCAGCGCCCTGAGCCCCTGCATGTGAGGCTAGTGTGAAATCCCTTTATACCGCGAAGTGCTCCACCTAGGTATTGTTAAGATACAGGCGCCTGACAGACAACAAGCATTTACAATTGTACCCAAACATATTTTTCGGGATTTCGAAATAAGGGAACGAGTAAAGCTAAGTAAGTTAAAGCTTATCAAGAAAATGCTAACTTATCAAAAAGCGAAATTATAATTGCGCAATAATGAATGCAGAATATCTTAAAGTCAAAGGTACAAGCCTAAATAAAAATTTGCAAAATAAAAACTGCGAAAAAAAATGCGATTTGTTTAAATGCAGATTCTTGCGAGGAAGTAGCCACCTTGCGTTAGGAACTTATAAGTCTAGTCAGAGCGGGTGGATTCATCTTCGCAAATGGAACACGAACTACTATCTAATGAACCACGGACTACTTCTCAGCTTACTGGATAATCAACGCGAGCTAAGGGATTTTGTAGAGAATAGTTTGGTTAAACTATGATACTTGGTCTGCAGTGGTCACCTGCATAAGATTCATTCTCATACAAAGTGCATTTATATATCTGTTCCACTTTTACAAAGCATCTTATTCTTTCTGAATCATCAAAAATTTTGGGACCTGGCCCCCAGGGTTTTCCGAATACTCTACTGCCCGAATAGAAAACTATCGTGGCATTCTTAGTTCTTTCATTGATATTCTGTTTCTAGTTCAATTTTGTCAAGGACAATTCCCAGATATCTTACACTGTCAAGGATTCTGAGGGGGATGCTACGCGTCGGTGCCGTGACATAAGGCCATATTTAAAAGCATAGCCTTATGACGCTTTCACATAGCGATATAAGACCATATTTTGAGGTATGCTTTTGCAAAGGGGCCATATAATTTCGAAACATAAGACCATATGGCTGTAAAAAGTCTACCGCCTCTTGGCAATAAACCGCACTTTATACGTCGCGTAGCGGTGCCCTAAGCACCTGCATGTGAGGTCGAAGGGCGTCCGGTGTATGAGTCGAAGCGATGTTCATAGTTATTTTTTTAGGCTCACACAAGTACTGTTTAATTTGCATCAAATTATAATTAACTATTTTTCTTGTACTAATCTTATCCATTTGAAAGTGACATAAAGCCATAATGGCATTATATGATATCATTATACCACACCTCGAAATATGGCCTTATAACCCTTTCGCAAAGCAACATAAGGTCATACTTTGAAATATGGCCTTATGTTACATGGCCTTACGTTAAAAATATTAAAAATTCTGCATCGTCTGCCATCCCTATGCTCATTTACAATGACATTCCAGCTGTCAGCTCTCTAGACAAAGCCAATCTGCTTGCTACTCACTTTGTAGCGAACTCCACGCTGCCAGATAATGCTTTGTCTTCGCTTGTATTTGAGAGCGTACAATTTTCCATACGACAAGTCCACTTTCGCACTCAGTTGCAGGAGTACTCAAAGGTCTTCCCCCCCATAGTTTTGTCGAAAATGAGTGCATATGGCGTCGATGAGTCTCTTCTTCTATGGATTAGAAATTACCTTTCGGAGCGTTCAATACAAGTTGTTTTGGACGTCTTCAAGTCTGCAATTCACAAAATAAATGCTGGTGTTCCCCAAGGCTCTGTTTTGTCTCCGGCTCTCTTTCTTATTTTTATAAATGATCTCTTGTCTGCAACTTCTAATCCAATCCATTCCTTCGCTGATGACAGTACCCTCAGTTTTCATGTTCGTTCCCTAACTCACGTCCTTGCTCTTCGGCCGTAGAAGGGGAACGGCAGCGTATGTAGAACACATTAAATTCCGACCTGGATAGCATAATCAAATAGGGATCAACCAATAGAGAGCAATTTAATAATAAAATAAATTCCAAAACACAATGCTGTCTTCTGTCTTTCAAGCGAAACCATAATCCTCAACCAATAACCATGAATGGTGCTTGTATCGCTGAAACCGAAAGACTTCCCATTCTCGGTATATGTATTAATAACCATCTTCGATGGAATGATCACATATTCGAGGTCGCCAAAAATGCTGCAAAATGTCTAGGATTCCTTAAGCGGTGCAAGAAATATTTTACTCCGTCTGATCTGGCCTCTGTTCCTCTTAACCATTTTCCTAAACGCCCATTCCCTGAGACAATACGAGTATATTAGTATTCATATTCCCTTTGGCACGCACAAATTATAAAAAAAAATAGTACCAACTTGTCATCTTAAAATCTCAGTCCACATTTTTTGGTCCATGTGTCATATTCAGCGCTCCCTAAGAGTTGGAAGGAATTTACCTTTTGCTGGCAGCACCGCATCGGCCGCATATGCTGTGACTTTAAATCTTATATACGTGTGCACTTTTAATTAAGTTCCTCCTAGATCTGCATTAATATGTCTCTCCTCTAGTATGATCACAATCCAGTAAATAGAGGTGTGATTTAAGTTAACTACGTGGCTCTACTCTGGTTGCTCTATCCTTCATATATTGTCTACTAACCTCTACAATGTTTTTAGGACGAAGGATGCATTGACATGGCTGGTCTTGCCTGCTTTGAGAATAAAGACGTCTATTACCTCCCCTCGATTTTGGTATGTGTCCACATATAAGACTACGATAGAATATATTTGTCATAATAGGAATGATTATGGTGGCGGTTTTTGGTAGCATGATCGGGAAAATCCCGCCCATCCCAGGTGACTTGTAAGAGGAGAATGAGCTGATAGCCCATTGAATTTGCTCCTCTGTGGCACGGACTCTGTTTTACTAATAACTTCTACTTTATAAGTTCGGTTTGCTGTACACCCTGGAAAGTGGGTATTCAGCTGTAATTTCAGTGTTGCTGAGCAGAACTCAGTCCAATTGCCACCAGAATCCTTGAGTGATTCTAGAGCTACAGGTTCTCTAGAAAGGATGGTCCTCAGTATCGTAGATTCTGTGATCTCCATAATGTTATAACAGAAATGTTGCCATGAACGACGTTGGCTCTCTGTGTCTCATTTTTGATCCTGTAAAGCTCCCAGCCTTCATATTAATTCCTTCTTATGGCTGCATTCAGAAGTTTCCTAGTTTCTTTTCTAATGCTGCCGAGTTCTTTATTTCACCACGGAGGTGCATTTTGGTCGTTCTTACCCTTGCGGGAGATGTCTTAAGTTAGGCATTACTAAAACCTCGGCCAATTCGCCACCCTGTCAATATCGCTTAGTTCCTGCAAAGTTCACTCCTCTAGAGATTTGCTCCTCTGACCCACGTCTCCACTAAAAAGATTCCAATTGGCTCCCCTAAGATTTCTACAAGGAATTCTATTATTTTATGATCAGAATAAGATTCTACCCTCAAAACCTTCTACTGGTCTATGAAAACAGTTCTCGAGTTGCATGTTGGTTGTGCCTAATACTTCCTGCCTATTTCTGGCTGAAAAAATATGCCCGTTACCTCTATTAGCTATAACCAAAGGCAATGTCGCAGACAAACGGATAAGATACATAGATACTCGTACAGCCAACATGGGAACAAATACTTTTCTTTACATTTAATTTAGACTCGGGCACAAACAATTGACACTATAACTTCTATTTACTTAGAATTCTGCTGACATGGCTACATTACTATTCTAATTTTTAATTAAATATTCATAAACTTCAAGCTTTCTGTGCAACCTCTAAATATTTGTCAATTTTGGTAAAAGTTTTAGTGAATCATTTTTATTGGATATTCAAACCAAATTAAGGGATGAAACTCAAAAAATTTTTACATTCAATATTTTCAACCAATTTTGAACTCCCCTAGAACAAACATAGAAACAAAATGTCATCAAAATGTGTTCAGTGGTCCTTGAGAAAGCCTTGTGACAGCAAATAGACAGGCAAACATGAAACAAATCTCTTATTTTTTTTTACTTGACCCTTTCAAAAACGGTCAAATCTTTCTCATATTCTCCGGAGTAACAAGAAAGCGATATTAGGAAATTATTAAAATTACTTGTAGAATTGTTTTTAGATCTGCATTTAAAATCAGAGAAGAGATAGAAAAGTTATTATTTGCTTATCTTAATACCCCTCTAATAGGAATCCGATCGCAATCAGGTGGCTTTTTTTGAAGGAAAAATAATTTTCTCTGAAACCACATTAATTCAAAAAGCAATAATTTTCATATCTAAAATAGTAGACAAACACAAATTTCCCTAATAAATTTTCTTTAGCATAAGAAAGTTTCAACGTAGACGTTCGAATAATTTTACCTCCATTGTACAAATTTTCTTGTGTCACATAGGAAAATATTGGGCTTCCCATTGAGTTCACTAAAACTTCGAAATAAGAAAGTCTATTTTTCAAAACAAAAACAAAAAACAATCTAGCTTGAAAAGTTTCCCAGATAAAGAACTATATTCACAAATGACCCTTTCTCAGAGATGATAATAAATTGCTATTAGACAGTTTTTCTAATGCACCGAAAAATGTTACCCTAGATTGCATTCACTAGGTTTCCATCCAAATTATGCTGAAGAAAGTCAATAATTTATAAACGTTTAAAAAAAACAACTCGATACCCAAAAAAAAGAAGCTATTGGGCCAGGCCAGCAGAAGATTTATCTCTCAACAACGATTCTGACATTCCACCGAGGGATTAACATAATCGAGAGTTTAACGCTTAACTTAAAAAAAAAGATGCCAAACTGCTATGCTAATTTGTTTATAATTTATAATCATCTTGACTAAAATGTGTGTCAATAGTATGGGAGGGTAATTAGAATAATTCTATTTAAGGAATTTTGATTGAGAGCTTTTTGTAAGGAATTATGCTGCTATATTTAATTTTTAGATGACACATCGCTCAACGAACTTCACGGTACTTTACATGAATGTTGAGACCCCTATCATCAAGTGTCAATTACCACGTCTTTAAAAAAAAATATATTTACTTACCCAAAAATCCCACATCCTTCATTGAATTTTCAACACCCATTTGTAAGCGTATCCCTCGGGCGACATCAAATGATATTTCCTGCATGATCTAATTGTAGTACTCACACCTTGTGCGGCCAATCACTCGTGTGTACATGCCCTCTGGGGCACCATGAAGAAAAAAATCTATCAGAACCTGCCACAGAAGATAGATCACCATGTTCCCGTTCTCCTTTGTCCGAGTGGTAATTCGGAACCCGTTCTCGATTCAATTACCAATTAACAACATTCAGCGCAGACCATGGCTAATTTTCCAGACGAATTTTTTCTCTGGCAAGATACAAATGTATACTCTCAATGAAGGGTATAGGGCCAATTTGACACATTCACATCATAGGCGAAGTTTGTGCGCTCTCCAATCGAAATCGAAAACCACAACTTCAATTGTGTTTATCCGTATAGACATCTTTTGCGCGCCAAACTAATACTTCACTTGAATAGGTGGTAATTTAATAAGCTTATCGAGTGCCGGACAGTCAATTCGGTTTCTGGCGAAGAATAACAAATAATGCCTAATTGTTTGGTAGAAAATGAAACGTTCATTGGTTAAATTGAAAGTGAGACCAAAGGATTTTTTTTTTTTTCGAAATACTCGTAAATCAGGATTTGACAACGTAAAGCACTAGCAAAAATGAGAAGAGTTCTTGACCGCACAAGTGAGGGATTATGATGAGTATGTACAATTTTTTTCTTCTGGGGGGAGACGCACCCTGCCTAAGTGACATTGAATTTTTGCTGACCACAAGGAGACATGTTATTGTTGCGTCGAGAATTTTTAAATAATGTTTTTGTTATTTTACTTGGAGTACGTATGTATGTAAGTACATTGATGTTCACTATTTTAAAATATTTAGAAGAGCTTTTTACCTAATTTGGGAGGTGAACCTCTTAAGAATTGAAGGTGCCTAGAGGTTGTGATATCCATTACTCATGTCTTGTCAATAATAACAACAATTATGATTCATGATGATGACTGGAGGCTCTGAAACTTCTTCAACGCTCCCTAATGCGTGTCCCTTGCTTGTAATCGAGCGTAGGGGTTTGTTTGCAACTTTAGTTGAGATAAACTTTTTCTCTTAAACAAACTTAGGCGATTAAAGATTTCTAATCTTGTCAGTCCAGCGACCTTGAAACGCAGTTCAGTTTAAATTTCAACTTTCAACGACAAACGGTTCAAAAGTTATGAGGCTGTGACAGACAGGGCACAGGGACTGATAGATAACTGACTAACTAACCTTGTAAGTATTGGAAGCCTGAAAACGAATTAAATTTCTTCTCAGACTATTTAAGTACATCAAAGGAACTTAGATTAACAGAGGCGTTTTCTGAGCTCGAATCCGAATTTAGAATTTCAAAACTGAAAACGACGAATTCAAAATAAAGTAATAAGTAAAAACAAATTCAAGTTCATCGTGAAAATTAACAAAATCGGATTAGGCAGTAGTGAGATACGAGTATGAGGATGATTTTTTTAAAAATCTTCGAATCATATTTCTAACACCTCTTATTAAATTTTGATGGAATTTGGATTTTGAGTTAAGTCGGGCGTGTAAATGTGTTCTCATACAAACGATCAAAATCGGATGAATATGGGGGTAAGATATGGCGGGGTGACTTATAACTCCACGTGTTCCTATTTATTTATTGTATGTGGTTGCGCCAAGACCGTAACCTTATCATGATTTTACACATTCTTAGAAATAGAGGGGTAGGGAGAACATATAAAACATTTGTTTGATATTTATGTGCAATAAACTTTGTCAGAAAAAAATTACATATTTGGATTCCCTAGGTCATCTATCCATTATTATTCATTATGCATCCAAAACTAACCCAAAATATTTATTTCTTTTTTTTTTAAAGGAAATTTCCAAATCCCAGAACACTCAGACTCACACGAAATCCATTGTACTACCAAGCAGAACTCCTTTTGGTTCTTTTATACTGTGGCTGTGGTTGCTGTTCCCTCTCCGGGCTTGAACCTGCACAGTTCGGGTCACAAGTGAACACACTACCCACTACACCATGGCCACCCTGAATACCCCAAAATATACTTTGCATTTATTTAAAATTGTTTTTGGCTCACTACATGCTATTTTTGTGCAAATTTCTACATAGTTCTCTAGGTCAACTGGGTCAAAAGTTACAAGCGCGAGTCAGACCCACCGATAGACACTGTGTTGAATCCATTAGTGTTCCGATGTACCATTCCACTAAAACTGTTAAAATTGACATCGATTAATGATGTCTTCAAAGCACTGAACAGTGACCTCGAAAAACTTTCTAGTTATATTGTGTTTTGATTAACTTTATTAGTTTACATATGAATTGAATTTGTTTATACCTTTGAATTTTTTGAGCCATTCAGAATAGCAATTTTGAGTTTTTTCAAGAATCGATAGGTGAATGTTGAATTTAAAACTCCTTCAAATCCGAGCGACGACCTGCACCTAATTTTGATCTTATGGAAACTGAATCCAAATATTAGACGCAATTGCAATCAAGCCAAATTCTCCTGAATTGTTTCTATCTCCACCAACAAATCCCTGTTTCTTAGCCCCTCATATAACCGTTCTCATCGCAAACAGTCATGGATTTTGAAGCCGCCTGTATAGTTGGAGCCAATGACCTCAATATCTTTCGCAGAGACGTATCTAGGATGCGTACTATTTTGTATGCAATTTCCTAGAATTTATATTTGCCCTCATCTTTTGCAAGACATAGAATAGAATTACTTATAGTAACTTCCCATCTCACAAAGGCCCGTCATTATGAATTAATCTGGTTCGAAGGAGTTAAGCCAGTAACGAGTTCCAGAACAGAAATATACTCGTAGTTAAGTCTTCTGAGTTGATATTCGTCCTAGAGCAGTGAAGAACTTTTCAGACTCCTTGTTGGTTGTTGTTTGAAGTTCTGACCACATATCAACAACTGTCGCACCTACTAGTACAGACTTACTGTATTTGCTGATACCTTAGTTTGTGAGGCAAAGACCTTGTTGCGATTTCATTTACTACATCATTCAGTATAGTTACTGCTGAAACAGCTGCAATTCCAGTTTTGAGAAAATAACCCGAGAAAGTTGTATGCACTAATTGCAAAAATGGTTTTCACATCACAACTGTCCCGTGGTCATCTATACTCGACTTTGGGAAGTTAAGTTCATCAGCAAATTGAGCAGTTGGTATTAGATTTAATCTATAAGAGATTAAGATTTTTCCGAGGTCTTTGATGCCGAGCTTGTGGTTTTAATTATGTTAAAATATTTTCTGTTTCTGCTGTGAAGGATGTTAAGTAATACTCCCAGGAGGTTTTTGCTTAGAGGTGTAATAATACAATTAGTTATTCTAAGTGGTAAGTACAATATTGGAAATAGAAAGTAGAATGGCCTATATAAATTGTATGTAGCAGTGGTCTGATAAAGATATATATCCAATCCAATAAGAAAGATAGGTTGTGGTAAACAATATATCATAGTTAGTTCCTGCGGTACCTATCGGACTCTCAAAGACAGTTCTTCGCTTATCTGATCGTTTCGAAGCTGGTAGTTAAAATTTAGAAATCATCTTGGCTGAGTCATTGGTATTCACTCAGTATGTTTGGTGTGAAGGCGATTACTCGTCCATTCTTACATTGTACCACATCCTTCGGAAAATATGGTTCAATACCGGATTTGTAGACACAGAGAAATGTGACTTCCACAAAACACAAACCCCTTCGAAGTGGCAATGTGCTACATAAAAATTTAAAATCAAAGACTGTGGCCTCATTGTGTAAGCAATTGCCGTGCCCACTATATGGGACACAATCGTCAAAAACACATTCCATTCATCGCCTTTGAATCGATCAACAAATCCTCATTTTAAAAAAAAAGATTATTCGTTATCCGATCCACAACATATTTGTATTACTCACACCCGTCCCGTTGCCTTAACAGGAGTGTCTGTTCCAATCAATCGTCTCCGCCTCCGAACACCACCTAGTCGAGCTCAGTCACATTTTCTCAAAACTTTTTTATATAAGAACCTTTGCCAGTGGTCAAGGTGAGATCAGTTCAATTGGAAAAGTATCGACGACGAACGCGTTACGGAATACGACTGTCGCACTATAATCTTCACATGCAACACACAATCACATAGCACAGACCTAAAGGGAGTGAAAAAGTGATCGGTTACCATTCACACACTTTGCACAGTTGGATCGGATTATTGGGTCTTTTCTTCTGCTTTATCTACGAAGAGGAGGGAAGAACCTGAGCGAAACCAAGAGAAGCTCCGGTATAGACTAAAATTCATTACTGTTCCATCCACGAACGCTGACGGGTCGTAGAGTAGAACTAGTAGTCTCTGCATATCTGAAGCAGATTACGCTATCCCTGAAAATATGTCCGCTTCGTAGAACGACCTTCACCTTGCAAAACTATCCGAGATTGTTGACTTGAGAATTGACAACAACAACGACTACAATAAGAACAACACCAACCAACGACAATTATTATACGTACTACAAAGTACTCTTTTCATTGTGCGCCCCCAAGCGACAATCCAATATTGAAAGTGTTTTCGCCGGTGAGCTATTTCGCAGTCTTTCTTGGGATACCGCGACAAATCGATGGAATAATTATTATCCAGGAGGAGACAGTTTGTTCGATTCTTCTACGGCGTCGGCGAGAATAAATATTTCAATTTTACAAATTCGCGCAGAGTGGAGCAATAAAATTTTTGTTTTTTTTTGTTTTTGTATCTCGAAGAGTGTTCGGTGTTCTAGTAGTGTTTGGATCAATGAACTTCGAGCATTTGGCCAATAATTGTGAATCCAAGAAAAAAATAAAATTAGAATTTCGGTGATCTGAACGAAAGCTAGACAACAGGTGGTGTTCGTTTCATGATATAGTTTTGTCAAACCGTTGTACCTTATCTATCGGTTTTGCAATTTAAATACATAGCTTAACCTATAAACGAGACGAAAGTGTGGAAATGGGTGTTTTAATAAAGTGGGTTAGTTTAATCTTGTTGTGGACTACCGTGCTAGATTTGGGATTGTGCGCCGATAATGTTACGCTAGTTGACGACGATGACGATTCTATTGTTGTGGAAGGTGAGATACATAGATTGTATGTGTGTGTGTGTTTTTTTTTTTGTTTAGAATGTATTTGTAGCACCTTTTAATACTAGGTTTTATTGGTTTCTTATTTATTTCATTTATTTCAAATGTATTAGATTTTTCTAAGATTTGTAGTTACTGATTGATTCGTAGGCTGCACATCGCTCACTTAATACTACGTCCTTTCAAATTAACGCAGTGAGGAAGGGAGACAAAAGGACATAGAGGAACATAAAGATTAGAGATGAATGCATAGATTTTAGGCAAAATCACTGCATTAGAAGAAATATACATACATACACGTATATACACACTTAAAAAAAAAATATAAATCATTACAAATTTATTCGTCGATATTTCCAAAATTTGGAACACCATATCTCTGCATATATCAATTCGGTAATAAAGTACCTTTATACGCATTTTTCGCCAAAGGCGTGGTACGTCATGATATAATCTAAATTAAATACATATTAAATTTTAATAAAATCACATTGTCAGTTTTCGAGAAAAACGAATCGTTCCGAAGCTCTGATAAAATAGTATATTTCTACACTACTGTGGACATTCTTTAGTGTCGGTTTCTTTCAAGAATCTACCACAGATTAACTGTTTCGTTGAGCTACAGATGGATAGATTAAGCATTTAAAAATCTTTTCATTCAACTACGGCAATGTATTTTTGTAACTCTTACGTATATAATATATAATACAAGTATTTTTGTCATTTATATTATTTTTTCGATACTTCCTCGGTGTTGAAATGCAATTACTCAGTATTAAACCAAACATATCGAACAGATACATAACAACTATTGGTGAACTTCAGATTACATTTTTCGTTATAAAAAAAATGCTTGTTATTTGTTACCATAGTCATCTTATTTGTATTCAGTACTATGACTTGGAATACTTAGAAGATCGTCTTGAACCGACGGAACAAGGTTAACTCCTTTCTATACTGTTCTACCCACTTGGAGGATGACGTAGTCGAATCTGAAACTCTAATATCAGTGCATTTTTTTTTTTTTTTTTTCGAGTTTGACAGCATTTACCTACCCCGGTTAAGACCGTTGGTTAGACCCTGATGGAGTACAGCATATATAAGAACATAAATGGGATTCAATCCAGTCAAGACGTTGTGTGGATACCGTATTACAGTTTCGTTTCACTCGTATATAAACATACCATTATATCTCCCAAATATGGGTGGTCTGATATACCTAAACCAATTCAAAAGGCTTTGTCCTTTACTTCGTACTATGTTTGCGTTGTCTAAAAGTTGTACTACCTCAGTGTTTGTGTGTTGTTGAAGTTTTGATTCGTGCCTTTGTGCATTTTTCCCATTTTCATCTATGACGAATTCCACTCCTAAATCCCAGTGGACGTCGTTACCATGGTACATTGACCATATTCCTTGGTACTTTGTTTTGAAATTTTTGAACGATGTCTGCGTTGCTCTTTTTGGTACAGCCCCATAGTTGAATACCATAAGTCCATATTGGTTTCAATGATTGCTTATATAGTAAAAGCTTATTATAGATTGATAGTAGCGAATCAGTCAACACATTTTTATGTATTTTATTCCCAATTCGTTTTTTTTCTTTTTTACGTGCTCTTTCTATGTTACCTTGTCGAACGTGTTTGTGCTTTAATTTCATTTAGTTATCAGTACGAATCTTCCTGTTTTATTCTGAAGAATCGTCCTCTAAGATATGGTTCTAAAATACAGCATATTATTTTGGCAGGAGACATCTTAGTTTATCGTTCAGTCTGAGAAAATTCTAACATAAATCCCAAACTCCATCTTTCCTACATAGAAACCTAGCGCTGGAGGATAAAGAAAGCAATTGTTCTTTTAGAAGGGGAGGACAGTATTTTTGGTTTAAGTGGTAAAGAGCAGCAATTCAGTCACGTACTAATTACAGAGGGATAAACCTTCGGCGTCACTCGTATACGCGGAATTACTAATGTTCTAGTTATTATTCCTATAAAGAGCACGTATTGTTTTGGTGTAAATTATCGCTTTCGAGATTTTGATCAATTCATTTCATTCATTTTAAATGCATTTTTATTAACCCAATTCAAGTACAACTTAAATGCTAGACAAAAACGTTTAAAACCAGCTTAATTAACTTAACTCTGTTATTCTAACTTACTGGATGTATACGGGCGCTTTAAGATAAACTTAATACTTAAAGCTATGTCTTTAATTGTTTTCTTCGTCTTATTATTTAATTATTAATAGTAAATACTAAGAAAAATTTGTCTTGATGAGAAGGGTCTGATCCAGGACAGATTGGTAGTGCCGCTAATCTTCCATGTTGAACGGACAGCTGTGGATAGGCGACTCAACTACGACAGTAGGGCGGTATATCGGGTCGCGATATGAAGGACGTTGAACGTCAGTTCTCAAAATTTTGGTGGCTAACTGAAAGACTGGGAACTCCTTCGTCGTTCCCTCACAATCCGGGGTAGCCCGTTTAAAGTTGGCTGTTTGCTCTTGGCCGACTTACATAGTTTAAGGGATTTGTAGGTATTTTTAGGTAGAAAAAAAAACTGCCACAGTACTTGGATACCAAAAAAAAAAAAATAAAAAAAAATAAAAACAGCACTTTGCGAAAAAAAAGTATGTATTTAATTACATAATTAGAGTAAGGTAGAATAAGGTAGTTTAAGATTTATTTTAAGGTAGTTTTTAAGTTTTATTATAAGAAGGAAAGATTTTGATCAATCTTGGCATTACTGTGAACGGTTTTGTTCAAAATTAATATTTTCCACATATGTGAGGGCATGGCATTCAAATTTCGGACATATGGTAAAAAAAAATTTATTGGCTTTTTAACGTATTTTACGAAAACGTGAATTTCTTATCGCTTTTGCCTAAATGTGAAAACAGAACAATTTATAAAAGAATGGCAGATATGTATGATGAAAATACCCAATACCAGTAGTTATCGAATACTTTTTATTAATTCTATAAATAAATATCGTTTGAATCCCACTAACGTTATGTGTATAAATGTAGGTACAAATGTTAAAAGAAAAACCGTTAACCACTAAAAATTGAAAAATCGGCTACCGCGACTTCGAATATTTCTCCAATATTTTTGATTTCTGTCCAAAAAACTCCTTTCAAATATGTATATGTCAAATGCCTAAAAACCAGCCTATCAAATAATGATTAATATATTCCTCACAAGCCACTAATAGTTAAAAAGAGTCCTATTAGATACATTTTCTACACGGCACTTACTTGAGAGTAGTCTGGCATTAGTTGTAGTTAGAAATATCAAGTATGTTATGCAGCTGTTATGTTTGCAATGAAAATAATAAAACTACATTTTTTCGGGGGAAGAATAGGAATTTAAGAGCAAGCATCTTACTAATTAGCGGTTCGTACCAGCATGGTATAAACGGAACACTAATGGATTGAAGACAGTGTCTGTCTAGTACGCTTGTAACTTCTAAATCTTTTGACCTAGTACCTAGTGGATCAACAAAATTATAAAAAATATTTTTGTGAGGAGGCTTTTTGAGGCATGTTGTACCCTAAGAAAATAAAAAGTTTACACCCTATATATTATGCGACACATTGAATTAAAGCTGAATTTCCAAGGAGTCCAAAAATAAAAAAATATTTTTTTTTGCATAGAGTTTCTTGAGCAAAGGAACCCAAAAACCATGGCATGGGCGATGGTCCCCCTCTATCTCCGAAACTATTAATGCGAAACTCAGCCTGTTTTTTTTATAATAACTGGACTGGTTTTTTCTGAGATATTCACCATTTGCTAATTTTTTAACAATAAATAGTAGTGTATGTTGGATTATAGCGGTATTTGGATTATAGAGGACTTTTAACACTTTATTTAGGACTATTAAAGGAACGCGTGTACAAAAATATTTCCCTCTAGAAAAAAAATTTCGAAGTTAGATGATACAGTGACTGGACTACAAATATTCAACCTTAAGCTACACATTTTCAAATGAACAACATATTGGAGTAAGTATATGTGACCCAGTCGTTTCATGCTATTAATAATTAGAGAAACTCTAAAAAGTGAGTCCCTCAATTATGTCTATTTGTCTGCCTGTCTTTTTATACTGTACATCCGACTGCAATCTAAATGAAATGCCTAGACAGATTCAAACTTCACACTCGCATCTCTCTGTCTGTGGGTCACAATACGAGACGAAATAGGAAGTTTCATTCTAACCCTACAATTAATAGTATTTTGCAAATGGTCAATTTTTTGCCACCTTTTCAGGTCTTGATACTGACATTTTTTTTTTTAATTCATTAAGTAAACTTACTTCAGAAGCATTTAAAATGAGTTGGTCAGTTGCCTAGAAGCAACTACGGGCAATAAAGATTGTTAAAAATTCCATAGTTCCTTAATTCCTTTTTGATCCTAATAAAATGCAAGGCCTCTCGCAGCCACTTGTGCTGTTTGAGCATTTACAAATATACGCTGCATCCTTAAAAAATGTGTTGTTGATAAACGAAAAACTTTGGGCGGTGCACAAATTATGGAGATACATCAAAAAGTTGTACGCATTATACGTAGCTTTTTAATATATAAATAAATAAATATTTTGGCGCTAATAGCCAATGCAGGCCAGGCACAGCTTCTTGCAGCCATTCGTGCTGGGACCTACAAATTTGTGCTGTTTCCTAAGTGCAATTTTTTCCATTGAGACAAGCTTCTTGACTTTTTTTTTTTTTATATAATCAGCGCTCGCCGAAGGGGATATGAATACCTTTAAACTGTTTCAGGGCACGGGCGTTTAGGAAAAGGGGGAAGAGGAACAGAAGAGGAGCCTTTGCACGTTGGCTTTAAATGTTTGAAGGTTGTAGTGATGGGGAAATACAGAGCCTGGTAGAATCCGAATCCGTATATTCGACAGTACGGCCGAAGTTGAGCTTGGGGTGAACTTTTGTGCATTCGAAGCATGACGCGTATTGCGGGTGAAATTTTGAAGGGAAGGAATGCAATTGGCTATTTCGCTGGAGCATTTTTTATAAAAAAAAAAACGATAAAATAGGGGGAGACACGTGACATTTCTCCGATGTTCAAGTGAATGTATGGAATTCACAATGTCTCTATCACCTACAAGCTTTAACGTGCGATTCTGTACACTGTCAAGAATGTGCAGAATGGTCTTGGGTGCACCAGACCCATTATGATATGGGCATTATATTCCAGCTTAGGGCGTATGAATGCCTTATAAATTGAGGCCAGATCAGACGGGGTAAAATATTTCTTGCACCGTTTAAGGAATCCTAGACATTTTGCAGCATTTTTGGCGACCTCGACCTCGGTGATCGTTCCATAGAAGATGGTTATTAACGGACATACCGAGAATGGAAAGTCTTTCGGTTTCAATGATGCAAGTACCATCCATGGATAATGTTTGAGGGTTTTGATTTCGCTTGAGAGACAGAAGACAGCATTGTGTTTTGGAAGCATTAAATTCCACTCTGTTGGTTGAGCCCCATTTGAATATGCTGTCTAAGTCGGGATTTAATGTGTTTAACATACGTTGCCAAGTCCAAAGTGTTGGTGGAATGACTTTCAATGTCCGGTATACGTGTAGGCTCATTTACAAGCTGAGTCAAATTGTTTACCTAAGTGAAAAGTTCAACATACCATCCGAGTCCCCTAGGGCCTAGTATGTTTTTTTTTACTAATTGCTTTTTTGTATGATTTGTTTATTAACGCTCCTGGTCAAAGAACGTTTACATTAGTCTATCTTAAAGAATCACGTACAGAAGTCACCACTTGCTCGTATATTATAAATTATGATGAGTTTCAGATTACTTTAAGCCTTTTAGCTACTTAACACCTTAAAATAAATGCCGCAAGGCAATTGGCGGTGAATTTATTTTCTCCAGAACTGCACAATAGTAAACATTCGTATTTAATTGCTATGACGGTCGTATATTTTTTTTTATTTTGATTTTCAGCAACTCAATTAATTTTACGAGGAAGTTAAAGTCATGCTTTTGTTTGGGTTCAAGATTTTGAAGTTGATTGGTGTCATATTGTTAATTAATTAATATGATTAATTGGTGATTATTTAATTTCCATAGAATAGCTAGGTGTAAAATGTATCCGAATCTTTCCTAGAAATAGCCCAACCTATTCAAAGAAAAAGAAAAAAAAAACAATTATGTATTGTTGTCTACCTATTTAACAATGTAATTTTATTTATTGTTGATGGGGTAGAGTTACCAGTATGTGGCGCGGATTAGTAAGCAAAATTTTGTCAGTTATCTGAATGTTATTTTGTTCTTTTTCTCTCTCTTATAAAAATATAAGATCGTATAATCGTAGCATACGTCTGGTTTTTATGTTATTAGGTCTTTAATTTTGAAGAACCAGAATAACATTTAAAACTACCGACAGTTTGGAAAAATCTAAAGCATAGTAGCCGGTATATATCCATAACATATGCCCAACGACTTGAAAGAATTTATTGTTTACTCAAGATTCTACCCGAAATTATTAACTTTCTTTCGCAGCTGATTAAAACATTTCTTTGTGTTAATAACATCAAAATATCCAAGACAGTTTACTTTGGATATTTTGATTTTTCAATGGTAGGTATATTCAAGTCATAAATAAGACTAAAATTAATATGTTGACACCTTTCTTTGTTCTCAATCATCCATCTATACTATATCTAGTCAGCGACGAAATCTGAATTTATAACCAATGCTTGCCTCTGTTCTTTTAGCAAAGCCTCACAATAAGTTCTGTTCAGTTTCGCCATACTAACAGTAACCATACACAATTTGTGCTAATTTAAATAACAAAGTTCCTAAGTATTTATGTATTTCATTTTAAGCTTCTTTGTTTACTTCTTATTATTCTTCTTTCATTCATCCTTCGGCTTTTTGCAGTTCTTCGGTGGTAATGAAATTCAGCGCCGATTTGCAGACCGTTTGTCGTCTGTGTTTGATATCTGCCTACTTTGGCGTGTTAGAGCCAATTGTTATGCTCTATGGATAATCTTTTTTTTCCTTCTTAGTCGTAAACAAATTATTATTGACACGCGATAGGTACATTCTTCTGTCAAAGGAATACCTTCTGGCAATTTTAATGAACTACGGCACCCGGAAATATTTGATTTATGATAGTTAATACCTTTTTTCTGTCATTTTTGCATAAACAGTTTTTTTGTTCAAACAATGACACCTACTACAATATCCAAAAACTGTTCGTGATAGTACTTTCAATAGGGCAGTTTATTTACAGGTCCATGTGAACGAGAAGACATTTTTAGAGAAATTGAAAAGAATCGCATATTTGTAACTGAGGACAGGTATTTAGGTCGAATTCGTCATAATGCAAGTTCTTTCTTTGGGTGTGTGGGCTCTATTCATTTTTGGAAAAAGTTTAGTTTTAGAAATTGATTTAAATAATTATTTAATTAATATTTTTAGAAATAGATGCTGGTAAATGAATTCATATGATTCAACAAAATGACTTGGGAGAAAGAAAAATAAATGACTTTCGATTAGATTTAGGTATTTAGAATTGTTACTGAAATAAATTGGCTTTTTAAAAATGAATATACATGTAGCATTAATTAAACAACCATAAAATCAAATAAGGAAACTAGGCCAGATCAGGTACTTTACATAAAAAACAATGTCATCATCATCACTTCATTATTATAGTAGAACGTCCACTCCAAACGAGATCAAACGGCTGTAACTTTTAAACATAAGGAAAAAACTGTGAAGATAATTTTTTAGAGGCGATGTATACAGGGTATTACAACAATATAGGTGCAAATTGAAGATTAAGATAGTTGAGGTAATTTTAATCAAAAATATTTGTGAAGATTGTTTTCACATTTTTCGGTACCATCCCTTTACTTGGACTATGTCACTTTCAATTTTTATATAGTGAACTCACTTTTCGAGGCGCTTCCTTCATAAGAGAACATTTTACATTTTCGAAATTATGAGTACTTATAGTGATGATTGAGTTTTATTTAAAAGATATGCTCTCAACAATATGACAATATTTGTTATATGACAGCAATTAAAACTGTCAAAATTGTGTTGCATTTAGGTATTCCGTCATTCGTATCCGTAAAACACTGACTCAGTAAAAAAAATGGAATATGGCGGACTGGTTCCTCATAATGTTAGAGAATCTGAAACCATTTTTTTTTTTTTTTGTTTTTTTTTTCAGGTATCATAATGATGATGCAGCGACCAAATTGTTGCAGTCAAATTTAATTATATGAACTTGTAAAAAAAACAGACTAAATCCGAATCATTTTAGACATACATATTTGCTTCACTTTTAGTTTTGTTGAACATTCTTCGCAGTATGTGAAAGAAAATTAAAATAATCTACCAATTCATATTGTAGCATAATAATAACTACGCTCCCTAAAAGTATGATGCAACAAATTCCAAAGTGTCTTTTCATTCTGGCAGAATTTTGGTCCGAACTGTCCTTTCATTCGAGGTTCGTGTCTGCGGTGAAGTCTCCACAGTTCATGTCAACGAAAGAGACGGATAATATCAGGGATAAAAGTGAATTATAACTGCAAGAATTATTTCTCTTGTTCCAGTGGTCGAAGAATTTGCTAGAAGTTTCTGGCTATCAGAAACTTCTGCTATATAAGGACAGATGGCGATTGAGAAGGTGCAGTAGTTGGTTTAGAACCGTGGCGAAGAGATTGGAAAAGTGATAATGGGCGAAGTTGTAATTTTGTGATAAATTGAAAGTTGAGAGTTAACAAGAAGAAGTAATTAGTTTGGATTTGTGAATTAAGTAATTGAAAGGAGATAAAGTGATTTGAGAGGACAGAGACCTTGTAAGAAAAGAATTGCGAAGAATAGTATAGTGTGAACCTGAATTGTTCTATACACTAGAAAATAAAGAAATAATTTCACAGAATATTGTTTTATCTACTCGAGCCGTAGCTCGCATATTACAATATTAATTAAAATAAGATTAAATTAAAATTAATTTGTAAGAAGAAATTTCGAATTCGCCATTTTATTCTCCCAGTTCGGAGAGAAAAGCTGTGAATTCAAAAATGTCTTCGCAGAAAATAATTTAACCTTATCTTAATTAATGTGATTGGTAGATTATTTTAATTTCTCACCATTTGTATTAAAGAATTTTAAAATTTTTGTTTAGAAATATATGTAACATATTAAAAACGGTTTGTTCGCAATTCGCGTAATTAATTTTCTTATTTTTTCTCTTCAAAAAGACATTGTTCCCCTATTAAAGATAAACAATAAGTAAAACCAATTTGGTTGTTTCATTGGAAATCTGATTCTTATTCATTTCAGCCGTTTCTAAGATAATTGCGAATAACAGGATAAGAAACCTCTTCATCCACAATTTTTCATAGATATCAGACGTTTCACACCCCGGATATTTCTGGACTTTTAATATATTGCTTAGGAAGATAATTATAATTATCCTACGAAAATATAAACCAGTTATCTGGAAACCACTACATCAATCTTTCTTTCTCTCTGACTCTTCCCCCTGTTTATTTGAAGTAGAAAAGGCTCAAGTGGGGATGAGGAGTTTCGAACCTTGTTACATTATAACATTGTTAACTCAAATTGACGTGGTGGGCTAAGCGGTTAAGTGCGCGTTAAGTGGGGTACATTATGGCCCTACAAAAATATTTGTTTCCATGGTTGGTCTTGGTTCACCACTTACTATTTTAGTGCAAAATTTCAATTCAAATGAGAATAAATATTTTACTGTTCGGGAAAGCAAGAAAACCTGTAACTTTGGGGGGTTTTTTTTTTTTTTTTGTTTTTTTGGTTTTTTTTTCTAAACCTGATGTAGTAAAAATAACTGAACTCTACTAATTAGTGCATCGTCACATTTCATTTGATACCCCTATTTTATTTATATAACCTCTAAAACATATTTGTTTTTTAACGTAAAACTCTCTTTCAAATCATATACGTCAAAAGATTTGAAAGTTATGAGACTCTGACGGACAGACAGACAGACAACTAAATCTCACTATAAGCACTTACTCTTTTTTACCTTCTAATACAGGAATCCTAAAAAATGTCATAAATCGACAAATGATATATCAAGGTACCACGTATTTAGAGATGTACACAAAAGAAAACATCAATCCTGTTTTTTTTTCTATTTATCTACATACTTGTTTTTAAATTTTATATCGTTGAAATAAATTGAAAGTACAACGATAATAATGGCTGAAAGTAATTTGCTTATACTGTTCTTATACGTATACTATATAAATATGTTGGATATCAAAATGCTAATTTGCATCACACCACAAAAAAACAAATTAATTAAACATAGGTATATGATTTACAGAACATACGCCTTCGTGCATTCAACTACAAAATTATATTCAAGGTTAACCCACCTCTATTGGGTAATTAACTACCCAAAGAGCAGGGAAGGCACGATAGGGCAAAGTAGACTATAGCGAGTAATTGTTTCTCACTTGATCACTCAAAGTAAGTTAAGAAAAAAAATATAACTCAATTAAATGTTTTGCTTCCAATTATCGCCAATGACCATCGACATTAATTACTATGATCCTGCCAAACAGGATTTGCAGTGGTGTAAAATAAAAGGGTGTTTCCTGACATTATTCATGTTGGCATTTCGAGGGCAGTGAGTTAAATTTATTTTTCCTTTCTAATCGACACATATAAATCCTATGAGATCCACCACAACAGAGCGAAACAAGTTTTACAGAAGCAAATAATTTCTGCTAGATCATACATTAAACTGGATACATGCAATGCAGAGGTGATACTGTCTACGTATGTATACATCTCTATATCTTTATCGATTCATCTTCAATTGTGTCATTTTAATATAATTTAATTTAATTTATTATGTAATGATAATAACGTGTTAAGTGTGTTCTTATGAAAATTAGGACCCTTAAGAAAATAGTAACTTAACGTTAAGAAGCATCTTATGTTAGAAAGGAGATCCTTGTGTCAGATTTGACATTTGTTCAACCTCACCATTATCAATTTTCCATAATGGCATACCAGCTTTAACTCTTATATAATCATCAAGATCAAGAGTTACCGTACAGTCTCATATAGGTCGCAAAATACTCGTATTGTGTAATACCTACATGACGACGAAAATATGCGAAAGCAAAAGTATGTCGTCTAGAAGCAACAAAACGTAGTCAACGCCATTTCATCAATCTTATCTGTGCAATCTCACGGAATATTTACAACTAGAAACCCAAATTCGAATCCGAATCCAAAGAACTCAGATAATTTTTTTTATGATTTTGCTTCAATCACGCAATTCCCTGGTATATTAAATCTGAACTTATTTGACCGACTAGTTTCTTTGCTATTATTTTCGGTTCTGCGTCTGCCCCATTTAAGAGTCAATCCACGTCGGCTAAATTATGCAAATGTGGAGATAGATCTCGTAAACATTCAGAGTGCATATTTTATTAATGACAAACTGTTTATTTTGTTTGATTTCATTAGACGCCCTCTGACAAAACGCGGACAGACAGCGGAAATGATCCTCTTACTTCCGACACTGTGAACTACTAATTCAACTCCAAGATTCTACCAATTTCAAGGTTCTGCTAATTGCCAAGCCAAACTTGCCAAAGCAACACTTAAGTATTATCTTCTTCTCGCTTTTCTCTAACTGCCAAATTACGTATCTCAGATGAGAGTAAAGATTCCTTCGATTTTGTGTTGTATATATAGTGAAACATTTTCGATTGAAATAATTTTGTTTTGTTCGATAAGACGTGATCGCAATTTGATTATTATCGATTAGTATTTGATTTTTTTTTTTTTTTTTGAGCTAAATCGATTACTTGATTCCCTCAAACAGGTAGCGTCTACGGTTCTAAAGAATTCGTTTAACTTGATTGGGAGACAGACTTGAGCGTACATTCACATTCGTTGATCGAAAATATAAGAATTGAATGAGTGTTTGGTGCAATTGCTTTTCGATTTACATATATTCCCGGCACGTTTTTTATCGAACATTTCTGATGGCTTATTCATACCTTTTGGACCTTTAAGGTAAATCTGCGGGGAATTTTTGCGGTTTTGGGTGTATACGAAGAAGCTGGTCACTCGTGTTCAAAAAGAACGTACACAAAGAAAACAATGTGTCATTAGTCGAGATTGGGTGACTATAAAATTTCAAATTGTGGCCTTAAGGCTTTTGGGTTATTTGACTTTTATGAGATTTTGAATTTATATCACTGTGCCTTTTTTACACTTGTTCCTTATGGGGCACAGTTGTGCATTAAATTCTATTTCGCCTTGACACTTTAAACAAAATAAAAATATTTGATGTAGTATTGTATAATTATGTACGATTAAACGATTTTACTGGGGGTTCACGTTTGTGGGACGCGGTTCTTTCGAGTGGCTATGGTCAAAAATCATCATATTCCTTTTTTTTTAAAAAAAAAAAAACTCAGAAACCCGAAAAACGAAGTGTTGTTTCCTTCTAATCAGTGAAGTCAGTCGGATACGTTAGAGGTCTATTAACTTACTTACATACTTTTCGATCCCTCGACCTTTGAAAAGACACCATCTGAGATACCACACACACTTCTATTCTTGTCGATTCCGGGTATGTTAATTCCAGTTCGCTAGAACAAAATTCCTGATATCCGTATCTTTTTTATATTTACAAGTAAAAATATTGAAAGTGGAACTCTTTACAATTTTGTTGTGGTCCTTCCTCAGGGGCATTCTAATCTGCTCTGTATCTTTCCAATTTAAGTGTATTATGTTCTGCAGAAGAAACAACAATTGCTTGATCTTTAATTTTAAATTGCTGCTTCTTCCTTGATATTCGTTTTGTAGGCTTATTATAGGAGGTCATAGCAACTTAAGGATCGTCGTGTGGGATATGGGAGCATGAGAAGTTGACGTTGTTATATGTGGATTTGAATCGAACGAATTACAACCAAGTGATATGTTAATATCCAAGGTATCGATTGTCTCTCCTAATTAGAGTTTTCTTCGCTTTGAGCCAATGCACAATCCTCAATAGGGAGGCTGAGATATTTATAAGAAGGCAGCAGCTATACTCATGTAAGGTTGAAGAAGGGTATATGATGAACAAAAAACACATCTCGTCCTTTCGAAGACCTAAAGATCCATTGTAAATACCTTCTGCGATTTCTTATTACCATTTAGTTCGCAAGTGATCCTGCTACCCCTGCTATGCTTACGAAGAACCTAGGTACGTAAGTCTCGTATTGGGCTGTTAGCACCAAAAATAATAGTAATAGTGTAGTCGAAGATTTTGTATCGTCGATTGTGTGGCTGTATATATTTTTAACTTTCTCAACATATTTTGTATGTTATCCAAAAAAATCTGAATTTTGCTAGGAATACTCCTAGAACAATCAACTGCTATTCACATTATCTTCTTCTTTGCAGCTCGTTCCTTTCCGGTGTCGTCAAACTCCCGAAATGGCCGTCAAATCCAACACATCAACCCAGTGAATTGGTTCCAAGCATTTGGTGAAGGGAGCAGTTGTTTAACCTCCACCGGAGCAATCGGCTCATGTACGAAATTCCGCACATGCTACCCCAACTACAGGGACTTGAGTTACTTCTTTAGACAAAAATGGGATTCAACAAACCCATGGTTCTTTCAAGGTCAAGAAACTTGCAATTTCTTCGATGAATATGGTCAGCAGGCGACAGGAATTTGTTGCATCACAGCCGATCAGGCTCCAAATCCACCACATCCAGACAGAGAACAGAGTGACGAAGATAGTGGTGAAATACCAACTGGCACCAGTAGTTACGAGGATGAGTATCAACCGCAGAGTCCCATTGAGAATGATGTAGGATACGAACCCGAAGATGATAACACCCAAAGCGGTCAAGAACTCGCCGAATCCGGTGAACAATATCAATTCAATTGGCCATCACAATCGGCGTTTCCATCTGTAGCAGCAGCACAATGGCCACTTCCATTACCAACACATGCACCTGGTATAAGTCAATGGCCACCACCAATTCCAACACATCCTCCAGATCATCATTATCCAACTCATCCTCCTCATCCGGGTTTCCCGACAATTCCACCAGTTACAGTTACCTCTGCTCGTCCGACATATCCAACTTATCGGCCAACACAGAGACCAACTTATCCCACATATCCATCGACGGCGAAACCGACTCCAAGACCGCCAACAGAGCCGGTGACAGGAGGTAGATGTGGTGCTAAAAATGGTGTCTCCCCAGATCAGGAGCGAATTGTCGGTGGCCAGAATTCCAGTCCCAATGAATGGCCTTGGGTAGTGGTGTTGTTTAACAAAGGCAAGCAGTTCTGTGGAGGATCTCTGATTGACAATATGCACATTCTGACTGCGGCTCATTGTGTAGCGAGGTGGGATTATCATCAAGGTCAATTTGAATCTAAATTTAAAAGCTTTTACTTTAGAATGACCTCGTGGGATGTCGCTGGATTGACAGCCCATTTAGGAGATCACAACATTCGAACGACATTTGAGGTGCAGCACGTAGAAAGGAAGATTAAACGACTTGTAAGACACAAGGGCTTTGATTTCAGCACGTTGGTAAGTCATTTCAGTATGTCATCCTTCTATCATTTGTTTAACGTCTTTTCTTTAGCACAACGATGTCGCAGTTCTAACTTTAGACAGACCAGTATCATTTACAAGAGAGATTCGCCCGATTTGCCTGCCACATTCCTCATTTCGGAAATCGTATACTGGACAGATAGCTACCGTGGCCGGGTGGGGAAGCTTGCGAGAAAGTTTGTTAACTAAACCCATTACTCATCTGTGCACTTAATTACCAAACTTCTCTACCTCCTAGATGGACCACAACCATCAGTCCTGCAAAAAGTAAACATACCCATTTGGGCGAACATCGAATGTGCCCGTAAGTACGGACGTGCCGCTCCAGGAGGTATTATCGAATCTATGGTGTGTGCAGGACAAGCAGCTAGGGATTCATGCAGTGTAAGCATAAAAAGAAAACTACAGAAACTCGGCAGGTACTCATTTCGATCGTTTTTTCTAGGGTGACTCTGGTGGTCCATTGATGATTAGCGAAGGTGGTCATTGGACACAGATTGGTATAGTGTCATGGGGCATCGGTTGTGGCAAAGGACAATACCCTGGTGTTTATACAAGAGTTACAGAATTTTTACCATGGATTATGAAGAATCTCAAGTGAACTAGCAACTCCTTCAACCGATATATGTAAAAGAATTTCTTTTGGAAAAAAACGTGATATTATTTTGTATTTGTTCTTTGGGAGTGGGAGTACAATGGTAATTGCAGTGCAATTGGATGGGACAAGATTGAATCTAATAAATGATGGTAATACAAAATACTAGATGGCGAGAATTCAATTATATGGGACATTATTAAAGACTTTCTGCTGTGATCGTTCTTAAGAAATTATTATTAAAATCCTTTCCTTAAAAAGGAACCTCCAAAACGTATCGTTTCTACTGTCACTTCGGTATCAAAGTACATGACCCAAACATTTAAAATAAATCTTGGTAATAGCGCATTTTCAGGTTTGTAACGGCAAACAAATTTGATTACGATATCTTATTAATTTGCGAGATATTACATTTCTTATGTCAGTAATGGATTTTTTATTTCAGATCTCCTTCCTTTGCAACTGGCAAAAGATCTGTCTATCTATATTTCTCTAACCAACAAAAAAATGCCATCCAAATCGGTTCAACATTTCAGAGGTTATATAATAAAACGACATACAGAATGCTCTATCTATTTTGTAAGCATCTTCATTCTAACGGAACTCTCAATGTGAGAGTGGGGTCATAATGTGAATGTGCCATCATTTTTGCAAATGGCGTCAAATGTCATTGTTCTTTGACATTTATATTCTAGACAAATAGAGAAATTATTTGACAACAAACACCTGTAGAACGCGGAATTTTTATTGTTACTTCTTATTGTACCAATTTCTGGCCTGTTGTTTTAACGCAGCGTGAATTTCGTCGTCGTCGTTTTTCTCGTCGTCTTGCATCATTTGCGCGAACAATTAAACGTTTGGCTGAGTGTCTCGTGCAAACTGAGTCCACTAGAGATGTCGCAAGAAGTGGCCGGCCCCTTATTGCTTATTGCTCGTTCGGCCGAAAATATAACTGCTGTGGCCGAGGACGTCCGAAAGAGTCCACAAACATCGACGATACAACGATGCACACAATTTGGCATCAGCAGACGTTCATTGCGTCGAATTTTGGTGAAAGACCTGAAGATGTTCCCTATAAAGTGCAAACCGTTCACCAGTTGCTGCGTGCTGACGGTCAAGTGAAGTTAACTTACTTCCATGCTCTGTTAAACCTGGTTCAAGAAAAAGATGATTTCGTATCCAAAATCAAAATGAGCGACGAAGCCCATTTCCACTTAAGTGGTTACGTGAATAAACAAAATTTGCGTTTCTGGGGCACGGAGAATCCGCATGAAATGCACGAAGAGTCATTGCATCTCCTCAAAGTGACTGTTTGCTGCGGCATTTGCAGTGAAAAATGATTGCCCCTTATTTTTTGAGGACGACGACGGCACCACCGTAACCGTTACTGGTGAGCGCTACAGACAGATGTTAAACGAGTTTTTTTTTGCGGCAAGTTGCTGAATTGGGTTTCGAGTATTGTTGGTTCTCCCGTGTGTGATCTCCTTTTTGGCGATTTGAACTAGCCGGCCAGATCGCTAGATCTGACGTCGCCAGACTTCTTCCTTCGGGGCTTTTTGAAATCTCGCATTTACCACAACAAACCACAAACCTTTGGAGCCAGATGTTTTGCGAGCAACAATTCAAAATGCCGTAAAACGGGCACAAATGTGCATCTCTTCAAGAGGTTGTCATTTGACCGATAGCATTTTTTCAACTTAATGTCATCAATTTTACACCTTCAATAAACTTTTCTTGAAAACAGCCAATTCACATTATGACATTGCTTTTGCCCCACCTTGTATAATGGTATTTACATGTTTATCACCGATCTTACTTCTCTGTTTCTCTCAACAACTGGGGATTTTTCAGATGTGGGGTTGACTCGAACAATGCAGGTTCAAGCAACGCGGATAGTGCTGTGATAGTGCTGTGACTTCATAGGCCTTCGATGCGGATCGTTTTAAGTCGAAGTGCATCCTTCGGGTCAGTAGAGACTGGGGGAATCCGTGTCCTAGCTCTTTTGCCATGCAGGGATTTCCTTCTTACCAGGTCACAGTAAACCAACTTTGGCTATCACCGACTGCGCGAAATCAGCTAAGTTCTGATCGCTACAGATCACTAATTTGGCACCAACCACTATCCTTAAAAGTCGGTGGCCCTAACGAAGGGTTAGCTAGGCAGTGCGAAAATAATCCGGAAGACACCTTCGACTTGAGGGGCTTCCAGTTCTCTGAAATTTCTGCCTTTCTCGTCACACTGGTCAATAATGCCAAGGACCAGATGTTCCTTCGTCATCTCATTGAAGGGCCTAGATACGGATTTCTTGGCGATCTTTAGGGTTGTGAAAAAATCATCTTCTGACCTGGGGCTATTGAGAGCCTGATGGCAACCCCCTTTTGAATAATGGCCTACCCCTATCGGGTTGAATTCTCCTCTTCTCGAGCAGTGCTCTTGCACAATTGGCGGAATCACTCCCTGCTCTGGCAGTGCACGTGTTAGGTTCGGTAACTACAGTGGACGCATCCGTTTAGGTTATATCCACTAAGTATCAATACTGGGTCTATGCAGCTATCTTTGCACCGTCTTCGTATTGTTTGTCGGTGTCTTTACCTTGCCTGTCTGTTTAAATTTATGTTTAGTCCAACGAGTCAGCCGATAAAAGAATGTTCATCACAGGGACTGGGACAAGGAATTAATACGACAAGCCCTGCCAAAGTACTTGAAGAAGCTCTAATGTGACTGATTTGCCCCTCAGTCTTGCATCAGCCGGGCATGGTTTACTATGTGCTCGCACCAGCACTGGAATCAGGTTGACTACTATTTACGGTCAGACCCACTACAGAAACCTTACAGCTTGGGTGGCCCTGCTGCAATCACCTCTGGAATCATCAGGCCATACTAAGCATCGTCACTGCGTCAAGGTAAGTAGTAGAAGAAGATGTCAAGTGAATATAGACATATTAACACTATGTTATTGAGCCTAATGCTATAAGCATTTGGGGCGAACATATAGGCCTTCGTTTTGTGGCACTACTTGAACGATGCTTTCAAAATATCTGCTGACAAATTGAAACTTAACCTATCTACCTATTAGGTGAAGTTCTCGCTGTTTGTCAATAGATGGCTCCAGCAGTAAGTGCTGGTCGATTTTGACATATCCAAAACATCATGAACCGAGCTTAGACATATGGTAAACAAACTGTTTTGACACACTAGTGATTTTGTTTTGGCGTCATATACTTTTGGTTGTGTGAAAATGTCTGATTTTGTGCCAAATAATCATCCTTTGCGGGAAGAGTTGATTTTCTTCTTTCAATCGTCGAAAATGGCGGCTGAAGCGCATCGAGAGTTTACGGAGATGCTGCTCTAAGTGAAACAGCATGCCGTGATTAGTTCCGTCGCTTCAAAGACGGTGATTTCAATGTTGACGACAGTCCGCGTGAAAGAAGGCCAGAATCCTTCGAAGACGCTGAATTGGAGGCATAGCTCGATAAGGATCCGTGCCAAACGCAAGAACAGCTTGCTTCAGCATTAGGAGTTACCCGTCAAGCCATTCCCAAGCGACTGCATGCGTTTGGAATGATTCAAAAACAAGGAACTTGGGTTCGCCTCTGAACAACTACTCCAGCGGCAAAAAAGGAAGGGTTTTCTTCATCGCATCGTGATGGGTGATGAGAAATGAATTCATTACAGCAACCCAAAGAAAAGAAAGTCATGGGGACTGCCCGGTCATGTTTCTACGTCGTTGCCAAACCCGTTAAAACCTACCTGGAAACTCTCAAATGGGAAGTCCTACCCCACCCGCTATATTCCCCAGATATTGCGTCATCCGATTATTACTTGTTCCGTTCGATGGCACATGGTCTGGCTGATCAGCAGTTCCGCTCATATGAAGAAATCAAAAAATGGCTTGATTGGTGGATAGCCTCCAAAGATGAACACTTTTACCGTAACAGTATTCGAGCTCTGCCAGAAAGATGAGAAAGAGTTTTAGCTAGCGATGGGCAATACTTTGAATGACTCATTTGTAACCATTTTTTCGCAATAAAGTTTTTTCGTTTCATCAAAAAAAAAAACAGCGAGAACTTAGTTGCGTACCTAATACTTTCAGCACTCTAAGGATAGTTCCACTTTTGTATAAAATAAAGGAGACAGAAATCATAGTTAAATTTTATCAAATCAAAGAAATTATTTGAATATTTTTATTTTAAACTGTTGAAAGTCATAAAGCATCTTTCCTAAGGCACTACATATGTATTTATAAATTTTTTATACATTAAATTTTCAGAATATCAGAAAAATATTTTCATTTAATGTAAACGGTTCTGCGGAATTTTTCTTTCGTAGAATTATCGTGAATATTTTGAATGTCAAAAATCACGGTCGCAAAATGCTCGCTGGTTCGGAGATCAGATTCAGTGTGATGAGATAATTAAGGATGAACAGTTAGTGAATTGGAAAAGGTGGGTGTATCTTTTACCGCATGTCAAAAAGATTAGAATTCTTCGGTGTTACACCAGAAGCGTCAAGCCCATTGATATCTTTAGTGATAATGGCATAAACTTCCTTGAAGCAGAACAACTTCTTCGAAATTACCATACGGTAGCAAAAAGCGTCGTCAATTCGTCGAAATGGAATTTCATTTCACCTGCAATTCCGCATATGGGAGGTTGGGAACGGCTTGTTAGGTCAATAATAGTTACTTTGCTAAGCATAATGGAGACAAGGAATCCTACTGCCGGCTTAGACTGATAGAAAAATAAAATTTGTGAAAAAATAAAACATTCAATTTGTAAAAATTATAAAGAAAGGAAGGACTAAAAAAATGTTTAGCCTTAACGAAGATTTTTTAAATAAATTAAATTAAATTTTAATATGAATTTATTGCGTTTTATTCGAGAAAGGAATTCTGAAAATTAACTGTTTCTGTATTCTGAGGTAAGAGAAACATTTTTCTTTACGATATACATATGCATTTAAATATTTGCGAATAAATTTTCAGAAATGTGTACTTTGATGTGAAAGTTTTGATTATTTTATCCTTAACGACAAATACAGATTCAAAAAGAAAAGGATGCTCTATTATTATTAGTTTTGTTTTTTCAAGATAGTATTGTAATATGCGAGCTACGGCTCGAGTAGATAAAACAATATTCTGTGAAATTATTTCTTTATTTTCTAGTCTATAGAACAATTCAGGTTCACACTATACTATTCTTCGCAATTCTTTTCTTACAAGGTCTCTGTCCTCTCAAATCACTTTATCTCCTTTCAATTACTTAATTCACAAATCCAAACTAATTACTTCTTCTTGTTAAATCTCAACTTTCAATTTATCACAAAATTACAACTTCGCCCATTATCACTTTTCTAATCTCTTCGCCACAGTTTAAAAACTACTGCCCCCTTTTGATCGCCATCTGTCCTTATATAGCAGAAGTTTCTGATAGCCAGAAACTTCTAGCAAATTCTTCGACCACTGGAACAAGAGAAATTCCAAGATGACAATCATTCTTGCAGTTATAATTCCCTCTCATCCCTGATATTATCCGTCTCTTTCGTAGACATGAACTGTGGAAATCGCAGACACGAACCTCGAATGAAAGGACACTTCGAACCAAAATTCTGCCAGAATGAAAAGACACTTCGGAATTTGTTGCATCATACTTTTAGGGAGCGTAGTTATTATTATGCTACACTGCCCCCCTCTTAGACGTGTTCGTCCCGAACAAGCGCATCCTCATTTCGGCCATTGTATCGACTCAGTCGGTCCACATGAACCACTTTCATTTTGGCCCTTGGTCCTCGCTGGATGCGGTAGACAACATCGTTGATGCGGGTTACTATTCTGTAGCGACCTTCCCAGTTTCGCTGCAATGTAGGTGATTTCCGCTTTTGGCGATGGGGATTATACAGCCACACCAGATCTCCTTCCTGGAATCCTGACGTTGTTGCCTTGGCATCATACCTGGTCTTCATGCGGTCGCTCGTCATCTTAATCTGGCTTCTGGTCCTTTGTTGTATGTCCCTAAGCCTTTCCCTAAGGTCCGCCACTTACTCTTCTTCATTTCTGGGCTCATTGGTAGGAGATCCAAATTTCACCTCACTGGTTAAACGAGCTATTCCACCAAATAAGATTTCGAACGGCGTATGTCGAGTAGTGCTATGCACGGCACTTCTATAGGCCATCAAAAACAAGGGGATCTGCCGGTCCCAATCCCGTTGGTAGTCACCTACGATCTTCGAGAGATGATCGTCCAAAGTCCTATTGAAACGCTCCACCATACCGTCCGACTGTGGATGAAGCGGGGTTGTCCTTGTCTTTTTGATTCCGAGTAGTTGACACATCTCTTGGAAGATTCTTGACTCGAAGTTCCGCCCTTGGTCAGAATGCTATTCCAAGGGCACACCGAATCTGCTAACCCAATTGTAGACGATCTGCTCCGCCACGGTTCTGGCTTCCTGGTTAGGGATCGGAAACGCTTCCGGCCACTTACTGAAGTAGTCCATCACTACGAGTATATACCGATTACCATTGTCGGTTTCCGGAAAGGGCCCTGCGATGTCAATGGCGATTCGTTCGAAAGGTGCTCCCACGTTGTATTGGTGCATCTTACCTCGAGTTTTGATTCTCGGACCCTTGCTAGCTGCACACACGTCGCATTTTCTGCACCAGTCTTCGATATCTTCCTTCGCTTTTAACCAATAAAAACGTTCTCGTACCTTTTCTAGCGTCTTATTCACTCCCAAGTGGCCTCCGGTCGCCCCGCCATGCATTTCCTGTAACACCTCCTTGACCCTCGTCCGCGGTACGACAAGCTGCATTACAAACGACTTTCCGTCGGAGGATTCCCATTTTCTTCTCAGAACACCTTCTTGGACATGGAGGGAGTCCCACTGCGCAAAATATGCCTTTAAGGTCGGGCTTCTGTGAGAGATGTCCTGATGATCCGGTTTCTCCATGTTCTCCTTCCAGGCCAGAATCGGCTCGATATCCGGGTCTTCCTTCTGAGCGTTCCGGATCTCATCTACGCTCCAGCCGGCGATAGGTTCGGCTCTCATTCTTTGGATGGAAACCAGCTCCCGTTCTTCCTGACGCGCACAATGTTTACAATCCGTTCTGCATGGTCTCCGGGACAGTGCATCCGCATTAGAGTGGAGTTTTCCTTTACGATGCTGTATTTCGTAGTCGTAGATTTGCAGCCTTTCGATCCATCTTGCGACCTGACCCTCAGGACTCTTGAACTGTAATAGCCATTTTAAGGCTGCATGGTCTGTGCGAAGAACGAACTTCCTCCCATAGAGGTATTTGTGAAAATGCTTCGTAGCCAAGATCAAAGCAAGAAGTTCCCGCCTTGTCACGCAGTAGTTCCATTCTGGCTTAGAGAGCACCTTGCTGAAGTACACAACCACCTTCTCTTGGCCATCATGCACCTGGGAGAGTACGGCTCCTACCCTGACATTACTAGCATCTGCATCCACAATAAACGTTTCCCCGGGAGTGGGGTAAGCTAGTATCGGGGCATCGCATAGCCGTTGTTTAAGTGCCTTGAAGCTCTTCTCGCACTCAATTGACCATTTGAATTGTTTCCCGTTTTCCGTCAACTGGTGCAGGTTCTTTGCGATCCAGGCAAAATCCTTCACGAACCGTCTGTAGTAGGTGGCTAGGCCCAGGAAGCTCCTTAGTTGGTGTTTGTCTTTGGGGACTGGCCAGTTTTTCACCGCTTCGACCTTCTCTGGATCGGTTCTCACTCCTTTCGCTGAAATTATGTGTCCCAGGTACTTGACTTCCGCTCTAAACAGGGCGCACTTCTTGGGGTTGAGCTTCAGGTGGGCACTTCGAAGCCTTTGAAACACATCCCTTAGATTGTCTCGGTGTTGCGCAAACGTTTTTCCTACGACGATGACATCATCCAAGTATACCAAACAGGTTTTCCATGTTAACCCTTGCAGGACACATTCCATCAATCGCTCGAAAGTCGCCGGAGCATTGCACAGCCCGAATGGCATTACCGTGAATTGCCATAGCCCATTTCCTGCGGTGAAGGCGGTTTTCTCCCGGTCTTCTGGATGGATCTGTACCTGCCAGTAGCCACTCTTCAAATCGAGAGTGGGAAACCATCGGGCTCCTGATAGTGTGTCTAGCGTGTGGTCAATCCGTGGCAGAGGATAGCTATCTTTCTTGGTGACATAATTGAGCTGCCGATAGTCCACGCAGAACCGCGTGCTGCCATCTTTCTTCTTAACCAGTATAACCGATGATGCCCACGGACTTTTGGAACTTTCAATCAGACCTTCTTTCTCCATTGCCGACACCATCTCTGCAACTTCTGTCTGCTTTGCCAATGGAAGGCGCCTAGCAGGCTGACGAATTGGTCTAGTATCACCAGTATCTGTTCGATATTGTACCAGGTGTGTTCGGCCGTATTCTCCGTCCTGTGAGGCAAATACATCAGCGTACTCATTGATAAGATTCTCTGCCATAGTTCGCTGCTCCTGATTCAGCTCACTGGAGTGGAGAATCGTCTCTCTCGTTTCCGCTGTCCAAGGTGATGGGAGAGGTTTTGGAGCATCACGTTCAGATATTGTTGCGACGGCGGTAATCGGCGTGCATTTTCCAGTCACCTCCCCTCGCCTTAGTTTGACAGTGTGTGGTCTCGCGTTCAAAACTCTCACTGGAACCATGGTGTTCTTTGGTTCGACTAACGTCTTTCCCACGGTTTAATCTTGAGAATGTTTCTCTGGGTCTGGTTCTACTATGTAGAATCGGTGGCTCCCAAGATCACCTTCCAGCTTCGTCCAAATGATTGTCTCTGAAGACGGCGGCAAAACTTCGTCTTTGCTGATGACTGTCCTGAGAGTTACGACATTCTCGTTTCCGTACACCATCGGAATCTCCACATTTCGATACCTCAGTACTTGCATCCCGATGTCCAAGATTACTTAATTTGCTTTCATGAAGTCTATTCCGATGATGCACTTGTCGCATATATCTGCCACCAGAAATGCATGGGAGAACGTCAGTCCAGCCAGAGTAATCGTAAGACGAACTTCTCCAAACACCTTCGCCATTTCCCCTGTTTCAGTCTTCAGGCAGTAGCTGTTGGTGTTGTGCAGCCATGAGCTTCTGACGATATCTCTTTTTACAATGTTGTAGGTGTCCGGTTTGGTTGCAATTCCAGCAACGGATTTGACTTCCGCGAGCTTTGTCTTCATCCATGACGGCTGTTCTCTGGCATGAGCATTCCACGACGGACATTTCCCTGACACGGTGTATTCCCTGGTATGCTTGGTCCGCAGCCTTCATCGACAAAGCGAATGCCAATGCCTCGGGGAGTGTTCGCTTTTCAGCCATCCTTACAGCCATTTGCAGTTGTCTGTCCTCATGGCCTGAATAAAAGCTTCCACCGCCATTTCGTTAATAAGCTCCTCACCGGCTTTAGGTTATGAAAGATGGGCTAGTCGCTCTATATCCGCTTGCAACTGTTGGAGCGTTTCCCCCCTTTTCTGGACTAGACTACGCAGCTGAACTCTGTACACCTGCTGCATGTGTTCATCCCCAAACCGCATCTCGATAGCCTGAACCAGAAGTCGTAGTTCTGCTGTTTATCTTCCGGGATGGTCTGCAAGAGCTCCGCAGCTGGACCCCTCAGTGCAAGTGTGAGTGCAATAGACTTCTCTTCATCGTCCCAGCTATTGGTCATTGCGGCCGCTTCGAATTGCCTTTTATAAATTGGCCATGATGTTTGACCATCGAAGATAGGAGGCTGCATCTCCTTTCTTCTCAGACCGTCAGTGGAATATTCCCGTGCTTTCTGTCTCTTCACGTTGCTGAGCTCCTTAACAAGATTTTCGACTTGCTTTCCTACTATCTCGAATTGCGTATCCACTTTTCAAAACTGAGTCTCTATCTTCCCGAACTGAGTTTCGTGTTTCTCAAAACTTTCATCGAATCTAGTTTCGACTTTTTCGAGTTGCGTCTCGACCTTCTCGATTTTCTCTTCGATCACTTCGAATTTGGATTCCAAGTTCTTGTTTTGCTCATCAAGTTTACTTTCCAGAGCATCTAGAGAATTCTTTTGTTCGTCCATTGCTTTCTTTTGTTCGTCCATTGCTTTCTTTTGTTCATCCAGCTTAAGTTCTAGAGAATTCTTTTGTTCGTCCAGCTTAAGTTCTATAGAATTCCTTTGGTCTTCTATTGCTTTCTTTTGTTCGTCCATGACTAACTTAAGTTGCAGGAGCAGACTCGTTATACCCGGGTCGGCTGCTGTACTTGCTGGTTCCTCTTCCACGTCAAACTCTACGTCGTGCGGATTTTCACCTTCCTGCGTTACTGCTTCTTCCAGACGAATCAGCAGAGCATCTTTTCCCCCAGTTGTGTCGAGGTTCCGCTTACTGAGTTCTGCCTTTTTTTTGCTTATGCAATTTCACACCACGGAAATAGTTATTCACAGAATAAGTTTTATCCCACTTCTGACACCAATGTAATATGCGAGCTACGGCTCGAGTAGATAAAACAATATTCTGTGAAATTATTTCTTTATTTTCTAGTCTATAGAACAATTCAGGTTCACACTATACTATTCTTCGCAATTCTTTTCTTACAAGGTCTCTGTCCTCTCAAATCACTTTATCTCCTTTCAATTACTTAATTCACAAATCCAAACTAATTACTTCTTCTTGTTAAATCTCAACTTTCAATTTATCACAAAATTACAACTTCGCCCATTATCACTTTTCTAATCTCTTCGCCACAGTTTAAAAACTACTGCCCCCTTTTGATCGCCATCTGTCCTCATATAGCAGAAGTTTCTGATAGCCAGAAACTTCTAACAAATTCTTCGACCACTGGAACAAGAGAAATTCCAAGATGACAATCATTCTTGCAGTTATAATTCCCTCTCATCCGTAATATTATCCGTCTCTTTCGTAGACATGAACTGTGGAAACCGCAGACAAGAACCTCGAATGAAAGGACACTTCGAATCAAAATTCTGCCAGAATGAAAAGACACTTCGGAATTTGTTGCATCATACTTTTAGGGAGCGTAGTTATTATTATGCTACAGTATCAACTAAGTACTCTTCAGCAGTCGGAATATTTGAATGGGCTTATCTGTTGACGGGAAATTAGTCACGTTGCATACTTATGGGGGCCCCGATTAGAGAGAGCTTCGTTCGCACTCAAAAGTATGTTATACTAATTCAACCTGCTGCAGCATTTGGCACCGAGAGTTAAGCATGCTGTAGGGAGAAAAAAAATTTAAGAGGTACCCACAGTCATTTCTGGGTGACTACTACAGTGTGAAGAATCATTTTTTATTTATATTTTTTTCTTATTGACCGATTAATTGGTTTATAATAATCATATTGTAGTATGCGGGCTACGGCTCGAGTAGATAAAACAATTATTCTGAGAAATTATTTCTTTATTTTCTACTCTATAGAACAATTCAAGTTCACACTATACTATTCTTCGCCTTATTCTTTTCTTACAAGGTCTCTTTCCTCTCAAATCACTTTATCTCCTTTCAATTTCTTAATTCACAAATCCAAACTAATTACTCTTTCTTGTTCACTCTCAACTTTCAATTTATCACCAAATTACAACTTCGCCCATTATCACTTTTCCAATCTCTTCGCCACGGTTCTAAACCAACTGTGTTTTTTTTTGATCGCCATCTGTCCTTATATAGCAGAAGTTTCTGATAGCCAGAAGCTTCTAGCAAATTCTTCGACCACTGGAACAAGAGAAATAATTATTGCAGTTATAATTCCCTTTTATCCCTGATATTATTCGTCTCTTTCGTTGACATGAGCTGTGGAGACTTCGTCCCAGACACGAACCTCGAATGAAAGGACAGTTTGAACCAAAATTCTGCCAAAATGGAAAGTCACTGCGGAATTTGCTGCATAGACATAGGCGCGTAGTTATTATTATGCTACACTGCCCCCCTCTTAGACGTGTTCGTCCCGAACAAGTGCATCCTCATTTCGGCCATTGTATCGACTCAGTCGGTCCACATGAACCACTTTCATTTTGGCCCTCGGTCCTCGCTGGATGCGGTAGACAACATCGTTGATGCGGGTTACTATTCTGTAGGGACCTTCCCAGTTCCGCTGTAATTTAGGTGACTTCCCCTTTTGGCGATGGGGATTATACAGCCACACCAGATCTCCTTCCTGGAATCCTGACGTTGTTGCCTTGGCATCATACCTGGTCTTCATGCGGTCGCTCGTCATCTTAATCTGGCTTCTGGTCCTTTGGTGTATGTCCCTAAGCCTTTCCCTAAGGTCCGCCACGTACTCTTCTTCATTTCTGGGCTCATTGGTAGGAGATCCAAATTTCACCTCACTGGGTAAACGAGCTATTCCACCGAATAAGATTTCGAACGGCGTATGTCGAGTAGTGCTATGCACGGCACTTCTATAGGCCATCAAAAACAAGGGAATCTGCCGGTCCCAATCCCGTTGGTAGTCACCTACGACCTTCGAGAGATGTTCGTCCAAAGTCCTATTGAAACGCTCCACCATACCGTCCGACTGTGGATGAAGCGGGGTTGTCCTTGTCTTTTTGATTCCGAGTAGTTGACACATCTCTTGGAAGATTCTTGACTCGAAGTTCCGCCCTTGGTCAGAATGCAATTCCAAGGGCACACCGAATCTGCTAACCCAATTGTAGACGATCTGCTCCGCCACGGTTCTGGCTTCCTGGTTAGGGATCGGAAACGCTTCCGGCCACTTACTGAAGTAGTCCATCACTACGAGTATATACCGATTACCATTGTCGGTTTCCGGAAAGGGCCCTGCGATGTCAATGGCGATTCGTTCGAAAGGTGCTCCCACGTTGTATTGGTGCATCTTACCTCGAGTTTTGATTCTCGGACCCTTGCTAGCTGCACACACGTCGCATTTTCTGCACCAGTCTTCGATATCTTCCTTCGCTTTTAACCAATAAAAACGTTCTCGTACCTTTTCTAGCGTCTTATTCACTCCCAAGTGGCCTCCGGTCGCCCCGCCATGCATTTCCTGTAACACCTCCTTGACCCTCGTCCGCGGTACGACAAGCTGCATTACAAACGACTTTCCGTCGGAGGATTCCCATTTTCTTCTCAGAACACCTTCTTGGACATGGAGGGAGTCCCACTGCGCAAAATATGCCTTTAAGGTCGGGCTTCTGTGAGAGATGTCCTGATGATCCGGTTTCTCCATGTTCTCCTTCCAGGCCAGAATCGGCTCGATATCCGGGTCTTCCTTCTGAGCGTTCCGGATCTCATCTACGCTCCAGCCGGCGATAGGTTCGGCTCTCATTCTTTGGATGGAAACCAGCTCCCGTTCTTCCTGACGCGCACAATGTTTACAATCCGTTCTGCATGGTCTCCGGGACAGTGCATCCGCATTAGAGTGGAGCCTTCCTTTACGATGCTGTATTTCGTAGTCGTAGATTTGCAGCCTTTCGATCCATCTTGCGACCTGACCCTCAGGACTCTTGAACTGTAATAGCCATTTTAAGGCTGCATGGTCTGTGCGAAGAACGAACTTCCTCCCGTAGAGGTATTTGTGAAAATGCTTCGTAGCCAAGATCAAAGCTAGAAGTTCTCTCCTTGTCACGCAGTAGTTCCTTTCTGGCTTAGAGAGCACCTTGCTGAAGTACGCAACCACCTTCTCTTGGCCGTCATGCACCTGGGAGAGTACGGCTCCTACCCCGACATTACTAGCATCTGCATCCACAACGAACGTTTCCCCGGGAGTGGGGTAAGCCAGTATCGGGGCATCGCATAGCCGTTGTTTAAGTGCCTTGAAGCTCTTCTCGCACTCAATTGACCATTTGAATTGTTTTCCCTTTTCCGTCAACTGGTGCAGGTTCTTTGCGATCCCGGCAAAATCCTTCACGAACCGTCTGTAGTAGGTGGCTAGGCCCAGGAAGCTCCTTAGTTGGTGTTTGTCTTTGGGGACTGGCCAGTTTTTCACCGCTTCGACCTTCTCCGGATCGGTTCTCACTCCTTTCGCTGAAATTATGTGTCCCAGGTACTTGACTTCTGCTCTAAACAGGGCGCACTTCTTGGGGTTGAGCTTCAGGCGGGCACTTCGAAGCCTTTGAAACACATCCCTTAGATTGTCTCGGTGTTGCGCAAACGTTTTTCCTATGACGATGACATCATCCAAGTAAACCAAACAGGTTTTCCATGTTAAACCTTGCAGGACACATTCCATCAATCGCTCGAAAGTCGCCGGAGCATTGCACAGCCCGAATGGCATTACCGTGAATTGCCATAGCCCATTTCCTGCGGTGAAGGCGGTTTTCTCCCGGTCTTCTGGATGGATCTGTACCTGCCAGTAGCCACTCTTCAAGTCGAGAGTGGAAAACCATCGGGCTCCTGATAGTGTGTCTAGCGTGTCGTCAATCCGTGGCAGAGGGTAGCTGTCTTTCTTGGTGACGTAATTGAGCTGCCGATAGTCCACGCAGAACCGCGTGCTGCCATCTTTCTTCTTAACCAGTACAACCGGTGATGCCCACGGACTTTTGGAACTTTCAATCAGACCTTCTTTCTCCATTGCCGACACCATCTCTGCAACTTCTGTCTGCTTTGCCAATGGAAGGCGCCTAGCAGGCTGACGAATTGGTCTAGTATCACCAGTGTCTATTCGATGTTGTACCAGGTGTGTTCGGCCGTATTCTCCGTCCTGTGAGGCAAATACATCAGCGTACTCATTGATAAGATTCTCTGCCATAGTTCGCTGCTCCTGATTCAGCTCACTGGACTGGAGAATCGTTTCTCTCGTTTCCGCTATCCAAGGTGATGTGAGAGGTTTTGGAGCATCACGTTCAGATATTGTTGCGACGGCGGTAATCGGCGTGCATTTTCCAGTCACCTCCCCTCGCCTTAGTTTGACAGTGTGTGGTCTTGCGTTCAAAACTCTAACTGGAACCATGGTGTTCTTTGGTTCGACTAACGTCTTTCCCACGATGTAGTCTTGAGAATTCTTCTCTGGGTCTGGTTCTACTATGTAGAATCGGTGGCTCCCAAGATCACCTTCCAGTTTCGTCCAAATGATTGTCTCTGAAGACGGCGGCAAAACTTCGTCTTTGCTGATGACTGTCCTGAGAGTTACGGCATTCTCATTTCCGTACACCATCGGAATCTCCACATTTCGATACCTCAGTACTTGCATCCCGATGTCCAAGATTACTTCATTTGCTTTCATGAAGTCTACTCCGATGATGCATTCGTCGCATATATCTGCCACCAGAAACGCATGGGAGAACGTCAGTCCTGCCAGAGTAATCGTAAGACGAACTTCTCCAAATACCTTCGCCATTTCCCCTGTTGCAGTCTTCAGGCAGTAGCTGTTGGTGTTGTGCAGCCAGGAGCTTTTGACGATATCTCTTCTTACAATGGAGGCAGTGGCACCTGTGTCGATGGTGGCTACGCACTTCTTCTCGTTGATTAGTGCCTCCACTGTCAGGCTCTTGTTACCCCGTTTGGTTTGCGAAACTTGAATGGTGGTCCTGGGGGCCTCGATTCCAGTAACCAACTTCTGCCCCGCGAAGTTGGTCCTTACGCATTTCCCGACTGCTGGTTTTGGGAAGTTCTGACTGACAGGATGGATGTTATCACCGCCAGATGCTTCCTCTCTGCTTCTCCTACTTCCGCAATGTGAACAATTTCCTCGTCTAGGTGCACTTCTGCACTGCCGTTGTAGGTGTCCGGTTTGGTTGCAATTCCAGCAACGGATTTGACTTCCGCGAGCTCTGTCTTCATCCATGATGGCTGTTCTCTGGCATGAGCATTCAACGACGGACATTTCCCTGACACGGTGTATTCCCTGGTATGCTTGGTCCGCAGCCTTCATTGACAAAGCGAATGCCAATGCCTCGGGGAGTGTTCGCTTTTCAGCCATCCTTACAGCCATTTGCAGTTGTCTGTCCTCTATGGCCTGAATAAAAGCTTCCACCGCCATTTCGTTGATAAGCTCCTCACCGGCTTTAGGGTATGAAAGATGGGCTAGTCGCTCTATATCCGCTTGCAACTGTTGGAGCGTTTCCCCCCTTTTCTGGACTCGACTACGCAGCTGAACCCTGTACACCTGCTGCATGTGTTCATCCCCAAACCGCATCTCGATAGCCTGAACCAGAGAGTCGTAGTTCTGCTGTTTATCTTCCGGGATGGTCTGCAAGAGCTCCGCAGCTGGACCCCTCAGTGCAAGCGTGAGTGCAATAGACTTCTCTTCATCGTCCCAGCTATTGGTCATTGCGGCCGCTTCGAATTGCCTCTTATAAATTGGCCATGATGTTTGACCATCGAAGATAGGAGGCTGCATCTCCTTTCTTCTCAGACCGTCAGTGGAATATTCCCGTGCTTTCTGTCTCTTCACGTTGCTGAGCTCCTTAGCAAGATTTTCGACTTGCTTTCCTACTATCTCGAATTGCGTATCCACTTTTTCAAACTGAATCTCTATCTTCCCGAACTGAGTTTCCTGTTTCTCAAAATTTTCATCGAATCTAGTTTCGACTTTTTCGAGTTGCGTCTCGACCTTCTCGATTTTCTCTTCGATCACTTCGAATTTGGATTCCAAGTTCTTGTTTTGCTCATCAAGTTTACTTTCCAGAGCATCTAGAGAATTCTTTTGTTCGTCCATTGCTTTCTTTTGTTCATCCATTGCCTTCTTTTGTTCATCCAACTTAAGTTCTAGAGAATTCTTTTGTTCGTCCAGCTTAAGTTCTAGAGAATTCCTTTGATCTTCTATTGCTTTCTTTTGTTCGTCCATGACTAACTTAAGTTGCAGGAGCAGACTTGTTATACCCGGGTCGGCTGCTGTACTTACTGCTTCCTCTTCCACGTCAAACTCTACGTCGTGCGGATTTTCACCTTCCTGCGTTACTGCTTCTTCCAGACGAATCAGTAGGGCATCTTTTCCCCCAGTTGTGTCGAGGTTCCGCTTACTGAGTTCTGCCTTTAGTTGAGTTATAGTTAGTTTTCCCAATTTGCGACCCATTTTGCGCAACTAATTAACTCAACACAGAAATCGTTTTTTTTTTTTTTTTTTTTTTTTTTTTTTTTTTTTCTGCTTGTGCAATTTCACACCACGGAAATAGTTATTCACAGAATAAGTTTTATCCCGCTTCTGACACCAATGTAGTATGCGGGCTACGGCTCGAGTAGATAAAACAATTATTCTGAGAAATTATTTCTTTATTTTCTACTCTATAGAACAATTCAAGTTCACACTATACTATTCTTCGCCTTATTCTTTTCTTACAAGGTCTCTTTCCTCTCAAATCACTTTATCTCCTTTCAATTTCTTAATTCACAAATCCAAACTAATTACTCTTTCTTGTTCACTCTCAACTTTCAATTTATCACCAAATTACAACTTCGCCCATTATCACTTTTCCAATCTCTTCGCCACGGTTCTAAACCAAATGTGTTTTTTTTTGATCGCCATCTGTCCTTATATAGCAGAAGTTTCTGATAGCCAGAAGCTTCTAGCAAATTCTTCGACCACTGGAACAAGAGAAATAATTATTGCAGTTATAATTCCCTTTTATCCCTGATATTATTCGTCTCTTTCGTTGACATGAGCTGTGGAGACTTCGTCCCAGACACGAACCTCGAATGAAAGGACAGTTTGAACCAAAATTCTGCCAAAATGGAAAGTCACTGCGGAATTTGCTGCATAGACATAGGCGCGTAGTTATTATTATGCTACAATATAAGGAATTTCATATAGGCCAAATGGCCACTTTTGGCTGCGGTGCAGATTGTGCTCTTTCAATCAGATTTTGCATAACATATTGGCACATTTCTGGTGTTATTTCACCAATTTTTAAAATAATATTGTCCTTTAGCATAGAAATTATGGCTTGTAGCCGTAGACCTTTCCCTTCAAGTACCACCAAAGGAAGAAGTCGGGGCGATCGCATCAGGGGATCGAGGGGGCCAATCGATATCACCTCTCGCAAAATATCAATCGTGTCGTTAGCTATGTGTGATGTGGCATCCTGTTGGAACCACATATGTTGCAGGTCCATTCGATCTAATTCGGACACCAAGAAGTTTTGCAACATGTCACGATAGCGATCACCAGTAATTGTTACAGCATTGCCTCTTGCGTCTTTTCAGAAAATATATCCCAATGATGCTGCCGGCCCAAATGGCACACCATACAGTAACTCTACGAGGGTAAAATGTTTTATTAAACTAAAAACATTGTTGAGACGTAAGATGCTTCTATGTACTTGCTGTTTATCTGCAAAATCTCAGATTGAAAATATTTTTTTTTTTTTTTTGATCCGTTCAAATTAAAAAAAAAATTGACAATCCGTTCAAATTGTAAAAAATTGTCTGACAATTTTCCAAAACTTGGTATGCCATGACCTTGCATATATCAAATATTGTTTACATATTAACTTCGAAAAAATCGATGGAGCTACAGTAGAGAAATATGCATTTCTTAAGACTCGATTAATAAGTAAAGTACCGTTATACGTACTTCTTGGCGAAAACCTGGTACGCCATCTGACAGCATATCTATCATAACTCAAATATCGATTTTAAACCGTCTATTAGTAAAGTACTGTTAATTTTAGGGTTAGAATGAAAATTCAGATTTCGAATCGAATTGCGACCCCACAGACCGTAGATATGTTTAAAGAAAATCCGTCCAACCGTTTAGGTTACGTCGTGCGTACGGACAGACAGAATTGAAAGAACCACTTTATTGAGATTCTCTATCATAGTAATGTCAGGTTTGATGAACATCTCAAGATCGAACATTTTCAGAAAATCAATACTTGCCCTTATATGCAAGTAAGCCCTTAGTTAGTAAGTTTCAACTCCCGGGTGAAGACCAAATACATTTCAATATACCGCATTTTTCTAAATTCCTTTTTTTAAGTTGTTCTCTGTACAAATCCTCACATGGTTTGAAATGCATTAACAAACTAAAATAAAAGAAATTCAACCAAAAAACGATTGGAACAGCTTGTTCAAATGTTGCGTTTGACACTTTTGGCATATGAGACTTCAAATTTCTGGCATTAATATTGTAACATAATGTAGCATAATAACTACGCTCCAACAACTATGCTACAATAATGTAGCATAATAACTACTCTCCCATAGAGTATGCACACATTCCGAAGTGTCTTTTCATTCGAGACTCGTGTACGGATTATGGCTAAGACGACGTCGCAGAATTAAGAGAGAATTATAATCGCAAGAGATTATTGGCTGCAGCTGTGATCTTGGAATTATTACATCAGAAGTTTCTTGTTCCAGTGGTCGAAGAATTTGCTAGAAGTTTCTGGCTATCAGAAATGCGGCTATTTAAGGACAGATGACGATCGAGGCAGGGCAGTTGGTTTTGAACCGCACGAAGAGATTGGAAAATTGATAACAGTCGAAGTTGTAATTTTGTGATAAATTGAAAGTTGAGAGTTAACAAGAAGAAGTAATTAGTTTGGATTTGTGAATTAAGTAATAGAAAGGAAATAAAGTGATTTGAGAAGAAAGAGACCTTGTAAGGAAGGAGTTTGCGAAAAATAGTATAGTATGAACTTGAATTGTTCTATAGACTAGAAAATAAAGAAATAATTTCATAGAATATCGTTTTATCTACTCGAGCCGTAGCTCGCATATTACAATATCTTGAATGTCGCAAGTGCAGCCCCATATATGGGGCATGCATAACACAAGACAAATGGCATCTGGTAAATGGTATGAAAGCATTTGGCACTGACATGTTTCATCTATACATTATAATGCAAAAAAAACCGCTCTCGAGTAAAACAGGAATTTTTGACTTTGACCTTTTATGTTTCGGTTTTTTTTTTTTTTTATTGAACGGGGAAACCCTTTCATTATCGAGTAATTAGGTCTTTTAATCGTCTAGATCTTTTAATCGTTTTTTGACCGTGAAGCGAAAAGTGCGAAAATGAGCAGGGGGCAGTTAACGAAATTTTAAATTCATATTCTGGCTTTTAAATAGGAAGATGAATTGATGAGAACAATTTCTCGTCGATTATGATTCAACAAGACGATCATAAGAAGATTTTTTTAAAAAAAAAAATACAAAGAAAGTAGTGTTTTAGAGCGAATAAGTGAAAGCGATTGTAAAAGATGCATTACTCTTAGAATCGACCACCAATATAGAGAGAAAAAAGTTAAGGAACTTGTTTATTACTGCATCACAAGTAAGAAGTGGAAATCAGTGGAATAGACATCTTTGGAACAACAGTTCTAAGACGGCTTAACGAAGAAGATTTGTTTGCCTACAAGACGGCAAAAAAAGAAAAAAATACGTCTTATGCCTAGGATAAAAAAAAGTCGTCTAGAATAGGCATGTGAGAGGCAGAATTGGACCCGAGATGACCGGCAAAAGGTCATATTCTCAGATGAGTCTAAATCCAACCTAGAATTTTCAGACGGAATAGCAGGTCGTCCGAAAAGCTCCAAAGGTACCATGGTTTGACGAATCATAACTGTCGGTGAAGTTGGCACGCTTTTGATAGCGGATGGATCAATAAATGCTGTAAAATATAAAGAGATAATAGAAAATGATATGGTTCCAACTATAGAGGAATTGAGCCAGTATTACACGGGTGTTGAATCTGCACCGTGCCATTGTGCCAAGACCGTAAGTAAACCATAAACTTTCCACTGTTTATTTGATAATTCTATCGAAATCGATTTCCCCATTCTTCCCCAATATGAAGCAGCAATATATGCCGATGACACGGCAATCATTTCATCGCATGAGTTCGGTCTTAACATTAAGACGAATTTAAAAAATGCGGTATTGCAAAGCTACTACACAAAGTGGAAAATAAAGCTAAATGTAGAAAAATGTACGCTATCTTTTTTACACGAAAAAGAAGTCCTTGTTTTGTTCCGGCTAATCAATTCATAATCAAAAGACATTCAATAACATGGAATCCCTCTGTAAAATACCTGGGCATATATCTTGACTCAAAATTTACATTAAAGTCCATAATACACAAACAATTAACAAAATAAATATAGCTATAAGAATGTCATATCTTTTTTGGCATCACTCTGCATTAGATCTACATACAAAAGCTAATGTTGAATTGATCTCCTTCAGAATTTGCAAACTTAATGACACATTTAAGATCTGATGCAATATTCCTGACAATACCCTAATAAATCAATTAAATATGCAATATCATACTCTTACTTGATGCTTAGTAATGCAATGTTAAACTCCTTATTTTTTAGATTTTTTTTTTTAACTTTTTCTTCCTTCGTATCTCTGTTGACTTATTTTATTTTTTGTTTATTTATTTGCTAACTTTTTTGCTAATCTATTCATCTGTTAATATATTTATTTGTTAATTTATTTGTCTTTTAATTTATTTATCTGTTAATATATTTATCTGTTTAAGTGTTTATATATTTATCGATTTATTTATTTGATTAATTTATTAATTTATTTATCTGTTAATTTATCTATTTATTAATTTAAGTTTTTATTAATTTAATGTAATGTATACCTTAAGCTAATCTATTTATTTATCATTACTATTATTATTATTTAATTAGTTATTAATAAATTATTGGCAATATAGTTTTACGTTATTTATTTATTATTTATTATATTATAAATTATTGTAAATTCTGTAATATTTTTGCGTACTTATATTAAACATATACATTCATATGTATATACATATTTATCTCTTTTTTTCTTAAATTTGAGGTTTTTGCCGATGTTTTCCTCAAAGTATTTTTTCCTATTCAAACATTTCCTTTAAAAGTATTTAATATTATTTTCCAGTAGAAAGATATAAATTTATCAATTTATTTATCTCTGTATCTCGAATTGGGTAAATTGTGCGATAACACATTGTAAATTATAAACGAAATAAATTATTATTATTATTATTATTATCAAAATCGATGTTATCTAATTATTTTTCTAGGTTCGAAGTTACAAGGAAGAAGAGTCCCATTGAGCACGTTTGGCATCGAATGGGTGTTAAATTAAAGAACAAAAAGCCAAGAAATTTGCAGGAACTAAGGAATCACATCGACAAAATTTGGTATGAAGAAATAAACACCTGCTACATCACAAGCCTTTACGATTCCATGCCAAAAGGGTTGAAGCCTTCAGTTTAGTTCGAACCGCCAAGAATTCAAGTCGTGTTTTTAGTTCACTCCGCGCATTACAGTTAAATTTCCCTTCTTATAAGCATTTCATAATTCTGAAAACTCGCACTTTTTTTCGCCACCTTGGTCATCACCTCATCTTAATTATTTCACCCCTATTGTGTCAGCAAAAAATATTAGTAAACTGACCTAATTTGTTTTTTTTTTTTTTTGCTCGTTCCATTATTGCATAATTTGCAATTCGCGCACTGCCATCGTGTCAACGCAATTCATTCGTTAGTGTCATAATCGCGAACTTTTTTGCACTTGTGTCATCGTTCCTGTTTCTCACTATGCTTTCCTGTGAATCCATCAACTGCACCATCACCACCAGCACCGATATGATCTCATGCAAAGGAATTTGCAACAAGGTCTTCCATCCTATATGCAAAAGAAATGATAAACTCCATCTGCATGAATATAGCAATCTATTTTGGGTCCTTTGTAATGAATGCAAAACGATCTCTTTGGCGCACTTAATGCAAATTCCTGGACACCAAAGTTGCAGACCAAGCGGAGCATGTAGAGGACGAGACATACAATCAACAAACTGGTCGAAAAACTTAGATTAGTATCCAGCAAGCCTATTGCTAATCACATCTCTTGCTGTCCTTCTAATAATAGCTCTTTACCGTTACCGAAAACATCGACCGAAACGTCTACCAACTGATCGAACACCGTTTCGATCGCCTTACTCGCCAATTTTGGTGCTCTGATGCTGAACACAAACTCTGATGCTGAACACAACTGTTCTCCTTCTTCAAAATCCTTCACTGCCAAACTGATCCATGAGCTTAAGCTCAATTTAATACAGAAATTCGGAACTTCGTAGACGCAACTCGAGTGGAATAACAGACTCCAGAAACTTAATGATAGCAACAGACCTGTGTGTGATGATTTCACAGCCTACATCCTAAAGGGAGCCCCGCTTCTTCGTTATTTAACGTCTTTCCCCTGAGATTTGCCATCATAGAAATAAAATGTAAGAAAATTAAATCTAAATGTTTCAAAATCTATGATACATTCCTAGAAAATATGAGTGGTTGTTTACGAACCCTTTTGGCGACACCATCACCCTAGGTGAAATTCAGCTGACCAAATGTCTGAAACGTTGACTTCAGCCATTTGGTCAGCTGCATTCTTTTGTCTTAATCCTCATCGCACCAAAAACAGTTATCGCGAACCAATGCTGCGCAAAGCTAACGACGTGCAAAGCTTCTTTGATTTTCATTACAGCAGAGTCACACTCCGGAAGGTCGCCTCACATGTTCATATTTTCCTTAGTTTCTATAGGGTGACCAGATAAAAAAGTTAGGAAAAGATATTTAAATATAACAACAACGGTGTGAGATATCAAATGTATATACATATTTATCTCTTTATCAACGTAATATTTAATTTCTTTATATTTAAATATACACTATAAAATCGTAACTTAAAACAAAAATTCATTATATTTCGACAGGTACTTCACTCTCTCCTGCTAAATTTGTTCTCTTTTCATCAATCAAACGCTTCAGTTTTTTAGTAAGAACTTGATTTTGCTTCAGCAAAACTAGTCTTTGAAGCTCTACAATGGATTTGTTTTTAGTCTCCTCTGTTTCATACTGTTGTAAAGCATCGTCTTGAGCAAAAGAAGATGAAGAATTGTCTGTAATACAGAAAACTTTGGAGCGTTTATTTAAACTTGCTCCTGCATTTCCCGTTTTATTAACATCACATTGAAACATTTTCTTTCAGTCTCGCTTTGATATTTATATTTTTTTTTTAAATTTGTGCAATTTGAATGGGTTTTTCAAATTTGCTGATTTAAATCTTTCTAGAGCAATTTTTTTCTTTTATTAATTTCGGGTACTTGGCTTTTCGGTAATACAATAATATTGTTTTTAATAAATTGTACTATAAAACAGTTATTTTCATCACTTTTTATTGCCGTTTCTGCTTCACTACACTCACTCAGTGAACTCATCTTTGCAATTTCAATTAAAAGAATGAATGAGACTTAGACAAAACACTAAGACAAAGGTTTTGCATACCAATTTGAGCTTTCGCTTATTGCAAACGCTTAATCTCGGTACCTTTCGCTCCGTCTCACATCTCAGTCTACTGAGACTGAGCGAAAGCTCTTTGCATACGACCCATTACGTTATTCCAGCAATAGCTCCTTGAATGTTGGCCTCGAGCTCGTCCAAAGTGGTTGGCTTGTTAGCGTAGACTAAGAACTTGACGTAGCCCCAGAGAAAATAATCGAGGGGTGTCAAGTAGCATGATCGCTGTGGCCAATTGATGAACGCTCGCCATGAGATGACCCAGTCGCCAAATTTCTCTTTCATTACTTCGAGCGATCTGGTTGGTGGCTTAAGGTCCAAGAGAGTGTACTCATGCTCAAACTTTTCCACGGTGCGACGAATTGCCTGCGCACTGAAGCCATGATGACGACCGACTTCACGACGAAATTCACTTTGCGTATTTACAACTGAGCCGGAATTTCGATGTTAAATCTACATATTTTGTAAGTTATAAAACAATAAAACACAGATACTACCTCCACCTCTCCACCCTTTCAACACCACAGTGAAGAGAGTAGCTCAAAGTCGAAATTTTCTGTTTTACTCGAGTGCCGCACCGATGCATCTTTTCTAAATCGTATTGTATTTCACTGAAATTTAAATATATCTATAATTTGTTCGAGGCATTGTCGTTCCTAACACTAACTACCTATTTGTGGCCAAATTTCTCACAAATGCAACAAAAGTGCAAGGCCAGGTAGACGCTAGCAGAAAAGGGTATAAAATAGGAATTATGGTACTACACATAAAAAAAAAGAAAAAAAAAATATATTAGAGTAGTTTTTTTTCCACTTTTTAATTAAAGTAAGTAATTAAGGGAACATTGAATAACACTAATTAGTCATTATTACAGGGAATCCAGTTTTTATTTTCTCTTAGTACTTTGTACACCGCCATGAGCCTTTATGACGGATTGGACCCTTCGTGGCATAGTCAAAGTTTTTGGATTTTCTCTGTCGTTATATCTTTAGTCCACACTTTCTCTATGAATGTTTTGACCTCAAGTTCTTTATTAAATTATATTAAGGTTAGGGCTATTTTCTGGCCAATTTAGGGATTTCTCTTAATTTCTGCAGAGAGAAGCGGTTTACGGGTCTACGGGCTTGAAGATCCACTTCATTTAGCCGGCGTTGAACACTCCGCGTGCTGATATTAATAGAACATCTCTCGTTCAAGTCTTTTCTCAATTCCTTGGCAGTTGCGAACCGGTTTTTCAGAGACATGCGCTCCAAAATCCAATCCTGCCGTGTTGTCGTTTTTTTTGGGTTTCCGCTCTCCGTAATGCCCGTCGAGCTTAATTCAGTCAAAAGCCGTCTCATAGTGCTTTCCAGGCATTCCACAACGTCTGCGATTCGCCTGTTTGAAAAATTGTCGCCATGAATAGCGAGAATACGTCCTTTATCTGCTTCTCACAAAACCATCGTAAGATTCCTTAACTGTTCACAAAACACTTTGTCGCGGTCTAGAGCATTAATGTGTTATCGACTTGAGTGTTTTTTCTTTTATACATAAAAAAGAATAAGCATATCACAGAAAAACTGCAGTCGTACCTAAATATGTGTTCAAAATACGAGAGGAACGGACCCGGAAGTCATAAAATCATAAAATTTGCATAGCAATGTGTTTACATTGCAGCATAACATCTGTATTCTAGCTTTTGGCAAGTGGTACGTGCATTATTGCATGTAGCATGTACATTGTTGCATGTGATATGTAGCATGTACTTTGTGTAGTACCTTGTCATATTTCACGCATGTTTGTGGATATCATTGTTTTATTAAACTTACCTTTCTATATTACCCTATGAAATACATCTTTCTGGTACTGTTGGAAAGTTTCTGTACGACAGATAGCCTTTATTTTCCAATTCTGACCATTAAGTGCCAAGTAATCCGTGCAATTTCTGTACAATATGTGCAATTCGAGAACAGGTGTGGTATTCTTTTTGAGTGGAGGATAGTAAGGGATATACTCGTACACTAGAAAATCTCATTGGGAGATCATAAGACGTGCATGTTTACTGTGTTCAATGCGTCGTACTTATGGAAATGTGTTTTAGTATTTAACCTTACATATATATTTTCCGAGATCTTATTTGCCATTGAAGACCAAAGACGTGTTTTTCTTCGTTTTATGCTCTGGAAATTTCCATTTCATAGCTTATTGTGGGCACATCCTGCGAGAAATATGATTGTAAGTGCTTTTGGTCGCAGAACACATTCAAAGGATCCGTTGTAATGGGTTAAACATCATCATCATAGTCAAAATTATTCGTGTCATTACTAGCTTAGTAGCAGAGATACCACATCTTCTTGTTGTCGGTAGCTGGTCATGTATGAATGTTTAGTACAACTGTCTAGATGAGTATATCACTTCAAGTTCCATGACCGACGAGTAAGAGCGTTAATCTTGAATGTAATCGTTGTTTCGATTCAGTCATTCTTAACACAGGATTTATAAAAAAAAATCATGTAACAAAAAGTATATTTTAAATGACATTTTTTATTTTTAACTACTTTTTCAATAAATCATACAAAAAGAAAAACTTCAACAGCATAATGATAATATATTTCTACAAATAATTTTTTTTTTTTTTTTTTTTCTTTATTTTTTTCTTTTTTAATAGTTTTTTTGCATTACTTTTTCTTTTTTAAATTAAAAATAATAATAAAATGAGATATGTTGTGTCGAATTAATATAAAGAAAAAGTGTGAAGAGAAAAAATTACATAGTTCGTCGTTAGTGTATGTGATTCGTAAAAAGCACAAACAAAAATTCATATATAAAATAAATAAAAAAAAATATAATGATACAATAATAATGTTTCCATGTCGATATTAATTTCGATTATTTTCAGTTTTTTTGATACAATATTTTCTTTTTTAGTGTTTTAATTTAAATTCGTTACCGTAAACCTGATTTATGTTTTAAATAAATTCCGAATATTTCATTTTTCTTGCATCGAACAAGAATTTCAAAATTTAAATGCCACCAAGTTGATATACATATATTTCGATTCTCCTTGATTTTCGATGAGCATTTTTATCCCCGCCTATTTTTAAGTGTTAATACATTAATCATTTTAAGTTGATAATTTCGTTTCGTAATTTTGACAATCTTTTTTTTTTTGCTGATGTAGGGCAAATGTTGGACTTAAATTAATATTTATATCTATAATTAATTTCTATTGAAATGAGAAATAATTATAGATCGGATTGTCCAGGTCCTGAAATTCAAAGGAAAAGAAATAAAAATACATAATTAGTATTTTGCATAGTAAATTAAATGTTATATGTGAAAAAATACATATTTAAAAAAATATATTACAGATGATACAATTATTGTAAAGCAGTAATAGAGCTGAATTTTTGAAGGCAATTTCTTACTATTGGTGAGTTCATAAGCGACTGGTAGAAATTCGACGAAACGCAAAAGAAAGGCTTAACTCCACAATAAAGCTTACGTTTATAGTAAAGAAAGAAACATCGCCTATTTTATTGAGTCACAATATTGCGACAGATAAAGCTCCGTAATATAAAGAAAATAACCTTCGATATTTGAGATACGACTATTCAATCTACACTCCAAAATATGCAGGGAAACTAGTAGAATATATTATAATATGACAGCATTGCAAAGGACGAGAGATGCTTGAGTACTCAGACAACAGAATGAGCGCGATAAATGGGACATTTGAATGGGGAAGAATTGCTACACGAAAAGGGACCTCATCAATATGACAAGCCAAAGGACGAAGGAAGTGCACCTCACATTTAACGGCTAAGTTTTGAAAATTATCGATATTAAGCATTTGCGAAGGACAGATAATTCAACACAGCTGTGAGAAGACTGAGAGCACAACTAAATCCAGGCATACGCAAATATAAACAGGTTTTGCTGATCAAAGTGATTGCACATTGCTTGAGTTACCTTAAGATTTGCAGGATATCTTAATCTAACTAAAGATAGCTCAGTGATAAGCACTTAGGCCTGTTTGCTGATACGAGTCTTAAATATTTAAGTATCACTTATACACCTAAGTATGTAATACTTAACGGGTTGCACGAAATACAAAGTAAGTCTTAAATATCAAAAAATAAAAGTGCGTCTTTGCTAAGATGCACACAAATATTTTCCAGCAACTGAAAATAAGCTATGATGATCTTTAGATTTAAGTTCAAAATAGCACCAAGTATTACTTAGATAAGATACAATTTTATGACTAGTATCAGCAAATGGGCCTTAGAGAGCTAACAGACAGACACCGATCAAAAACTTTTTGTTTTGATCCAAAACCCAAAGAACAAATAAACATTTTAATTATTCTGCTATTTGTGTTGTGCGACATGCGAATGGAAGGGACCCTAGCTTTATACTGTTTCCGAAAAGCAAACATTTTCTCGATTGATAGAAGCTTCTCATGACAATTTTACTCTCAGATGTTTGTATCATAGTTTTGGCATTTTTTCGGGACTCGAACCTTAAGTCTCCCACTTAGTGATCAGCAATTAGTTACCGAGCCATGGCGCCCACATGTCTCCAAATCGGAGACACACTTTCAAAAATGATCTCCTCTCTTCTGCATTAACGAAAGAGCAATTGACACGAACCAACTTCGTGAAGGAAATGGTAAATGAATGACAGTGCGGTTCGATCAGATTTTTTGCTCAATGCCAATCTAACTCAACAAATTATACAGGATGTGGCATTTAAATCGAAACACTTCAATATCACAAAACGCTTAGATATATTACAGAACTAATCAAAACCAAAGTTGTCTGGAACATGGAGAGTAGTTTGTTGACCTTGGATGTCCTTGAATGCCTTTGGTTTTAAGGATAGACACTCATTTTTCTCGAAAACTTCTACATGTAGAAGAATAACACTTATAACCAGGGTTTATAAGAAATGGAGGGATGAGTTGTTTAATGCCTTTCACAGCTTTTTAAGTTTTTTTTTTCAATATTTTATAAATAACGCATTATTTTCTTTATCAGAATTGCATTAATTTTTCATAATTGTATCATCTATAACAGGTATAACTAAAAAATAAAAATATACACTTAAAGCCGTAATACAAGATATTCTTCCACTTAAGCTTAGGTATTGTACTTTGCTTATGGTTATTGTTCTACACAATTAGAACTAAAACAACATACACAGTTAACAAAATAAAACTAATATATATATACATATATATACACATATAAAAACATACGAACAAACCCAATCAAAAAAAAAAAAATCATGTTTATGTACAAGAGGAAATTAATAAAAATGCAAAACAAATCATTAGACAAGAGAGAAAACTTCACCTTTTTTGTATTTAATTATTTGTTTTTTAACAACAGAACAATGAACAAATTGTAGCTTTTTTTGTATAAATTAATTTAAATTAATTATTTCAAAAAAGCTATTTTGTTAATTCGGTTAAAGAAATAAAATTGTAAATAACAAAACGTTTGGAAAGTTATTTATGAAATGTATAATTGACATTTTTTTTAATGAGATTCATTTAACATTATAATCTTGTGTTGATCAAGAATTGCAATTTTTTCTACTTTTTTTATTTAAAAGCCAAAGGTGGAGTTTACTCCAATGTTTTGACTGGAAAAAAACAAAAAATAAGAAGAAAATAATATTTTGTTTGCTAAATATTGGGTCTGAATGTTAAAATAATGAGAGTTATAATGATATTTTATAAATAAATTCTGCTACAGCATAACATATTTTAAAACGGCTACCATTTAATCGATCAGCAAAGAGAAATGATTCACGGAACTCAAAAATCGGTATTTATTTTCTTTTCGTTTTCTGGCAACAATGTTTCTTTCTTTTAATATTTTCTTCTTATTATGTAACAAACTACCACATAACTCAAATATAGTACACCAGAAAAGGTTTTTATTTTTTGTAAATCAAAAAAATACTTTCTGCTGGTCAAACAATTACTTTTTGCTGATTTAAGAATGATTTTGTTGCGTATGATTTATTTTTCAGCTGGTTAATTATACTTGTTACTAATATATTTTACTGGTCGTTTAATTATTTAGCGCTTTAAAACTAATAGAAGTAAATTAAGTAAAGTAAATTGTGCTATGAATTACTCGGGTACACTAAGACTTTAGAAATCTCTTTTAAAGGGGAAGATTGCAATTAAATACCACTTGAACAGTTGGGTTGTTACCGAACTATACGTTGTAAGAAACTCGATAACTCTTGAAGGAAAAATGTTTATGTTGTTGGTAATTACGGATGATGGTATTACGGATGAGACGATTCGACTGTCGAGTATAAACAATTTTATATTGTATGTATATTACTACATGCTTATCTTGTACTATGTTAGGCATATGTACATGCATTTGGGACATTTTATGCGAACAACCGACGAAAGAAAATTAGCTTTTGATAACCGAAAATTGATCGACAAGAAAGAGGAAGGTCACGAATGAGGCGGAAAAATAATATAAGAGGAGGAACATGAAATACGTACACTTGTAAGTTGTCTATCTGCAAATCACTCAGATTTAAAATTTAAACAAGTACCACTATAGTTAAAAAGATTTTTCCTTTATTTTTAAATTTTCAAAAACTTATTTTTTTTGCATTTTTTTATACACATTTTTAGGCAAAAACCTGGTACGCCATTTGTTAGCATATGTCCATCGTACTGTTAATTTTGGGAATGGGAAAATTCATAAAAACCCAGATATAAAAGTTGAAGGAAATCCGTCAACCTGTTTACCATACATACTGATAGACAGACTTAACAGACAGAATTGCGAGAACATTTTTTTTGCGATTCTCGAGGTCGATATAGGTGAAAGTAAAAAAAATACAATTGGTGCGACGACAGATCTTTTTGGGGGTAGCATCGATCCCTAGTGAGTATTCTATAACCTGAATTGGACTGGGATCATACAAATCTCCGAATGGATTGTAATCTGCGGATTACAATTATAATCCATTCGGCGTTAATGTTGCACCCACTTGCCGGGTTTGTGAGTTGTTTTGTGATCTACAGAGCTTTTACTGCGCATTGCCCATTAGGAAAAGTATCAATTAGGAAAAAAAAAAATTCTGAGTGAACATTAGAACCATGGACCGTGAAATCCATCACGCTCAGTAAACAACCACTGAACCACGCCAACTCGTTAAGGAAAACGGTTTCAAGAATAAACTGAAAAACGTTAGCGTTGGCCAATATCTAACCAAGAATGTCAATAAGGGAAAACGAAGACGAAGATAGAACTCTGTTTGTTATTAACTATTATATTTCTTATTTGGAGAAAATATGATTTACGGTGCAAGCATCGTTAGATGAAACAGGATAGCATAGCCGTTTCTATGCTTCAAACAACGACACTTGTTGAATGGAAATTATTCGATTATCCTACATTAAAAAAATATATTCATTAGGTCCTTTCACGTACGCATTTGAAGACGTTCTTTGAAGACTAAACATTGGTATTTTCATACGGTTTAGGATCCATTTGCCTCTCTCTGAGAGTTTACTCTCTCAATCTTGTGTATTTGACAGTTTATAAGTTTTTTGAATAGTACGCGAAAGGATCTATTATGCGCTCGGAGTATCTTTAGTCCGCAGAAGAACCACTGACTTTCGTTCAGTCAAGTTTCAAATAGATATTTGTCATTGTCGACCCATTCATTTCTCATTTCATATCCAGTCGTTCTAAGAGAAGCCCAACAATCTCAATATTTTACTACCCAGTTTACACAAACTCAAATTCATTTGTCCATTTTTTAAATACTCTCATTAGTTTAACACCAGAACTAGTTCAATTAAACTTTTACGACAAAATAAGTTTACTTTTCTAACTTAATTTATTCATTTCATTTTATTTTGTCGCAAAAGTAGTAAAAACAAAACAAAAATATATATATAAAAAAAAACTAAATAATTCGCACACAAATAACAAAAAAAAAATAATGAAACAAAATGCTTAAAATTATGGTACCTTAAGATTTTAACGAAACTGATATTTTGAAATTTGTTTTTTTAAATGCAATCAATGATTGGGGGATTAGAATTGTCATTCTTGTTCTTCAGGTTTATTTGCGATTTTTTTTTTAAATCTTTTGTAACGAATTTTCCAAAAAATTAAAAATATTTTTCTTAAACTTTGTTCGGATGAGTTTTCTCTCGGTTATGTGTAAATGGATAAACTGGATAGGACTATATGTGGGTAAAATGATAATAAATTGATGATATGATATATGATTCGACAAAAGTGTTACTAAGTTACTTTTGTTTTTTTTTTTAATTTGCTTACTAATAAGAATAAATGAAATATTCTTCTTTACAAATAATATGTACAAATTTTTGTTTTTTTTTTACTTTATTTTTTTTTTTTTTTTTTATAATATTATTTTTCTTCTAAATAATAATAGGAGAGTAGAAAAGTGCAAACAAATGCATGATTATTGGCAGTGATTGTTTGAGGTAGGTGGTTAAACTATTGTTTTCTTTTTTGGCATATTCTTTTGTTGCTTTAAATAATATATTTAAATTGTATATTAAATATATATTTATGGTTAAAGATAAGAATATTTACATTCACAAATATATCTCTCTATTAAAATGATTGTGTGAGTGGAAACTTTGATGTGATGGAGTCTACCAGTCGTTTCGGGATGCAAGATAAAAACTAGAAATATGTAGAGAGACACTGAACGACTGTCTAAGAGTGTTGTCCTTAAAATTGTTTAAATAACAGAGTAAATTTTTAAAGAAAATAAAACAAGAAAGGAGAACATTTCGAGTGTAACACAGTGTTTCATGATTTATCGTAATCAGGAAGTAATTTAGGTGATTACTAGCCTCTGCGTTTTATCTCAAAATTAATTCAACAATTCAACAAAATTTCAAACACGAACGCCAACTACAAAACGCAGCATTTTGAACCTACCTTTTTGAAGAAAAAAGTTTGATTTAATCAATTTTCAAACCCAAGGACAGGGAAGTGAATAATAATTCTGCTTGGAGAACCTAAATTTAAAATATGAAGTTAAATATATAATAACACATTTGTTGGAAATATGTTTTTTTTCTATGCGAGGAAGATCTGATTTGGTCTGAAAGATTAGATAAAGCATGAAATTTAGCAGAAACTTTATTCACTGTATAAAAGCTATATGCTATCAGCACATCGAAAGTTTCTAAAAAACGGAATTCCAAAAATTACTACATTCCAATAAACCAACAAATTGTAAACATTTTAGAGACTTCTCATGTCTCTCGAGCGAAAATCTTCGCCGGAGGGTTTCTTGAAATACAACCAATCTAACTGGCCTACAAATAAATGCACCTGAAATGGACCTTTTGGTCCGTTTTCTATCAGTCAAAGAACATTCCTTTTTTATACACAAATTTACATAAAACATTTTAAACCTTTCTCCATCTACCTACTGAATTCGCTCGTTCCGAACCGAACATAATCTCAGGCGAATTACTACTCCTGCTGAAGATCTCTGGGGATTCTGTGACGCGGGCCAAGTCTCTATTCACAGTTTTTGAACTTAAAACCCGAGGACACCGCACTGCCCATGGTCGTCGCTTAACCGCCGTGGCTGTTGTCTCTTGTAGCGCCTTAAACGCTTTCGACGGCATTATCTCAAAACCTCCATTCGCTAAAGTGTCAGACGTGTCAGTTTTAGCACTCCATGAGTCATAATAATCAGCATACGACTCACTTTTGAACTCTTGTGGTGTCAAGGCGGGTGTTGAGTCGAGGGATGTATTTTCTAGTGAGTCCAGCTCTTCTTCTAGAACCCTCTTAGCAGCCGCCTGAAGCTTTTCCATTGGAAGATTTTTCAAAGAAGTACTACTCTTCTTGAGAAGTAAACTTTGAACTAATTCATTGACGAGTTTATCGCTGACAGCTGCCGATGGTTGTCCAAAGATCGGTGAAGCTGGAGAATTCGGCGAGGATAGGTTATCAGCATCAATGCTGGAATTTTTATGTAGCGGCAACGAGAGTCTTTCTCGTCGTTGTGTTAAAGTCTCGGCTTCCTGTAAGGCTTTTGGATTTTGCTTTCGTGTAATTGAAACATTGTGGACAATCTTTTTGCGAGGCTTGAAATTGAACTCCGCTACTACAATTTTATCTTCGGACAGTTGCTCTTCTTCGATGACATCGCCCTCGTCTTGAAGGAGTTTAAAGAGCCTGGAATGTGTTGAAGCACGCTGATAGCGTGTCATTTTACGTAGTTCCGGGAAACTTTCGGATTCCGTATCCGTCTCAGAGAGTGGTTTGTTCATATCGGTAACGCCGGAATCATCTTCTTCGATCTCGGATTCGGAACGTTGAGAGCTATTTCGACTGAGATTGCTCTTAGGAGTTGCACTGTCGACGATAAGGGAGGTCTTTGGCCTAGCCGGTGGCGGTTCGACGACTCCAGTTTCGAAGGCAAATATACGATCTTTAACGGAGACTTTAATTTCTTCACTGAATTTGCTGTTCGGGAGAGGTTCGACGGATTTTTCCTTCGGTGTGATAGGTTCCAGTTCAGGTTTTGGACATTGATGTTCGATTTGGAAGTGATTCGGGGTTGAATCACTAACACTTTCAGAATTTTCTTCTTCTTCTTCTTCACCTTGTTCCTCTTCAATTGCTTCGAATTCACATCCCTCTTCCATTTCGTAGGGGTTATTTTCTATCAAAGTATCCGGCTCATCCTCAGTTTCATTGTCTTCGACGATCAATAAGACGTCATTCACCTCTCGTTCTACGGGAGCCTCCCAATCATGTTCCACTGATTCCCTCCAGGCCCATGAATTATACGCTTGTGCTTTGGGTGTTTTTTCTTCCTCACAGATCGGCGATAAATCGACATTTTTTGGTGGAGTTGGACTTTCTTCCTTCTTGTCGAAATTCACTGTGTTTGTGAAAAATGCCATGGCTTTCTTGTAATTATTTCGACGTACTTCACACTCGTCTTTGGGAAGAACAGCTTGCACTTCATCCTCATCATCATTTGAACCCTTTATTTCAGCCCAGAAGTCGATTTCTTCGGATTCATCTTCTCGTTTAGGTGTAACCTCTCTGGCAAAACCACTGTTCGTCTCGAATTTTCTTTGAGTAACCCAGAAATCTATCTTTCCCGTGTCTACTTCAGAATTCACTTCGGTTTCATTGCCCGAGCTGTTGGAAGCCCAGAAGTCGGCCTCCCTTTCTTCGAGGATTTTTGATTTCGGGAAGGTATCCTCTTCAACATAACTAATTGTAGCCCATAAGTCTACTTCTATATCTGGTTGAGTGTCTACCGCATAATAAGTTGGAACTGGTTCCAAATTTATCAGTTCTACATCGTAATCGCCATACGCGTGGAGGCCTGCAGATTTAACTGCTTTCTTAGAAGTCTTAGACTTAGAAGTTTCAATTTGAGCCCAAAAATCGGTTTCTGTTTGTTCTGTTTTAGACAGGGAAGTCTTCTTTTTGGATTTAGGCTTGAGAGAGACAATTTCTGTTCCAAAATCTGTATCCGGAAGCTCCTGTTTAGGTGATAAAGGAGTCTTCTTTTTAGTCTTAGGCTTAGTTTTAGGAGAAGCTTGTATTTCGAAATCTATTCCTGTGGGCGATTCTTTAGGAGTGGAGCTCTTCTTTTTAGTCTTGGGTTTAGGAGTATCAGCTTCTATACCAAAGTAAGTTTCTTGAAGAGTTTTCTTAGATTTTTTCTTAATTTTTGGCTTAGTTTCATCTGATTTTTGAGCATTCGCCATAGGAACTGGAGACAGTCCATCTTTAACATCAATTCCTGCTTTAGAATAATCGACTTCAGCCCAAAATCCAGCCTGGATTTCTTTCCTTTTATCTTTGGTAGTTTCAATTTCGGACCAAAAATCAGCTTCCTTATTTTCAACTGAAGATACGTCAGTCTCCTTGGACTTTACTACTCGGTTTTCATATTTCGAAGAATCGATTTCCGACCAAAAGTCTGGGCCTTTATGAATCTTTGGAGATTCAGCCTTCAATTCGAGGTTTACTTCATATCTGGTCTTGGAAGACCCAATTTCAGTCCAAAAGTCAGATTTGTGATGATCTGCTGAAGACTTCTTCACATTTTTAGCCCTTGAAGATTCAACTTCGGCCCAGAAGTCGGGCTCCACCTTTTCCACTTCATTATATTTAGACTCTGAAGACTTGCGTAAATTCGTATCCTCAACATCCGACCAAATATCAATTTCTTTGTTCTGCCCTTCAATTTTACCTTCTTTTTTAACTTTGGAAGTGTCAATTTCAGCCCAAAAGTCGGGTTCTTGATAATCCAATGAAAGGTTGTTCATATGTCTAGCTTTTGAAGCTTCAATTTCAGACCAAACATCAACCTCCTCGGTTTGCACGCTTATTTCATGTTCTATCTTACCCTCGGAAGAACCAATTTCAGCCCAAAAGTCATGCTCTTCATGATCTGCTGAAGGCTTATATGGATTCTCAACTTTTGGAGACCCAATCTCGGCCCAGAAATCGGTTTCCTGGGTCTTTACTTCACACCTCTCTTCATTTTTAGCCTCGGAAGACTCAATTATAGCCCAGTCGATTTCTTGACGATCCACTGAAGATTTGCAAGCGGTCTTTGTTTCATAATCTGTGGTTTTTTCAATTTGACTAGTTGTTGCTGATTCAATTTCTGCACAAAAGTTTGGACCTTCAGCTTGCTTCTCAACTTCAATAGCTTTTTCTTCTTTTTCTTTGCCTTCTTGTTTACATTCAATTGCACAATTTTTGACATCAGAATCCGATGTGTCTAGTTTCTTCTTTTTGATCTTCTTCGATTCCTTCGAAGACTTCTTAACAGTCTTCACCTTAGGAGGCTTTAAAGTGTCGCCTTCAGCTTCTTCTATAACATTTTTAGCTTTAGTAATCTTCTTCTTTGGCTTTTCCAGTTTTTCAGACTCTTCTATCACAATTTCTACTTCCTGTGTTGACTTCTTTGGACTCTCAGTCCCATATGCGATTGCGCTTGAATCCTTTGCCAAGAACTCCCACTTTTGTCCGACTTTCGAGGCTGTCATAGATTCACTTCTTGAGATGGTTGGCTCAACCTCCCATTCGCTCAAAATCGCTTTCATTAGAACAGGCTTATCAGGAATCACAAAAGCATTAGCAAATTTCTGGTTCAAAATTTGAGTCTTAAGCTCTGCTATCTCTCTGACTAGATTACTTCTAATGTCTTCCTTCTGTTTCCTAGTCACACTAATACTGGCCAAAATGTTTTCAGTGTTTATTTCATCCGTCTGCTTCTTTTCACTTGTCGCTTTAATACTGGCCAAAGCATCTGTATCTCCAGACTTTGTGTCTTCCATCTGTTCCTTGTCATAAGTTACTTTAATACTAGCTACAAAGTCTCCCACTTCTACTTCCTTACTGAGCGCTTTAACCAATTCCTTTGGCTTCTTTGTCTTGTTTTGTATCATCTGGATAGTTGATTCGACGATTTTCGCGCGATTGTTAGCATTTGGAAGCTTAATTGTAGACCAAACATGCTCCGGTTCAGTATCTTTTTCAGGTGCCTTGATGACTTTCTTCTTCTTTTTGGACTTTGTGGTTTTTGTCTTGGGCTCTTTCTTAGCCTCAATCTCGTCAGACTTCGCAACTATTGGTTCAACAACGTTTGTCCGCTCAACACTGTTCTTGACTCGAATCGAGGCCCAAAAATCTTCGTCTGTTTGGACTTCTTTAGGTTTTTCTGTCGCAATTGGGCCATTTTCTGGTTTGTTCTCCTTTCCATTGATTTTCTTACCCCAATAATCAGCAGTTTTCTCGAGGAATAGTTGTGCTTCTTTTCTTGTCGCCTGTAAAGTAGCCCAAAAGTCTAATTCTTCGCCACCATTGACTTCGGATTTTCGCTCGATCTGATCTTCCCTTGTAGTTATTTCTACGACTTGCTTCACCTCTTCATCCTGTTTCTGAGTGTCTTCAACTACCTTTGTTTGCTTTATTTCCCTAGTCTCTATGTTCATTAGAGCCTTGGCAACATCATTATTTTTCAAAACAACCGACTTCTCTTCCTTGTCTTCGAAGATTCCACTGTTTCTCCTCCTTGTATCTTCAGCCTTCTTCACCTCTGCCTTAGAATTCATAACACTACTGACACTCCACAAATCATTCTCCTCAGTATCTTCCTTCTCATCCATAGCCGCAGAGATCCATAATTTATCCACTTTTGGTGTCTCCTTCAAGGCCACTAACTTTTCTTCGAGGACGCTACTATTTCTCATCCAAGTCTGAACAGCTGTATCTTCACTCGATTGAGCCTTCTTCTTCTTCTTCTTTTTAGAAATATTGTTTGTAACGTGCTCACTCCACGTCTGATCCCTGAATTTATTCCGCATTGGTAATGAGAATGACACCGAGACATCTTCAGCTTCCGAGTCACAAACTTCATTTTTCTTCACTTCTTCTTTCATGATAGGTCCAAACATCGGCGGTACTGGTGACAAACTAGACTTTCTATCAAAAGATCCACTCGATGGGCTCAAACTAATCGTTACACTAACATCACAGTCCTGAGAATCACTATCATCCTCCTCAGGGTCTGCCTCCACTGATGCAATACTGAACGATCTTCGTTTGTCTTCAATCTGGCTATTACCAACCTCAACGGTAGCGATGTTTTCATCATTCGACGAACGACTAAATGAGAACTTCAATGGCAGTCGGACTGTAACCGAATTAGAGTTATCATCTTCGTCTTCTTCCTTGATCACTTCATCTTCTTCTTCACATTCTTCATTAGCCAGCGTAGTTGAATCACTGACACTGGAACTGATACGACTAGCAGGTCTTGGACTAACCGCATCTGCTTCATTTTCTTCATAGATCACACTGAGATCGTCCATCATGATCACTTCACCTTCTTCATCTTCATCGAGGTCTTCGACCTCTCCTTCATCGTTCGAGTCCAATTCTTCGATGAGCACTTCCTCTTCATCGTATTCCAATTCTTCGCCAACAATTTCCTCTTCTTCTTCGTCCTCGTCAAAGATCATACTCTCTTCATCGGCTACGGTACGATCATCGTCAAAGGCATCCATTGCCGACAGGTTATTTTTATTATACACCTGAATATTTGTCACCGACTTGATGGCTTGAAGACCGTCATTTGGTAATTGTTCTGCGCAGTCTTCAAAGCTGGAAGTCGTCGTGGGATCTGTTGAGGATGTTAGAAGATCATCGGAACTATCCTCTGAAGAGATTTTATTATTCTCACACTCCGACTTAATGGGTGACGGTGAATTGTCGAAATCCTTACCGCCATCTCCAACGTACTTCTTATCGTCTTCTTGACTCATATTTAATTCTAGATCGACTGGTTTTGCAATCTCGCTTAGCCTACGCGACAAGGTCTCGATCACTGATCCTTCTCTTTGCTCCCGAACTAGATTCATTCCGTTAACCACCTGTGGTATATCCTCAGCACTTGGAGTTATAATTATGTTCGGAAGGTCCTGACCTTGAGAGTTACCCCTACTAAGCGAATCGCGAGATTGATATTGACTACAATTTTGCGAATCATATTCATTGGGAGGGTAGTAGTAGTAATAAGGACATGGAGGATACGGATGATGTTGGTGGGGATGTTGATGATGCTGTATGGGATGATGATGTGGTAATGAGTACTGCCAATTATGAACATCACCACCAGGTGAGGAAGATGGTGGTGGTTGAGGAGGAGGACAACATGGTGGCAAATAAGGATAAGGATATACACACGGGGAAGGAGGTTGTTGATAAGGACATTCAGTTATTGATTTATTTGATTCAACAACATCCGAGCCTTCCATCTCGGCTGCAAAAATAAAAATAAATGAGGAAGAGAAGAGAAAAAAAGAGAAATGACAAAATGAGATTTTTGTTTGTTTTCACTAACTGCATAAAGGAGAATGGTTAAGAATGCATGAAAGCGATGAATGTGGGGGGAAATGAGCAAACAAAGAAGAGGAACTTAAAAAGCTATTGGAAGCCAACATCAGAATATGCCATCTGAATTAGATTCCAAGTTGTTATCAATCTTTATTTCTCTCTCAATCAGTTAATATCTGTCAATTGAAAACAAATTACATTCTCTTCAACACAAGCTTAATGCTTAATGAATCGAAATTAAAAATAAAATTAAAAAAACAAAATAAAAGTGCATTTAGGGGCAAGAAAAATGAAAAAGAAAAAATTAACCTAATCGAATGTAATTTTGTGATGTGGGGAAAAAAATGTTCGAAAAGTGCAATGAGTTTTTTTTATTTTTTAAATTATTTGGAATGTTGTGTTTTTAGGTAAAATGGGATGCACTTAAATAAAAATTTATAATATATTTACAATTTTGAGTTTGAAAAATGAATTATGATTGATGGTCATTTGATATACAAAGTCAGCAGAGTGATTCTTTCCTCCATTCTAGAAAATAATAAGGAATGGCAATCATGCTTCAAGACTTTGGAATTCCTTCTAGGGTGGGTTTCTGCTGCACGATTTTTTTTTCTTCTTTTTGAAAAAAAAAAAAAAATCGAACACACGACGTTTCTTAGATAAAGGATGATTTTATTATTAGAGATCGCAGAACACAAAATAAGGTCTATGGGCAAACAATAAGCAGTCGCCCTAGACTAGGCCTTATTTCTACAACACCATATTTATATACCCTCACACACCCATAGAGCTAAAAATGACGAAAACAAAGGTTGATTCTACGAGATCCTCGCAAAACTTAAGATCATGTTAGCGATCTTAACGCGAAAATAGAAAAGGAGGGTATTTCTTCTGAAAATGGAATCGGGCTCGTTGACCTTTATTCAGAAGAGAATGTAGCGGTTTGCTCAACAATAAACCGTTAAAAAGATTGATTACATTGGGACCAATGCAAAACTATTCTCCATCATTTAGAAAGTTCAAATGTTCCAAGACAGCCAAGAAACATAATGCGGATCCGTAACGACAAAAATCAAACATTTATTTTATTTGAGTAGGCTCAAAGTAAAAAGTCTGCAATTGCAAAAGACTGCAAGAGCGTTTTCCGATCGAGAATTCCTTAATTTCCACGAGAAGTCTGATGAGCTAGAATTTCTTTCAGCCTCCACAAAGCGAATGCTGCATGTAAATAAATACGTATTTGAAATTGACTCAATGTATTTTTTTTTTTTAAATTGCAGCTATCTAGATCTAACGATGCCTAGATCTAATAATTCAAAAGTTACAAGCGTCTGACATACTGACGGACAGATAGACACCGTATAGTGTTCCGATTTATACAATTCTGTTGCGGAACACTAAAAACAACTTTGTGTGATTTATGATCTTTCCTTTTTTTCATGGTAAGCTATTCCAGTATCAGGTGTGTCTTGTTACCAATTTTATCAAATGACCAAAAAAAGTTAATAAATGAATGATTTAGAAAGAACTATATATATAAAAATCTTAACTTGTTTACTTATAAAATAAATAATTCAACTGATTTATATGCATATAATTATGTCTCTTAAACTAATCACTTACCAGCATTCTCTGGTGTTGTCATAGCTTGAAGAATTTTAAACGATCGACTTGGTATGGCGCTTCCAGTATATTTTTTCGGCTCTGGTACTTGTTGTTCACTAGGATGAACATATTGTTGAGATTGTTCTATAACAAAATAAAAAATCGTTATACAATATCTATGTGAGAAAAAAATAAATAAATATATCGTATATATATAAAATTAAACAAGACTAATAATAAAGTTATTTATATGAAATAAATAACACTCTACCTTCTGAGCTATAAACTGGTCTCTGATTGACGTATCTATTAGGTTGAGGTTGTTTCATAACGGGAGAAGTACCTAAAAATAAAGAATTGTTACAAAAATTTAGCTTTTACAATTAAAATTAACATTTATTTAGAAGGTAAACCTGCCTAACATTAAAACGACAACAAAACTATAAACACTAGCAAAATTTTGAAATAAACTGAATTCTTATTTGGATCTGAAGTTGAAGCATTAGTCAATGAAATCAATCTTGTTAAGCCTCGATTTAGCGAAATCAGATCGACTCTGGCCTAAAATAAAGTAATTAGCTGACAGCTTTTCAACTTGCATCTTTTCTGAGGCAGGCTCCAAGCTTAATATATACAACAGAGCCCTTATCTACGTCGGGAGAAATTCAGTTAGAAAAACTACGCGGCTTAACTTAACTGACAAGTTTCAAGTGCAATTTGAACACAGGCAATAATAATCAATGAGAATTAGCGGTTTAAATAGACAGGCCTTAGCGAAATTAAGTCATAAATGCTGATCAGAAATGTACTGAGGTTGGGCAACGTAAGCTAACTCGGCGTAATCCAAGCATTTTTATCTGCCTTTAAAGATCTAATGAATTACATCATTTACAAGAAAGCTTTTCGAAAAACGAGCAAAAGATTAGCAATTTTCCATACCGTCATTATTGGCGGTTTCACTTGGAGAACAACGCTCAACAGCACCTTGTAATTTTTTAAAAGTTTTCGAAGGATTCGAAGGTCCACGATATCTGGGATCTTCATTAGCCGCCTTTACCGTCGAGTCTTCATCATCTTGTCGAACACGTTGATCGAAATATAGTCCAAATGGAATACAAATTTTTGTTTGTACTTACCTTGATTCCTGGCCCGATTCGCAAAGGCCTGTTCGTTGTTTAACTGCATTCGTTTCATTTGCTCAATGGTTGGACTATTTACTTGACTTGGGCCCATTTGACGAGCATATGTTGGCCGTTGAAGCTGTGGTTCTTGTTCACCACTATCAGATTCGACAGCCTTACTTTCTGAAACACCATCATCTGTGGTGTCGGTGATCTTTTGTAAAATCCTAAATGATTTTGATTGATTTGGAGTTGTACTGCCACTACCCCAAGCGTTCTGATTTCGTGGATCGCTGTAGAATTAAGTTGAGAAAAATGTTAAATTGGTTTTATAAAAATAAGCATTACGTACAATTTTGTTTTGTTTTTGTGCAAAAAATTATTTATTTGTTAAAATTTCTTAGAAGAAACTGAAGAGGTACCTTTATACAGAAAGTCTTTCGCGGCCTTTGAGACTGAAAGACAAATACAAATACGAATAAAGCTTCAAATATGCAAGCCTCTTTTCAACCTTTTCCACAGCACAGAAGGGATATTTTCCCTCTATCCACAGATTGTGGTTTGAAATATAAAGAAATAGTAAGGATACACCTTCGTTTGAACCATTCCCGACTGTCTGTTCGTACGTAACAGATTTTGAAGCCTCAAATTTTGAGATAGATGATTCAAACTTGGTACATATGTATGTTCCGTTTGTAATTTAAAAAAAAAAACCTTAAAAAAATCTTGTTAAATCGTACAAACTTCTCTTTTAGACTAGCCATTCCTTGGATATGACTCGAATGATTTTATTGAAAATTGATACATATTTATGTAAGTAATTTTTGATATATTTATTTACGTATGTAAGAACGTCATTAAAATTGTTGACATATGATCCAACAAATTTGTTAGCCTTTTAAAGTATTTTACGAAAAATCTATTTGTGTGTTTTTTATCGATTTGAAATCTGAACAATTTACAAACGAATAGCACATAAGGAGTAAGTACATGCGACCCAGTTGAGCCCTCTATTTTCAAATAATAATTAGAAACGTTATACTATAAATATAATACATCGAAAAGGGAAATGGGAATGGCATGAGCATGAAAACGTATAGCAAATATACAGAAATACAAATGTATGCAAAAAAAAAATAAATAAATATTGATAAGAGCTATAGATGCTATGACATAAATTCAAAAGTCTAAACTAGACAAGAGCAGGCTCCGCATATGCTGCTGCACACAAATAGAAGTTAAAATATTAGCTCTATAAGGTGCAGTTTCTAGAAATTGTCTTGCGATAGACAAGGTTTGAGACAAACAAAATAGTGAGATATCTACTATTGTGGCTGAAACTTTTCTAGTTTACGGAATGATCGGAGGTCCCGCGTAGCAAAAATCCTTGAATGCACTAAAGGTAACCTGCGGAATATTCAAATACGCAAAGCTCAAAGGTATTACCTCAGTTAGTCTAACGTGGAATAACTGCAAGTGCAGACCACGGTTGATGTCTTTAACAATCGGGTGATTATAGAGCACTCAAGATACCATAACTGATGTAGAATATCTTATTTTAAATTAATTTTCCCTACGTACTTTATATATGAGTAAGAGTAAGTAGTTTATGAACGTAGTGTGTACGTACATACCTTAACGTAAATTAGTTTAAAAAACAGATATTCTTAAAGAATCTCTGTCACCGGATTTTATTAGCCTGAATCAGGGCCAAAGTGAAGTTACCATCATCATCGTTAGTGCTACACACTTCTTAGTACATGGTTCCACTTCGAAGTAAACATAAATTTCACAAATAACACTGACACCGTAGTAGAGATTCGACGTCGACCGACCTTGACCCCAGGAACTTCAAACTCGAAGAACAAAATGTATGCCATATTCTATTATGTATATGGTGTGCACATATTATGGTCTTTCGAGAGAAAAATCCCTTGACGGATATTTTATTCTGTGCGCGAGGAGGAAAAGGCTGTGGTGAGGGCCATGAAAATATGAAAAGAAGTTTGGAACATTAATCAGCTTGTCATAGGTGGTACCATGTTAAAACACAAGACCTGTGACAGTCTGTTGGCGTCCGTACTGCATCCATTCAACCGAGCTTACATAAATAACCACTGAACTGCTGTGTGGTGTGGTTCCTTGCTAATTCTAAACAAAGAGCAGTTGAAGGGAGAATTTCTCCATCAGCTCACAAAGAGAGGATGTCCCAAGTTCCGAAACAGACTAATCCTACCGATCAACTCCTGCTTTTTTACTTGCACCTATAAAAGTTTCGTGAGAATTTCGAAAGAAGTGGTTCTCTCAATTCTCTCTGTGTGTCTGTCTGTCTATTGTATGTATGTGCGCTGAACTACAGCGAACATCAAACTTCATATCTGGCGTCTGTGGGGTCACAATTCGAGACGAAATTTGAATTTGCATTCTAACCCCAAAATTAACGGTACAAAATTAACGTTACGATTCTCTCAAAAACGGCTCTAACGATTTTGTTTAGATTTTATATTTGGGTTGAGTTAGACATATCTTTTGGAAAATTGTATAACAATACTTTACTTATTATCGAAGGACATGTCTTAAATGGTTTTGTTAAAAATCGACATCTGAGGAATATTTAACGTAAGCAAGGACATGGATAGTGAAAAATTGTCAAAAAAAAAAAGTTTATTTACTTTTTATTTTTTAAGCCATTAAAAAAAATACATTTGAACAACTTCACTTAAATTTAAAACCTGATTGATTTGCGAATGAACAGCACACAGGCGCAAGTACGTGAGGCCCAGACATGTACCTTATTTTGGGGGCGATCACGATCACCGTGCTTCGCAACATTTTCTCCATGGGTAGCGCTGAAGCTGAATTCCCAACCTTGCTAACAGCTCAATTACACTAATATGCATTGCTAGGTTACAGGGCGAAATCGAAAAATTAAAAATAACCGGTATCTTCGAAGCATTTTCTAGCAGTTAAATAAAGAAAGTTGTTGGTTGATGCCAAAGTCGATCCCGGACTGTAGCACCATTTAAATTAAATTAGTAATGAATCGGGAAAGCAAAGGGTACCTAGAAAATTACCACCAATGTCAGAAGAGAGTTGCAGACTTTTATCAATAGCAGGTTTAGAAATATGTGATCCCCACTGACATTTAAATTCAGATCAGCCGACCAGAAAGTGAATCTGTGAAATTCAACATAATAAATGGAAGTTAAACCTAACAATCCACAATGAACCCACACAAAATTGCTACAGGACGGTAATAAATGAGTTTCTGTAGTTAGGAAAGAACTGAACAGAGCTGATACACATCGTTAGGAACCAGACCCGATGACTTGTAAAGGTACAATAATGCTTAATGAAGACTTCAGTGGAAATGTTGTAGGCGCCATTTTCGTTCCGCATTCCTTGTTAAATTAAGCAAATAAACTTAACAACTGACATAATTTTTTGCACAAAAAAAATATAATTTAAAAAATAACACAGACTACATATGTATGTATGTATACACAAATATAAAGATACGAAAATGCCATCGAACAAACACCTACGGCAGTTACATCAAAATTAAAATGATAAGTGCATCAATAATTATTTTAATTTTTTGTTTAGCACAAGAGATAAACCTGTCAACATGAGTTATTAACGATGACGAAGGGATTTGACGATAAAAATGACATCCACAGGACAGAGTACGTATCGCAATGGAATGGACAATTGTTTCGTGAGCGGATTTTTCTATTTACAATTTTTTGTGTTTTTAATGATATATGAGTGCACGTCATTTGTTTTTGGCAATACATCGTTTTTCTACATTTAGGGTGCAATTACGATACCTGAGCCGATTTTTTCTATATTGTATCTCAGCTTCTAACGGGCAGTCATGAACGAATAGTCTATAGTTTCCACTTAAAAATAATGAGTGTTTGGAAATAGCGATAAAATAAAGAAATTAAAAGCAATCAGTGAAAAAGCAAACTGCCTAGTATTTTCACTACAAAGCTACATAGTCTAGTTGCGATAAATTTACTTAAAAATTTATATGTACGAGTATAAGCCAACTTACTTTTGAATAACTAGCGGCTGTTGAGAGATCGGTCCACGGACATTGTTTGGATTCAGTGGCCCATCTTGTTGCGTTTCTAGAGCGATCGGTATTATACGTGTTTTAACACCGCCAGCGGTGTTTGTCTGTTGAACAATCCGTGGTGATTGCATCTGTTGAATTGTTGGCGAAGTCACTCTATTGGGATCATGGCTTCCTGGGTAGTTGTTGTAACCTTGATCCACAAATTGATTAGGGGAACGAACTACGTAGCTGGGAGAATTTTGTCCTGCAAAAAAAGGTAAATAAGTTATTGTTAAGATTTTCAATGGAAAAGAGGAAAAAGGAAAGAGATAAGCATGTCGAGTGGCCACTGAGCACAATGTCATACGATAATTTCAGCTGAAATAAATGGTTGCGGTGTGGGTTTGTTGTTCTCCGCGATTTGGCAGGATTCTCTTAGACTAAATGAGGTCCATTATGTTACCCCATGAGAGGGTTATGTCTTTTATTACTGGAACCACTTTGATTTTTGGATTTGGAAAATGAAGGGCAATTACATAACAGGATAATTAATCCTCATCCATGCAACTGCGACAGAGGTCAGTGTCCGGAATTTCCAGCATTGCGGGCTAGATGCTAGAATCAGCGAAAAATTCGAAGAAGTTTGAATTTGAATAAAGTTCTTATCCTAACTTACCAATTTACAATGGTCACAAAGCTACTTGACTAAAATTCGAATGCACACAATGTGAAATTTTTACTTTGAAGTTCCAATTTTAGAAATTTTAGAAATAAAATAAAGGGCATAACTGGGTTGTGGGTCGCACGCTGTTCGCTTGTAATATTTTCTGTTTTCAAATTTAGGCAAAATCTATAGGCTAAAAAATTTACGTTTTCGTAAAATGTGTTAAGACATGTAAGCATGTGTAGACCCATGCCCTTATATATGTACATATGTCGAAAATTATTTAAATATACATTTTCAACAAAATCACCTTAGCCATATCCTAGAAATCACGAATTTTCGCAAGGCCGCTTATAAGTAAAGTACCGTTATTGTTAGTGAAAAACAGTGTTCAAAATTGACCTTAAGTAAAGTACCGTTAATTTTTGGTTGGTATGAGCCCACAGACCTCAGATATGAAGTATAAATTAAATGCGTCCAATCATTTAGATTTCAGTACAGACAGACAGACAGATGGACAGAATTGCGAGACCCAAGATGGATCAAGATTTTGAGATTAAAAAATCTCACGAAAACAATACTTGCTTGCTTTATAAGAGTAAGTAAAAAGGGGCTAAAATGCTAGAAATGAGATTTTTTAATTTTTACGAGCTAGATTTGCTCGAAGGGCTAAAAGTCTGATATCTACTTCCCACTGCGCAACAACCTTTTAGTACTCAGACAACAATACCAATGTGTGCTCTGCTTGAAATGATTGGAATGCTAACCTGCAAGCTGAAGTTTAAGCTAATACTAGCTAAAACTAGTTTAAAGAAAGATAGAATCCTTCGCCTAAAATGACTAGATTAAGAGTTATTGAATGTACATTTGAAGAATTTTCGGAGGAGAATCGATGTCGTAAATAAAAGTGGAGGTGGTGCGCACATATCGAATAATACCTCAGCAACTTAATAAGTGAATGCGAAACCGGAGGCAGGTAGCTAAGGATCAAGCTAACTGAAGAGATTTGTTGGTCCTTAGAAAATTCCAAACTACACAGCTTGCATATCAGATGAGGTTTTTGTCGCATTTTTACTATCAGACAGTAAATTGATTCTTCAACAACTACAATCCTCAAAGGAATACGTTAAAAGATCGCAGACCATTCTAATCTAACCTTTCCTAACCAAGATACAAAATGCAAAACTTCTTTAAACTTAATGCTGCAAAAAGTAAAATAATCACTTACCATTACTAGTTGTTCCATGTGCCAAGGGTGGAGAAGGCACACTACTGTACATCTGATTAGCACTGTAAAAGGGCTGTGGACCAAATCCAGGCGCCGCTGGTGTACGTGTTGTTGGTGGCGTATGTTCCAATTGAATCGGAATTATTCTTTCCTAAAAAAAAGATTTAAATTTATTTCAAAACTACACGAATGTACATACGAGTATACCAACCTTTGCATTAGGATTTGATGTATTATTGTTTATCTGCAATCTTAAGCCTGTATTGTTACTGCTTCCAAACCCATTGCTAGATGGTGGTGGTGGTGATTTTATACGATTCAAGGGCTGAGATTCAGCTGAAGGTGGTTGTTGTGATGACACCCATCGATTTGCTGGAACCTGCCGTGAAGATTGCTGTTGTATAACACCTTGTGGTTCTTGATAAGTTGCTGACTGTTGTGTTTGTGTAGCCACTGGGGGGATGTATATAGATCCAACTTGCGACTATAAAATGACATCAAACGAAAACAATTATACAAAAGTCATGGCTATTACAAAATTTAATCACTTTTCATTTGTGGCACGTTTATCGAAACTTCCGCATAATGGATGCCAACAATTTTATACATATTTTTTTATAATTTATCTTAACACGAAGAATTTTGAGCTCGCAACAATGAAGTTGCCAACAGGCGAAACTTTTGCAAAAGGATTACGTATGTACATACATATGTCTGTACATGCAAAGTTTAGTTTGTTTTATTGGTCTCCCAGTCAGTGTAAAAGAAAAATAATAAAACAGGGAATAGGAATAGAAAACACGTTCAAAACGAATCGGAATTAAAAATAATCTTTGCGTGTGCGGATATCTAAAAATAATCCCCTTTCTCTCCATCGAACGAAGAGAAGAAAAAATACCGTTGCAAAAACCATTGATTCCCATCATCGTGAATTTTTCAGTTTATTTTGATTATGTCATCGTAAATTCATCGTAAATTGTTGCACTATTTTACATATGCATACTTGTACCAACACACATGTTCATAGGCGTTTAAATTTATCTTTTCCGGTAGGAAAATTGCAAAACAATATCTTTTCAAATAAAATTGTAGAAGCCGAAGAAAATAATATACCTATATATGTGCAGGTGTGTATACAAATAGATAGAATGAGATATAAAGAGCGATAGACGACGAATGGCAAACAAAGTGTGAATTTAAATGGAGATCCTCAGGGGTGGGGTGTTACTACTGTATTATAATTGCTATTAGTAACGTATCGTTTAATTTTAAGGAAAAAATCAGCCAAATATTTAAGATAAGGAGAAGATCGACGAGTTTCCTCTAGATCACGACATGGTGAAATTCTAGTCCAAGGTCGCATTTTAGTGGAAATGACGGACTATGAAAATATCATTCTTAATTTTAACAAAAAAAAAATAAAATCTCAGGGATTCATAGCACAGAAGACCGGAATAACAATTCGGTCTCTGCGGAATCCATTAAGGAAATTCACACTGATGACGGTTCCAGAACTGATGTAGTGTTCCTCACTCTCACCTGAGATCAAACTCTCATTTCGGATGTCTCAAATGGTTGTTAATGAATCCAGTGTGATATTATTATTTACAGCTACAGAATTGTTGCTAAAAACCCATTCACGGGTTCGGCTGAATTGTTTTTCGTTTTTAGTTATGATCGTCTAGTGTATCTTTCATTGCCAATTGAATCGGTCCGTTTATGTTCAGCTCATATACTCAGGGTTACAACTTTTCGTAAAGTTGCATGCGTCTGTGAATGTGCCCCACCACACGTTGCCACGAACGCATGAAGGCGCTGAAAGAATCTAGTGGAAGGTTCAACTAGATAAATATTTATTACGAATCACTAAATACGATTGCAGAACAGCACAAAATCAATTTGTGCTGGAAACCTGTGGCTTGATTTTGTACGGTTTTCTCGACGAGTAGATGGAACGTTCTGAATTCGATTTGATAGGGAATGTATAAAATAAAATTCAGAACATTCCCTTTAGCCTAGACAAGTTAAAACCGTACAGAATCAAGCTGTTGGTCACAGGAGCTTATCACACAATACACAGTATCAAATTTTATTTTCCGCAAACGACTTCAGTTCGAACTACCTTTCCTCATGTCTGGCTAGCATAACTTAGACATTGGATACGACTTTCAAAGTCATGGTTCTAAAAACAAGGAAGCACACGAAAGCATTGTAACACAGACTGTGGGTCCTTTGAGGTGAAAGGACCCAGTGAAAAATCCTTTGCTGGGTTAATTCAGTTCTATAAAGTCTTTTCAAGACTGGGTGTGGGTATTGCAGGAAGAGATGGCATCGAATGAATTTTCTAATGAGTCTGCTAGAGTTCGTATTCCTAGCCCAAAACACAGGGGTATTAATCAACGATCTAGCCCAATGTAGTTTCGCGAGAAAGGAAAGCCTAGGATAATAATGAATTCTCTCATATCTACTATTATAAAATGAGGTTTAGTATGGAAGGGCCTTGCAGTTTTATTGGCAGATCCGTACGGCTAAATGAAGAAGCTTCTCATAACTCACGACCGGTAAAATCGTGCTTTTACTGGGATACTCTTCCATAAAAGTGAATGATGCCCAAGTTATAATACATAGCATAAAATGACCTTAAAATAGCATTCATCACCCCACATGGAGATGCTCCAAAGGAGATGAATTCTAGTAGGTAGCGAACCTCCGAAAAAATACAAAAATATGTACCAGTCAAACACTACTGTAACAAGCTGTTAATTAGGCTCAGTAAATAATACTATGAGAATACCCTAGCTTGAAAAGCCAGATGGTGGACGAAAAGTGAGGTGGCAGTGTTGCTACTACCGTTCTTGAAAGAAGAAATTCCTAAGCCGAAATGTGAAAATGGTCTTTATTTTCAATCACATGAATATTTTATCTATTTGGGTGGTCGACTGCCCACCCAGGGTCTAAAGCATTCCATCTACGACAAGCCCGGTTATCCTATTAATTTATGAACGCCATAGTTACCGGTATTAAACTCTATAGAGTAGTCAAATAATATCCTTGATATTCGTCTAAAAAACAAATAACTCGGGTTGCTTTCTGAGGATGGGCTGAGGTAAAACTCAAACTTATTGGAGTCATTGCAGCTCGCTTAATCGATTATTCACTATGAAGGATGGATGCTGTCAAAACGGCAGTTTTTTTACTACAAATATTATGCTTCTCTCACAGGAGATATACTCGTAGTACAACGAAGGAATTCATGTTGAATCATTGAATAGAGGGGGCTTTCCATATCCGAGTAAGACAATTGGTAACAGGTTCAGTTACACAGTACTAGTAGCGCAGTTTATATACCTCATGTATTGTGGCAGAAACAACACCAGCACTATTGTTTTAGCTGAAAACTAGGCAGTACATACAGTTCGATGAGCCAGGAGACTTGTTACATATTGGCTTTAACAATTTATTAAGACTAGGTTCTAGGAGATTGATTTATTTAAAGCATTCAAGTGTAAATAAAGTGAAGCACAACGGTTTAATCTTTCGGTAAACATTAAATACATCATCCAGGACTGCTATTACAGTGCACACATTAATGTAATCCAATTTAGGTAAAAAAATCGATGTTGTCCAGATGTCAAATAAGGAAATCTATTTGAATGATCCAATCTTCGGGACAAACCTTGATTTGGGTAATCAATCCGAACCAAGTATTTAAGGAAATCCTCAGACTAGAAACAAACGAAAGCGCTAGCTACGAGTACTCTTTGAGATTATATCGAAAACCTTATAAAAGCTAAGATGTATCCTAATAAGTTTTATTCTTACACTAGGACTATCATGTTGGATATTTTCCATAATCGAATCTAAGCAATTAAACAAAAAGTCCACTCACGTTTTTTTGCTGATACGGCTGTGACATCTGTGGTGGTTGCAATTCTGGAGCTGGACTAAGAACTTCGCGAGATTTTAAATAAGTTGGATACAGTTGTTGCTGCTGCTGTTGTTGTTGCTGCTGTTGTTGAGGCTGTGGCCTAGGCGTTTCGGATAGTGCAGGACTAATTACATCTCTTGGTCGGGAGACGTTGTTTTGTATGCCCGGTGCCACTTGCCTCTGTGAGCGCCATGGCACTGATTGTTGCTGCTGTTGCGGTAGTGGAGGCGTTTGCTGTTGCTGTTGATATTGAGGCGAAGTTGGGCCTTGATATTGTTGCGGCGGGGCGGTTTGTTGTCGTTGGATTGGTGCCAATTGTTGCTGCTGCTGAGGAGAACTTGGTGGTGGTGGTTGGTACTGTGATTGGTATTGCGAAGATTGCCTCTGAATCGAGGGCGACTGCTGCTGTTGTGGTTGTGGTGAGTATTCTGTCTGATAAGGGTGCTCAATGCGTCTCTGTTGATCCAGCTGTTGTGAAGCAGTTCTCTGTGGACTTGCTGCCCGCTGAGTATAGTAATCCTGACGCATCGGCTGTGGTGATGGAGAACGACGGTATTGATTCTGTTGTGGTTGGTCTTCATTCTGTTGATTGGTGTTGTAATTGTTGTAAGTGTACTGATTCGTTTCAGGTTGTTGGTTATTCGGTGGAGATCTATTGTAATCTGGACAATAACAAGAGAATACACATTGGAAGCAGGAAAATGAGAAGTACTAAGTTATGAACTTACCGTTTTCGTCATTACCAACCATTGGACTCTTCGAACGCTCTTTGCGGTACTCTTCCACCCAGAAATTGTTCTTCTCCTGCGGTCGTGGTACCTTCTTCAAGGCGGCCATTGGATTGGGTGGGATTTTGATTTCAGGACGAAAGCCCATTGGTGGTGGTTCGAAATTTTGTGGAGTTGGGGATTTCCGAGCATGTGCTGCTGCGTTGCCATTCGATTGAGGAGCTAATTTGTTTTGTGGTGCTGGTGGTGGTGGTGGTGGCGGTGCACCAGCTTTACCGGGCTGTGGTGGTGGCGGTGGTGGTGGCCCAGTTGGAAATACCTGAAATGGCATTCCCATTGCTGTGGCACCCAATTGTGCTACAGCTGCTGGTGGTGTACCACCATTGCTCTGTTGCTGCGGAGGTGGCGTTGGCCGATTCATCTGTTGTTGACCGGTTGCGCCTTCACTTTGGGCATTGCGTGCCAATCGTTTAGCCATCCGCTGGCTCTTGATCTGTGACAAGTCGATACCACCGGGCGTATAGGTAAAGGGTTTCTTATCTTTTGTCATCATAGCATTCTGTACGCACGCCGGTGCCTCTCCAACGTTGTATTGGGGCATTTGGGTAGACAATCGTTGCGTAGGTACTGAGCCAGTGGATAGAGGTGGTGGAGCTGGGGGGGTGCCATATCTAAAAAAGAAAAAAAAATCACTTTAGCTTAAGGCAACCTTGTATGACATAATGTCCACACTGTCTGTCGCAAGATTGGACGTTAGCCCAATACGTGTCATGCTTTGACAGTTAAAATCGGCAGCATTTCTTTTTTTTTTGGCAAACATTTCTATTTGTTTAGTCCAAATTGACCTTACATGGGGGAACTTAACTCACACTCTCTTGTGGCGTGAGACTAATAATATGTTTTTTTTTTTTTTTGTACCTTTTTTTGTCTAAGGGAACTTTTGCTCACGCAACAATTATGTGCTGTTCGTCAACACACAAACGTCTGTGGGGTTGTTTAATTGAATCTCATATTGATGTGATGAAAGCAGAAAATTTGGAACATTGACGTCATACCTAAAATAGAACCACGATGTGAGTTATATGTGGGGGAAGACGAGACAAAAAATAAAGAAAAATGCGAGAAGCAGATGCTTACAACACGCGTGAGCTGCCAATCGTTAATCATTTCTTTATTTTTGGGTTAGAACGCAATGTGTATCAGATCAGATTTGGGTTTTGAACATATGCGAATAGTTTGTCCAATTGTTAAGTGGACGGTGACCCACTATAGACCATAAGTAGGTCGTGATTAATCCTGTTGTATTCAGGATTATTCACCATAACCATTACTTCGTACAATATATTTTTTGAAAAATATATTTATGTTTCGACTTATTCTATGTAGATCTTTTTCTACTTCTACTACTGGAACTACAATTTTTTTCTGAAAAATTGTGCTTTTTTCATCGCAAAGTACATTTCTTGAAAGGGTTGTGATGGAGAGCATTGGGTTCTAAAAAAAAAATCTCTCAAAGAATCAAGGAGAAGTATAATTCCTACCCCCATAGATTCTAGAAACAAACGACGTGGTAAGGGAAAATTCCTACGAGTACAAACAACAGCCAATTGCTATTATTAGCTATTATTAACACACAATCACTAAACGGGCACATAAATATTACCTTAATACTAGACAACAAATTAAACTGAAAATAACACACGTTCGAGAGGATGAGAAAGCATCCAATGCCTACTACAATTTGGTCAGCTCCGAGCATATGTATGTACATATATGCTGGCTTGGTCTGGTAACTTGCAATACCACTCTAGAATACCATTATTTCATCAATTCCAACAGACTAAAAGATTCCGCGCCAATAGTCACCCCCAAAGTTGGGATAAGCTACCGATGCAAAGATCATTAGTACTCAAAACAAAAAAAAGGCGGTGGTGGTTGGTGCTGTGATTGGTATTGCTCTACAAATTTTCGTCAGCAAAATCGGCTTGAGAAATCGAGATCTTCTCTGACGAATGAAGGAAAGAGATGCCGAGCTTCTAAAGAAAAGCAAAATAACAGACTACGTGCTTCCCGCAGTCGGCAAAATACATAATAACAAAAATAATTCCAGGACGTAATGAGGAAGTACTGTCCCGCTTGACGGTGGTATCCAATTGGACATAAGCACTTAAACAGTAGAATCGCGGAAGCAAAGGCTGCGTTCGGTATGTTGTCTGGCATCTGAAGAAGCCATACCATAAGACGACGGATCTAAATTACATAATAAAAATCTCCACAAAGTGGATAGGAATACCTTTATACTAATTTTAGGACGTGGGCTTTTTGTGGAAAGGGGAAGAGCCATACATCAAGGAATTTATGCAGTCTACGCGTAAACTAAAGCAAAGGAGCTCATTTCGTTTTATTTAGAGTGATACGAGTACTAGCTTGGGTGAACTGCAACTTTGGCGGACGCCCTAGCAGGAAATTTTTGGATCTCGAATCATTTGCGCTTTAGATCGAGGAACGGTGAGAGAAATATTCGAGAAATAGTCTAACATGAGGAACTGCAGATATGCCAATGCAGCAATTGGAATGTCTACAAGCTATGACAAGAGAGAAGTTCTAAGCATAAATGGAGGAACGTAAAAATTGTATTTTTAGGTATCTACTAAAAAATATGGTACTTCTGAACGATATATGCAATTCATGCCTGGAGAATATAGAGACGGCAGCACACATATTGTGTCAGCGCTAGGTAGCAGAAAAAGTGATATACTCATAACAGGCTACTACTGGTTGGAAACAAGAAGATTGGCCAGAAATCCTTCAAGCTAATTATAACGTTAACACGACGATCCGAGGACTTCTGGAAGGGAATACATACGGATTATACCTTAGATTATGTTAAAAAATAAAATAAAACTTGAATAATAGTTTTTTTTTTTTTTTTTTCATTGTCATTTCAGAAACTTATTGATCTACCCACATGTCTTAAGTCAGACCAGATTCCGTTTAACTAACCCTCATTAACTATACCTCACTTCATCAAATTCAATTTAATATGTGTTGTTGCAACAAATTTGCCCATCAATCTTTCGACGCCATGAAACATGACGCGCTCTAACTCTATTCACCTAATTTTCTTAGCCACAAAGTGTGGTAGCATTAGTTAAATCTCAAAGCCATCATCAACACTACTACGACGGCAGCGCTTTTTTTGCTAGTTTAAGCACTTGCGGGCTTCTTTGCGAAATTTACTCTTATTTGGTTTCCATTTGATTTTATTTTGTTTCATTTAAATATTGAAATGCACTCATATTCAGTCAGCACATACTATGACGATGCAGCAAGGTCTATTATGCGATTAAGCGAACTAGATGCATAATATTTTGTAGGGCAACAGTATCGGATTATAACTGCTGGGAGCTGTATCCATTTGTGGGATTTTTATCTATTTGTGGTTTCATCGCGAATTTGCAATCGGATTAGTGGACCAAATTTCATAATCACACAATCTGTGCTGAACTGTGGTTTTTTTAGAATTCATTAGTAACAAAGGTATTAAATGAACAAAATTCCAGTGGATTTGCAAATTTGATTGTCGATCATGGGTGTATTCCGTCTGTTCTATGTCCGTCTGTTCTATGATCTGCCTCAGAGTAAGTAACTTGATTTGAATAAGTCTCCGATTATATCTTGTTTCCTACACAAATATTTTAAATGACTAATTTGGGTATTTTTAGTGAGGAATGCATGCATTTCCACAGATTATACAAAATGCGAACAAAGCGACCACCACAAGCGGAAAAGTGTTGCACTGCAATGCATGTGCTCTGGAAAATAAGCTACTCACCTAATATGAGTCACACACTCACCCACGACGCAACAGACGTCGTGTGTATGTATGTGAAATATTTCGATAGATTTATTCATAACAAATGATGAATATATCAACGACTTAAAAATAGACAACGAGAAACAATCTGCCCATTGAATTAGCTTGTGTCCAACGCAGTTAGTACTCGAAAGTATTTTTTTTTAATTTTATTTCCGAAAATAGGCGGTATTTTTGGGTGAATTGTCTTACAGTCAAGTGGTTACTTTTGGAAATGATCTGGTTTATTGAAAACATCTTGATAAGGTCGTAATATACATATAAAACAACAAAGTAATTTGTAGTGTTTTGTATGGGAAGACTACATTGCTCTTTGATATATCTTTGAAGATTGCTCGACGACCGCAGAAGTATTTTTTGTTATTCAATGACAGGAATGTTTGTTTAGCTGCAGTTTGATATTTCTAGTTTTGTGCTGGAGTTGTTTATTTATCGTCATTCTTAACTATGGATTTTGGTTGACATGCGTTGGGTTCTTCAATGTAAACTGTTTTTGAAAATGGTTTAATAAAAATATGTTAGGATTCATTTGAGGCTGTTACGAAAGCTTTGAATATGAATCCTTTTGAAAGGAATAGTGAATAAGAATAATAGGAAATGCACCCCTGACATCAAAAGACTAGAACGACATATTTGTGGACGATGGGTTATACGGAGATTAAAATAATTCAAATGTGGGTGACCGTGCTGTGGTGATTGTATATCCTAATCACGACCACAACGGTGGGTGCATGGGATTACAGAACCCATGTAGCATGTGCTTCCGTATGTGCCCAACATGGCGATCATGTACGGAAATGGACTCAGGCTAATCAACTTTGCAGCGGGAGCAAGTAGCTAACACGCGTTTCTTGCAGACCACTTGACGGTCTCTTAACCAACTTACGAAGACCCAAATTGATCAAATTGCAATCGACGTAAAGCACGCATCCAGTATATTAAATGTTCGTACTTTCAAAGCAGCGAATATCTACTCCGATCATTACGTGTTGTAGCCAAGATTCACAGGTGGATATCATAAGCAACGAGCAACCTAAAATGGCTAGGACATGTAGAGCGAATGGACACCAACGCACCAGTCCGGAGACTTTTCGAATTCATTCCAGAGACGGCGAGATAAAGTAATACGACATTTAAGGTTGCGTGCGCAGTTGAAAGGGACCTCAACCAACTTGGCATACGAAAGTGGACACAGCTCGCTAAGGATCGACCTGAGGAATGTTGGTTAAGTAAAAAGTAAAGTAAAAGTACTCTAGAATCTAGACGATGGACAAGGATTTAGATTGTCTACGCTTAACATTGAATAATGCGTTGAATACATATCTCTGCTATAATTATTTTGAAAGGACTACAAATTCGTCCGAGTTCCTTAACTTGTGCCGAAGTAATAAAACACAACAAGTTTCCCCTATCTACGGCCACAATCTTATGAAATGTGGAAATGACAAATGTACCATAAAATTTCGATAAAAAAAAAAAAAAAAAAATTAATTTCAAAAAAAAACATCCTCTTAATTAATTGATGTCTAGAAATTCTTAAAATCCACCTACGCACTTAAACACACTGTCACACCCACTCAAAAGAAACAAAAAAACCTGAAAGATGTATGTAAAAACAAATCGTCAAGTGCGAGTCAGTCCTCGTGCGGTTAGTGTTCCGTGCCGTTATTTAAAGTGTATGTTTGTGCTTAAGCGGTTCACTAGAATACCGCTAAAGACATTTTTATGAAATTTAATTTGTATATATGTATATATATCCTAATTTGAATGTCATTTCGTCTAAAAACTATGCCATGGTTTTTGAGGCTTTTGTTCAAGAAATTTTATCCAGATAAAATATTTTTTTTATATTATTGGAGGCCCTGGAAGTTCAACTTTTCTCCTCATACAAATATTATTTACAATTTTCTTTTCCATAAATTTAGTCCACCACGTACTACCACTGTTCAAAAGTTACAAGCGTGTGACAGGCACACGCATAGACAGACACCATGTTCAATCCATTAGTGTTCCGTTTATACCATTCTAGTACGGAACACAAAAAAAAGGAAAAAAACCAACACATCCCAAGAAGAGGCAAAATCCACAAGTTACTTTCTCCCTTGAACATTATGCAATCATTCAAAAATCGAAAAAGAAAAAAAAAATTGTTTCACTTTGGTTTTCTGTTTGCATGCCCTTGATCCCGAATTGTTAGCGCATAAAAGATGCAATATTAAACAATATTTTTGCCACTGAACGTAGAACGGATGCACGACGGAACTTGAATTACATGGATGCAAGTATACAACACGCGAATGTATCTGAGGATTGTAATAGGACTGTAACATGAATCTAAGCCCGTGGGTTATGAACTTGTTCTTGCAGCTGGGATGGGCAATGGCCAGTTCTATCTGAAATGAAGTACCACATTCGTTCCCTCTCTTGTTAATCTGCTATTACATAAAAGGAAAAAAATAAAAAAAGGAAGAAAATAAATACAAAGATGTGCACAGCAATGTTTCTAAAAATAGAATCCTTATTCACATTGGATGCCTCACATCCTCCTACAGATGGTTCGGAATATATGGAGAAAAACAAAATACAGCAAAACGGAATATTGTAAACTGCTGGCATATTAATAAGCTAATTTCAAATCAAATGCCATTCTGAAGTACATGGTTGACTTTGAAATTGTCAGCCGAGTATTTTGGAAAGCGCAAGTAAATTTGAAGTGGAGTAGAATAATTGAATTTGAGATAATTAATCAGAAAAGCAGACTGATAGGTGGGTGGTGACGACGATGCAAAAATGTTCAAAGGATAATTCTGATAAATGGATAGCAAAGACGTAGACTGATTTGAGAATTTATAAAAAAATTAAATCTGAAAAAAAAGGACCGGGAGAAGTTAAGAAGCCATTTCAATGCTGAACTTACGACTGATCAGTGATACATATGTATGTATGTCTGATCGGCAAAGCACTTTAAATGCTGATAGTCGACTAAAATTACGCTAAAACAATTATCTAAACTTGATCAGTAATCTAATATCAGTCGCTGTTCAACGTCCTAGTGATCGATGATCTTTGTAGATTAGACTGGTGATCTTCACGAGATTGATTTGTGACCTTTTCCAAAAGAGTTAAGGTATATTATAGTTTAAAAAAAAAATAATAAGTGACGAGAACCCGCTCACTATTCACGGGCAATCTAAATAAAACTAATGAATGTTCTATCCGGCAAAGTCGGCAAACCACCTAAAATTGGTTAATTGGTATCAAGAATAAGTATGTAGTGGTCTCATCAGAACCATTAACGTAAAAAGTACAAAAATTCTGTAGCTATTTAGCCAGGAAAAGGAATGAATTATAATATATGTTCAGTGATCATTTTAAAATCAAATCATATTGACTGATCGGCATTTTATCTGTGAGGATGAGGACTTATCATTGGTTTGGGCTATCATTGATTTGTATGATCTACCAAATACTGATTAGTGTTTGTTTCATCTGAAACTGAACAGTTAAATGATCGGCAATTTGTCTCAAACTGATTGGTAGTACGTCTAAGATATTAAAATTTTGCACAGGACAAATAAAAGAGAACATTTGGTGTGGTTGATGTGGTCACATTGGTTGAGATTGATCGATAACCTAGCCGAGATAGTAATCTGGTCGATGATCTATGCCTTTCAACATGATATTGCATCTAAATATAGCCACTAAAATTTCTGATATTGGCTGAGACTGTACAAATATTTTATTCTATGTGAAATTGACTATTAATCCTGGTAAGAATGATCGGCGAACGTCCATTCATCCTTTTAAAATAGATCCCGTTATTTCGAAGATAATCAGTTCAGTGAACTCATCTAAGACTACCATTGGCGGCTATCTACTATCATTGACATGGTTCCTAAATATGGACAATAGCATGGCAAGGGTGAAGTTGAATGGCTGTTATATTTATTGCCATCAGTGAATAGCCACCTAATATAATATACTGCCTTCTAAAAGTTGAAACGTTGGAAGAAAAAGCGTATATTCTAAGTAACTGGAGAAAAAATTCAAAACATATTAACTGTGTGAAAGGCAATAAAAAAAAATAGCTCTGGAATGGGGGAATGAACAAACTTTTATTAAAAGATGCATTAGTGATCTACATGAGTTGTTTAGAAAGCAGACTGTTTCTATATCTCTATGATAAGCGGTCACACTAAAATCATGCGGTATATTATTAAATTCTAAAAAAAAAACTGAGCATTCCATTTAAATACGAATGAACGATCTAGAATACCTTCTCGACAGATTGGCAATATCTTTCGAAGGGTCATTAGATCAACCTACCAAAATCTAATCGTTCTAACACTAAGACTTAAAGGAGACATTCTCAACTTATTTGGAATAGGGAGCTACATATCATCAACCCATTTCCGATCAGTGATCTTGTTAAAATCATGCAACGACCTATTCAAAAATTATGCTTGATGCAGATTCATTAAGACTGCAAGTCCAGTGATCTACAAAAAAAAAAAATCCTTCTAAGACTTAAAGAAGACTTTCACATTACTGATCTGAAATATTGGACTAAACATCCTCGATCACTGATCTCAATAAGATTATAGAGAGATCTCTCCAAAAGTAAGACCTTATATATGTAAGACTGGTGATTACTGGTCTACTCAAAGTTTTAAAGAAATGTTATTGGAAATTTTTTCATTTTATAATAATACATGCACATAGTAGGTATCTTCTGCGCCTTAATAATGATTGAGAGGAATGAATCAAAATAAACTGCACAACGGCTTTCTGTAAATCAGCTACCAAATGACTTTCCTTCAAAGAAGTCGCAAAAATGTGTACAAAATGACACTTTTTTCACGGTATCCGACACATTTAAGGTGCCATCATTGTGATTAAGAACTTACAACACTTAAAATGTGTATCAATTATGCCCCAATTAAGAAAATTAATATCTCAAGAACTGCGTTGGCTATACAAACCACAAATTTATTACTCATCAATTCACATCATGGCAGAGGCGCCATAAAATCTTTGTTTAGCGTTGTAGGTATGTCTCAATTTCATTTTGTTCTCCCAATTAAAATCCATCTACACACACAAAAAGAAAAGTAATAAATCACAAAATGCATAAACGACAGAAAAGGCCACGCAACAAAACTAACCATACACATGTTAGTATACTATCTACTCTGCTCGTGCTTTACATGTAATTGCTGCTGCTGCTACTCCAGCATCATCACGATGATGATAAATATGCGAGCGTTATTGATCATTAACATTGAAAAAACCATTTAAGGCTGAATCAACTTTTGCAGTCAGTAGATCTTCCTACTAGGAAACATAACGAATGGGGCTTTATTTGGTTTAAGTTTTCTTCTAATTTGGTTGCTAAATAGGCAACATGTGCACCATAACATGACGGAAGTTGTTCGAGACAAGTTAATAAATTATGGAAGTAATAATGCATTTTTTCTTTCTATTGAATGTGAGAATCCTGAAATTGAATCCAAAATGACAGCGAAATGTTCTGTATTATATCTAAGGCTGATCAATGTTGAGTCTAACACTAAACAATAATCACTGAAAACTGATCAGTAACATTGATGCAATTGATCAATCAAGAGTGATCCCCTTAATACTAATCAGTTTCCTGAACAGATCGCTGAAATTCATACTTAAAGGTGATCCAGAAATGTCAGTGGTCTTGATAACCGATAACCATCCTTAACACGGTGAATAATCTGACCATGACATGGTCATTCTGTTGAGAATGATCAATAATTTCGCTCAGACTTATCGGTAATCCTTAAGGGACTTCCGTTACGATAGATGATCACTGCATTGAGTGCCATTCTATCACATGTTAAACTGATCGCTGCCTTGACGAGAACGATCGGTAAATTTGTTCAAACTAACCGGAGGCGACTTATTCTAAGAATTGTATCAGAATTGTATCTAAGACTATACAATCTGGATTGATCACTGATCAGTCATTTTACAAGTCACTGGTCAGTGTGCATATGAGATGTATCACTGATCTGATTGAGAATGAACCGCAATTTTGGTTCAAACAGATCTATGATCTAGCCAAGTCGTGTTTGTGATCAAACTTTTGAGGTCGATCGGTGGTCTACCCAAAGTTTATAATTTATCCCTTTAAGGTAATTGGCAAGGGCAAAGATCATACATGCCCATCAGGCCACTTTCTGGGCAGGAAGTGGTTATTCTCTAGCAGCGATAACAAAGTATGTTCATACATACTTTCAGCTGCTTATCTGATCTATAGAAAATTCTAATTCAAATGAAATGACTAATAAACCCGCGTAATATTATTTCAAGCGAAATAATTTATGTCACTACTTCAGCGGTACATCTCAGTTGCATTACTTAGTAATTTGTCCAACTTGTCTATTTTATTTTTATTATCGTGCACGCATGAACCTTACAACGGTAAGAATTATCCGGTTCCATATGTGTAGCAATTGAAATACAAATCCATTCATGAGACAGAATATAAATGTAGGTCAACTATATCCAGCCTTCTGGTCATGATTAAGGTGTTGCTTCTAGCACTTTGCAGAAGAATAAACCTGAATGTTTACTTTTTGATGGGTTAATGAGTCGCTAAAATGATGAAAGAAGTTTATTGGAAGTAGGTTTACTAGTCTTTATGACTTTGGTATAAATCTAACCAAGCCATATGTATTGTAAGTGTTTATGTAACCCAATGATGTTGAGTGTGGATTGTTATTTTTGTTCAGGTTATTAGTTAATTATGAAAGAATATTCAGTTAGAGTACTTAAACAATTCTTTTTTATTTGCTTTGTGAAAGTAGTTGGTTTAAGTATCCCACGAGGTGATCGTTGGGTGAAGTAAATTACGTATCTCATTAGGCGGATTGTATTTTTGTTATGAGAGATTTGTTTTCTTTGCTGAGAGATAAAAGTATCTCCTACTAACGAATATAGCTGCAAGGAAGAAATCGTGAAGAAATTTGTAGGTAAGAATGTAATTTTATAGAGTGCGGCAAGTATCGGCAGTCTCAAGAACCTAATCAACAAAAAAAAGAGCCTGTAAGTTTCGGTGTCAAAGTATACAACTACGTGGAAGGATTAACATCATTTTAAGAACTAATTTATTTGAACGAATTGGAAACGGGAACAAGACGAGTTTTAAAGCAGTTTTGATAAGTTTTTAATCCGTACATTCCCACTGCTTTGATTCAAACAAGTGATCGGCAATCACTCTCTAGAATTTATTGATCTTTCCATGGAACAGAATTCTTTATTATGCATTAGAGAAAGATCAAAGAATTCTTCGGAAAAGTTTGTCGATATTAAAAGGAGAATCAAAGATCTATTCACTGATTATTTTTTCATAATTTGCGCGTGCCAAATAGGATATGAATATCCTTAGAGGATTATAGGGCACGGGCGTTGTGAAGAAGAGAGAGAGAGAGAGAGAGAGAGAGAGAGAGAGAAAGAAAGATTTAGTGTAGTGGTTTGAAACTCTGGTGGTATTAAGTTTCTGTAAACTCCAAGGGTAGCGTCCAGATAACTGGGGAGAATTTTTGTTTTGCTATTATTGTCGTTGCGAATGATTCACAGTATTGATGTCCTCTTGATGTCACCATCACGATCAAATTGCATTTGCAGCCATATGACCATCCTACTGCCAGAGTTATGGCTTCGCAGTACAGTTGACTTAGCTTTCGCAATTGATCGACTTTTATTTATTTCATGTGAAATAAATAGATGATTCTTGACATTAGGATTTGAACGGTGAACCAACAGTGTGACAAGCGATGATGTTACCACCACTACACCACGGCCACTGATGATCCTTTGAATGCAAATCTTTTTAAGATACCTAAATAACTAATTATTTTTTAAGATATTATCTATCTACCTACTTCATTTGTTTAGTAATTTTCCAATTGTTTCTATAATATAGGATCGGTGAATGGTTTTTGAATAATTGTTAGCAACTTCAAATTCTACAGCGACGGAAATGAGTTTCTCCTGATCCATTGTACCGGCACATACTGCGGTGTTTGTTTACATCGATTATTGAGTGACTTGCAAACAAAACTTAAGAGAATTTGCTTTAATGTTTCTATTATTGATATAAACATCAGTACCATCTGAGACTAAAACTAAAAGGCAACTGCCTGAAAAAAAGTTAATCATTCCTAATCAGGGCTGTACAAACAATCTCGAATGATCGCAGATAAGTTTCAATCTGAAAATTTTTCACAGAACTACCAAGAATGGAAAGAGATTTTTGTCTAAGATAATCGACTGCATTGCATATTCTTTTACATTTACGGTAACGGTTAAAGATTGGTTATAGATCAGGCAGGTTCGAACGAAAATGATTTGCTGATTGTTCGGTATAAGCTAAACTCTACACTGGAAATTTACACTAACGGGTTTACCGACCCGATCATTGTAGTGTATTCCAAATGCATGTTAAGGCCGCTGAGTAACTATCAATGAGGTCGATATTGAATTCGGAAATCGTTAGTAGCATTCTGACACTGAGCTGATTTCTAGTCATCGAGACATGCGAGGTAAACGAATCAGCCAAAAATTTCACTAAACGGAGACCTAGATGGGCCCTGTGCTAACTGTAAGGAAGAGGAGGAAGATATAGAACACTTCCTCTGCCACTGCCCTGCTACAGCGAGGTTAAGACTGAAAATTCTTGGATCCCCAAAGATACAGCAAAGGAATCGGGGATATATTGGAGTTCGCCAGACGAACAGTACCCCCCGATCACTATACCACATAGTTTCCCTTCAACGCATAATTCCTAAAGCACAGCACTATTCCTTACAGTTCGATAGACGAGGGGAACACAATGGGCCCAATAGAGGCCAAAGTGAAGAGCATAAGCTCACCTTAAACCAACCAACCAACCTCATGGGCCCCGTATACCGATAGAAAATGAGCTAAGAACTTGGCCCGAGCTAAGTCAGCGCAAAACAAGAAGCCTCCTACGTACTAGAAGAACACACATACGAGTAGGAACCCTGGTTGGGATGCTAAAAGGTCATTCCGTACCAGGCAGACATCCCGCGAGACTAGGAATTCCGGCTAACGATTTCTGTTGCAGCTGCATGGACGAAGAGGAAGACCAAACAGATCTTCAGCTGCCCTGTGATATCCTTAGCAAGAAAACAAATTTTGAGGAACTCTTACTAACTAAACCTAGAAATGGATCATGCAACTCGATCACAAAAATTAATAGATCACTGGCAGTACAAACATATTAAAATAAATAAAATATTTTGGCACTAACAGCCCAATGCAGGGCTTGGCCGAGCTTCACGCAGCCACTCGTGCTGTGCGCTGCACGAATGGTTGGGACCTACAGTTTTATGCCGTTTCCGAAGTGCAATTTTTTTTTTCGATTGAGAGAAACTTTTCATGGCAATTTTTACTCTCGCTCAGTGATCGCGCACTTAACCACGGCTCTCACACAAACATATTAGCTTGAAAAAATACTGATTATAGTCATCAGTTCTTTACTATCAACTTGGACTGTTACGTAGTTGCAGTGAAGTTCAATGTTAAAAGGGAGCAATTGCAAATGCTGATGTGTTTAATACCTCTTAATTGGTAAGAGACTCAGTCATACTGATGAACAGTTTGTTGTACAGTTTCAGTACAATCAGTGGTGAAATGTTAATGTTTGTATGAACTTCGTGGTCATAATTCGTAAATTGGATTAGTAGGTTAAACCCCCTTGTACACATGAGATATAAATTAACGAGCTTTAGCTAATACTTAGTGTGTATAGACCTGTAAAAGTCTGGGCTATGCGAAACCGACCACGTAATGAAATACCCGCCCGTTTCTAATGTGTCGTCTGAGAAAAAGTATTTAGTCATAATTTTTCAAACTACATACCAAGCATGTGTCAACCGATATACATATTTACATGATAAGAAAGCAACTCAACGAAAAACAATCCACAAAACAGTCATCTGATAGTGTAAAAGTAATTTAATTCCCCTTTTAGGAGTACCTATTAGGTGGAAGAAGTCCACTTTTAGTCCACAAATGCAACAAACGCAACATCGGACGTCGCTCTATTTCGGATTAAAGATGTTTAAATACAAGACCAAGACTACCATGTATTCCAGTAGAATACTTCTAATTTCACATCTACAAAGTCTTCACCTCCAGAACATAATAATAAATAAAGAAACGATTGTGGATTTTATCGAAGTAATCTCCAGATTGAGAAGAATTACATGTTGCCGCTTCTTAACTACATATTTATTTTATTCATTCGATAGTTATTCAAACCCGTTCAGTACTATTTTCATTCATTAAATTTCTCTTTCATTCAGTCGACGTCATCCAATTGTTCATTGAATGAGTTGAGTGGATATGCAATTTTGCAAAATATCAGACTTTACCCCGAAGTTAATGGTGAAAATCGTTTTTGAGTGTAAATATCTCGTAAAGGGTGCGTCCTACGAAAAAAAATATTTCGACTCAAATTTTATTTTTTGAAATTTGTATTAGATGGATTAAGAAATTGGTTTAAAATTGTCGAAAATTGTAGGTAAATATCTCGAAGATAGCGTTAAACTCGAAACTGTAAAGATTGAAATTTTCTACAAGACGAATGCCAAATTTTTAGAATTTTTCAAAAAATATAAGTACGCTGTTCTTCAAAAATGTCCGACTTTACCCAGTGGAAATCGATCTTGAATGCGAATAACCCAAAAATTGATCTACGTACAACTTTTTTTTTTAAATTTATTTCCGGCTTTTTGGATGTTATTCAATAGTTGAAATTATTCAGATACTAATTATCGATAGTGCCCAATACTGCAATTAACGTATAATCAGTTTCACTGCAGGCTCTGTACATACATACATCTACACTCAGGTTCTTCCAAAAAGACATACACTTGACCACTTTGGACCCGCAAAAGATTCCAAGTATGTAAGTAAAGTACGATAAATTATTACATCCTAACAAAGAAGGGATTCATCTAAGAACTGAATTGCCTCATGGTTACAAAAGCTGATTCGAAATACAATTCTGAGAACTTCTCTGGTTATAATTTCGATTTACTGTCAAATCTACGAACAAAGATACGTCTCCAAGAAATAATCTACACAAAAACAAACTCTAAAAACAATCCACCTCCGCAAAATCACAGCTGCTAACATTGAATAATTGTGTACCCAAGATAAGGCCACACACACAAAAATACAATTAAGCCATCATAAAGCATCATTATTTCGGAATTTACAGCCCCATATTATCAAATGTATGCCTCTTCAGGCCACTATAAAAATAATTCTGTTTATATATTTTTGCACAAAGATAAGAGTTGGGCAAAATATTCCTTAAATTATTGCTTCATGTACGTATATTCGTATCTATCATACTTTCTTTGTTCGGTAGGAATGTACACACAACTTCAGCGAAAAATAATGACTCTAATAAACTTACACAACTTTATCCACCTCGTCGATAATTTTCTGATCGAAATGGAATCCTCGATCCTCCTTAACCATATAGGCTGGAAGCGATTCAATAATTGCATTCGCCTTATCATTGTACGAACCCAGCAGTTCGCGATACTTTGAGTAAACGATCCTTTTCAGTTGCGGATTCGCAGGCGATATATTGTTCACCGTTGGTGGCTGTTGTTGCGCGGGCGTTTGAATTGTTGCCGCCATCATTGTGTAACTTTTTAAATTGACGAACAGAATAATAAATCACAATCCGACAAAAATTATATAATTGATCATCACAATTTAAACCGACAGTTATCAATTTTGAATGAGTCACAAGATCACTTTGGCTCAAAAGATGATGATGACTCCTATCATATGTGGTCAATAAAGTTTCATTAAATATCACAAATAAATCGAAGATTCTGTTTTGTTTTTATTCCGTAATCCGATTAGGGTCAAGACAGCCGGCTGTTAATATTTGCGGTTCAAAGAGTGAGCAATACTCGCGCACACATTTATTGGACTTAGAAGTCGCGCAGTATCTGTTTTGGAACCGCGACAGACAGAGAGTTGTGCCACGCGCATGAGTCACACACCGACAAATTTAAATTGATAGTTTAGATGATGGTTAACAAAATTTTACTCTTTCATGTGTGGGAATTATCGTTTGATTCTTTGTTTTGGACCCGGGAGTTTCTGTAGGAGAATTAGTTGTATCTCTCGAACGTTAGCACCGAGTGTAAATGTTGAGGCGCATCCCGTGTTAAATGTAAAAAATGAGAACTGTTCGTTGCGACTATACTATAACGAATGGCCATTGTTGGAGAACATGAAACTGCTGGTACACTGGCAAGCGTATCTACTACCGTATCTGATGTATCCGCGTGCATCTACAGGCATGGTTTGGTTAACACAGTGCGGCCAATAGGGTGTAAAAGGGTTAAGTTGATGAAATTTTGTTTCAGGGATTAAATAAAAAATGCTGATTATTTTAGCATGAAAGTTCCTTCTGGGAATTAGAAAATGGATATGGCTTTGTTTAATGATACTCGACCATTAAAAAAACATATTTTCATACCCGCGTATATCACGGCATATCTAACTTATACGGCAAACAAATTTTTCCTAATATGACCCACAGAGAACAGAAAAATATTTATCCACTATTGTGCGACTTCTTCAACATTGCAATGGAAAATATGGATGACACATATGCGGATGATATCCAAGTCAGAGGTTTATGGTTCAATCGATAAGTGCATGATGACCTTTGCTGGGAGTTTTGAAAAAAACTTTGTTCAAAATCGGAAATAGGACCGTATATATGAAATTTGAACAAAATCGTTAGTATTTTTTAAGAAATTCAATTTTTTTTCAAAAGAGGTCCATAGTAAACTGCCGTTAATTGAGAAGTTAGAACAAATACTTTGATTTGACTGCGCTTACGTCTTCTATTTTGGAAGTGCTTAAAAATCCTGAGTGCGATTGAAGTAGGGCTCTAATTAACACTGGATATTATCGTCAGTGAGCGGATAGTGAGAAAACCCATCAAGGAGAGGAACTTATGTACACTATCGTTCATAAGTTTAAGACCACCACCTTGGTTGTACCCATTTTTTATCAAACCATTTATAGTTAGGAAATCTTAGCCCTAATTGCATGAAGCCTTCGGGTAATCGGTTTTCCCAGTGCAAGGATTTTTTCCAAAAAAAATATTTAAATTGAGGCAATAAAAAATTGTAAGCTATTTCCGATTTTTAATGATAGTGAACATATTTTTGACTACAAAGGATTTATTTAAAAGGTTTACACACGATACATTTTTTAGTTAACTATCAGTTTTCAAAATTAAGGGTTCAAAAATAAGAAAAAATAAAATAAACAAAATAAAGGGTCGCTTGAAGCAAATATCCATTGAAATACGACAGAAAATTATTTGTCTTCATAAAATTGTTAAATTTGCAAGAGATATGTCGCAGGAACTTAATATTTCTAAATCTGGAAGCCATTACACCATTAAATGATTTCGTGAAACTGGAAGTAGTGATCCCCGACCGAGCAGTGGGCATTCAAGAAAAACCACTAAGCAGGGAGATAACTTCGTTGTAATCAAAGGCTTACGTCACCAGAAATCTGCAGAGAGATCCAACAGAACTAGATAAATTCAAGTCGTCGTTACAACAATCAAAATGGGCTTCGGGAGATAAATTTGTTTAGACGAGTTGCCAAATTCGAAACAGTCGCCAGATTTGAACCCAATTGAACTTTTATGGGATCACTCGAACAGGAAGGTTCGCCAAATTTTTTCTTCTTCACCAGAAATATTTTGGCAAGAACTGAACGACACCTGGAATAGGATGGGACCGAAATAATAAAATAAATAGAGAGGATGCCCAGATTTGTTAAAGCTGTTATTTAAAGCTCGAGGAAGATACTTCAACACAGTTAAAATTTAGTGGGCTTTAAGAAATAATTTATTTTGTATATTATTATTTGTGTTTCCTGATGAAACACTAATTTCATTGAAATACTATTAAAAATGTATCTGTATAGTGTACTTCAATAAATAAAAATAAGGGCAAACATAATAGTTTGCCGCTTGTTTGTAATAACATCTTCTTTTCATTGGTAGTATTAAACTTATAAACTGTATTGTATGTGCTTTTGCCTCGTCAGGATCAGAAAAAATGCTCTAAATTCACCTAAGAGCTAAGCTGAGGACAAAAGCAAAGTCACCTAACAAACTGCCCTCAACAGGTAAGAACAAGTATGGAGATAATGGGTGAAGTAGTAGTACTTTTTAGCCAGAGTCTATTATGGTCTGGGGATGGGTATGCATTGAATGAATTCTTCAAGAACACGTTGTATATGTGTCTTCTTTATTTTTGGAATTTAATCGACATGACTAAAACAAGTATGTTCGGAAAATCAATCCAGTAACTGAAGGAATACAATTTAAATCAGCTGTTACCCAAGCCTCTTAGATGCAACACGTTATCTATGACCAAAATGGCCTAACTCACCTTTTGTGTTTGAGGTACATTAAATGTTGGTGAGTGTACTTTACTAACGTTCAAAAATATGTTCACCTGTGCGAAAGGTTTAAGATTCGAATCCAAAACAAAAAAATAAAAACACCAAGAAGTTTTTTCACAGTACGCGTCTCACGAATGAATGATAAACGTCCGAGAGTAAAACTGTCAAGAGAAGCTTCGCAATTACTCCCTATGAATACGACATAAAATTGTAGGTACCTTCAATTCGTGTGTCGCACAGTTGCGAGAAGACGGGACATAGGCCCTGTATAAGCTGTTTACGTTTAATATTACTTTATCTGTTCTCAAACATGCAATAGTATCCGATTTCAAGTAAAAACGATGTAACGTGACCACGACAAATTTTAAAATGTTTGACTGAATATATATATTGTTATTAAAATTAATTTTGAATTAAAACAAAACTTAAGTAACTTTCTCTTTTATAAAATTTTTCAGACCCCACTGTGTAACAACAACCAAAGTGACTGACTGACTAAGTGCCTATTTACGTGTGTGTGACTGGTTTTTCAGTTTTTCGTTACATTCTGTTTTTCCCTTTATTTTAGGTGGAAGACTTTTTGCACTGTCCAGTGCGGTTTAAATGCAGCTGACTTTTGGTGCAACAACACAGTCTATGAACCTATCGTAAGCCGAAGATTAATGTCTGACTTCTTTCTCTGCCTGTAGCGCTCCATCCAGCTTTTGGCCACATTATCTCAACTCACTCAAAATGCTCAACCGTGAAGATCATTAGGCAGATTTTTTTGTTTATTCACCTTTTTTTTAATTTTATTTCATTTGGGAAAGAATTTTATATTTAAATTCCATTTTCGATTATTGCCCCCTGAAAAAAACAATTTTTTCGACATAAATCCAATCAGCACGTTCAGTGTAAGAGTATTTTTTTATTTTCACATAAAAATCTATCTCAGATTAATTGCGAGTGTACGTGATCTTGTCGCAATGGTGACCGAGAAAATTAAATAAATTGAATTAATTGCACTTCTTTGCGGTTTTACGCTGCTCTGTGGGAGTGGGGTATCACAAAGGGTTGGAGACTCTGTTTTTGTTTTTATTTATTTATTTTTCGGTAGGTTATCCTTGACATCACCGACACTGTATAAATGTTTATTTAAGAAATAAAATCTCTTCAATAAATTTAAATAAATAGAATGGCATTTTGAAAATGAGGAATTTTGTTGTGTTTCACGCGGCGTTTTCGAGGTCTTTGAGCTCATAGTGCGGGAAGGCAGACCATCAGAATTTAATGCAACGCGAAGATTGTTTCATGCGTGTGGAATGCTTAAGGTTGCTACCTGGGTGGGTTAGTGGTGAGTGATAAAAATATGGAATATAGTTGTGAAGAACCTTGGTGAAATTAAAAATGTTAGTGTGATGACTCGCAGGCAGTTCTTAAATTTCTTTGTAAAATTAAAGTTCCACAATCCATCCATTTTCATACAAGATAACCACACACCTTCAATTTATCACTCCATTAATCTTTCTTTCTTTCTAATAACTCTCGTTATTATTATGCAATAATGCAATTTATGAGCCATAATGCAAGAGCAACTTCTTGATTTTTTTATTAACAGTTAAAAGATTGCAATCGTCTTCCGCCACTGATTAGACACAGGCAAATTGCTCCAAATCACAGCCATTTGATCCGCACAACCGGTAAATTTTCAATAACTTAGCTACGTCCATAAAAATAATTGCTTTGACACCTTACAGCTAACAAATTGTCTGTCAATACCAAGAAATTTCTTTCTGCAACAAGTTTGTTAATCTTTTTTTTTTGTCCTTATCAGATTCATTATACGAGGATATGTACGCGAGTTGATTGAAAAATAATCTTCGGCATGGTACTCTATCAAGTGGTTACTAAATATGTATATCAGTATACGAGTATACATATCTCATATTTTCCATGTTTCAAGATGCTGATTTATGACTGCGCGTAATACTACACATCTCTTACCGTGTTTGGTAATTAATAGTTTATATTTTTTGGCTGCAACCACAAGGGAGTGGTGGTTTTGTAAGAAAATTGCCATACTACATGCACTTTCCATTATTTGAAGACCAGCGAAATGAAATGCATTAATGGATTTGTTTGTGACGGTGGGTTATAATCTGGTTGGGTGGTGAGAGCACAATTCAACTTATTTACATAGTTGGTTTGGGTGTGATTGGGTTTACTACAGTAAGACGGATTGAAACTGCTTCCGTTTACTTACATTTGTGTCGGTGACCAAAAGTATGGAATTTAAATTCCACTTTCGATGTCTTTTGCTTATTACGGGTACATTTGATTTAGAAAATACATTTGTTCAAAAATACCAAGGAGAATTCCTTAGTTAAATATTAGTAATACGGTAAAGTGTTTTACAATGAAAATGTATTTAAATTTAATTTGTTCCTTTCATCAACACAAACAAAAAATAACAAGTAATATTTAACATTTGTTGCGTCTTCATTTTGCTCTATCCTCACCAAATCTGTACTGATTTTAATGATTGTCCTTTTAATCGAACAAGGATTGTTCAGCCTCTAAATTCTATAATACATGGAAACATTTGACTTTCAGTTTCTTTACAATTCGAAGACAAACACCGCATTTTTTTACACGTTTTTTTTATGTAGGGTCATATTATAAAAGTTTCATCAAAGCCAATAGCGGCCATTTTTACATTTTTTTCTTTCAAATGCATTGTTTTTTTATAATTTGCGAGCGCCAAAGAGGATATGAATACTGTTATACTATTACAGGACACGGGCGTTGTGAAGAAGAGAGGGAGAGAGAACGAACGATTTAGTGTAGTGGTTTGAAACTCAGATGGTATTAAGTTTCTGTATATTCCAAGTATAGCGTAATTTTTGTGTTAAATGAAAACTTTAAAAAACAACCGCAGAACATATTTTAAATAGGAGACTTTTGTAGCGGCAATGATATATTCTTACATGAATTAACTAATTCCTTCATTTGTTGACGCAAAATAGTTTTTTTAATGTAATTGAATGCACGAATTTGTAGTTAATAATCTATTTTTGTAATCGTTTTGTTTTACTAATAAAAAATGGTCAATCCGTTTTTGTTGATAAGTGTATTCAAAAAGACCCTTTCTCAAATGCCTTTTGGTAGAAAAAGTTAGTTATGACTATATACATGTTTCTAAATATTGTAACATGCGAGCTACGGCTCGAGTAGATAAAACGATATTCTGTGAAATTTATTTCTTTATTTTCTAGTCTATAGAACAATTCAAGTTCACACTATACTATTCTTCGCAAATTCTTTTCTTACAAGGTCTCTTTCCTCTCAAATCACTTTATCTCCTTTCAATTAGTTAATTCACAAATCCAAACTAATTACTTTTTCTTGTTTACTCTCCACTTTCAATTTATCACCAAATTACAACTTCGCCCATTATCACTTTTCCAATCTCTTCGCCACGGTTCTAAACCAACTGTCTCTTTTTTGATCGCCATCTGTCCTTATATAGCAGAAGTTTCTGATAGCCAGAAACTTCTAGCAAATTCTTCGACCACTGGAACAAGAGAAATAATTCTTGCAGTTATAATTCCCTTTTATCCCTGATATTATTCGTCTCTTTCGTTGACATGAGCTGTGGAGACTTCGTCCCAGACACGAACCTCGAATGAAAGGACAGTTCGAACCAAAATTCTGCCAGAATGGAAAGTCACTTCGGAATTTGCTGCATAGACATAGGAGCGTAGTTATTATTATGCTACACTGCCCCCCTCTTAGACGTGTTCGTCCCGAACAAGTGCATCCTCATTTCGGCCATTGTATCGACTCAGTCGGTCCACATGAACCACTTTCATTTTGGCCCTCGGTCCTCGCTGGATGCGGTAGACAACATCGTTGATGCGGGTTACTATTCTGTAGGGACCTTCCCAGTTCCGCTGTAATTTAGGTGATTTCCCCTTTTGGCGATGAGGATTATACAGCCACACCAGATCTCCTTCCTGGAATCCTGACGTTGTTGCCTTGGCATCATACCTGGTCTTCATGCGGTCGCTCGTCATCTTAATCTGGCTTCTGGTCCTTTGGTGTATGTCCCTAAGCCTTTCCCTAAGGTCCGCCACGTACTCTTCTTCATTTCTGGGCTCATTGGTAGGAGATCCAAATTTCACCTCACTGGGTAAACGAGCTATTCCACCAAATAAGATTTCGAACGGCGTATGTCGAGTAGTGCTATGCACGGCACTTCTATAGGCCATCAAAAACAAGGGGATCTGCCGGTCCCAATCCCGTTGGTAGTCACCTATGACCTTCGAGAGATGTTCGTCCAAAGTCCTATTGAAACGCTCCACCATACCGTCTGATTGTGGATGAAGCGGGGTTGTCCTTGTCTTTTTGATTCCGAGTAGTTGACACATCTCTTGGAAGATTCTTGACTCGAAGTTCCGCCCTTAGTCAGAATGCAATTCCAAGGGCACACCGAATCTGCTAACCCAATTGTAGACGATCTGCTCCGCCACGGTTCTGGCTTCCTGGTTAGGGATCGGAAACGCTTCCGGCCACTTACTGAAGTAGTCCATCACTACGAGTATATACCGATTACCATTGTCGGTTTCCGGAAAGGGCCCTGCGATGTCAATGGCGATTCGTTCGAAAGGTGCTCCCACGTTGTATTGGTGCATCTTACCTCGAGTTTTGATTCTCGGACCCTTGCTAGCTGCACACACGTCGCATTTTCTGCACCAGTCTTCGATATCTTCCTTCGCTTTTAACCAATAAAAACGTTCTCGTACCTTTTCTAGCGTCTTATTCACTCCCAAGTGGCCTCCGGTCGCCCCGCCATGCATTTCCTGTAACACCTCCTTGACCCTCGTCCGCGGTACGACAAGCTGCATTACAAACGACTTTCCGTCGGAGGATTCCCATTTTCTTCTCAGAACACCTTCTTGGACATGGAGGGAGTCCCACTGCGCAAAATATGCCTTTAAGGTCGGGCTTCTGTGAGAGATGTCCTGATGATCCGGTTTCTCCATGTTCTCCTTCCAGGCCAGAATCGGCTCGATATCCGGGTCTTCCTTCTGAGCGTTCCGGATCTCATCTACGCTCCAGCCGGCGATAGGTTCGGCTCTCATTCTTTGGATGGAAACCAGCTCCCGTTCTTCCTGACGCGCACAATGTTTACAATCCGTTCTGCATGGTCTCCGGGACAGTGCATCCGCATTAGAGTGGAGTTTTCGTTTACGATGCTGTATTTCGTAGTCGTAGATTTGCAGCCTTTCGATCCATCTTGCGACCTGACCCTCAGGAGTCTTGAACTGTAATAGCCATTTTAAGGCTGCATGGTCTGTGCGAAGAACGAACTTCCTCCCGTAGAGGTATTTGTGAAAATGCTTCGTAGCCAAGATCAAAGCTAGAAGTTCCCGCCTTGTCACGCAGTAGTTCCTTTCTGGCTTAGAGAGCACCTTGCTGAAGTACGCAACCACCTTCTCTTGGCCGTCATGCACCTGGGAGAGTACGGCTCCTATCCCGACATTACTAGCATCTGCATCCACAACGAACGTTTCCCCGGGAGTGGGGTAAGCCAGTATCGGGGCATCGCATAGCCGTTGTTTAAGTGCCTTGAAGCTCTTCTCGCACTCAATTGACCATTTGAATTGCTTTCCCTTTTCCGTCAACTGGTGCAGGTTCTTTGCGATCCCGGCAAAATCCTTCACGAACCGTCTGTAGTAGGTGGCTAGGCCCAGGAAGCTCCTTAGTTGGTGTTTGTCTTTGGGGACTGGCCAGTTTTTCACCGCTTCGACCTTCTCCGGATCGGTTCTCACTCCTTTCGCTGAAATTATGTGTCCCAGGTACTTGACTTCCGCTCTAAACAGGGCGCACTTCTTGGGGTTGAGCTTCAGGTGGGCACTTCGAAGCCTTTGAAACACATCCCTTAGATTGTCTCGGTGTTGCGCAAACGTTTTTCCTACGACGATGACATCATCCAAGTATACCAAACAGGTTTTCCATGTTAACCCTTGCAGGACACATTCCATCAATCGCTCGAAAGTCGCCGGAGCATTGCACAGCCCGAATGGCATTACCGTGAATTGCCATAGCCCATTTCCTGCGGTGAAGGCGGTTTTCTCCCGGTCTTCTGGATGGATCTGTACCTGCCAGTAGCCACTCTTCAAGTCGAGAGTGGAAAACCATCGGGCTCCTGATAGTGTGTGTAGCGTGTCGTCAATCCGTGGCAGAGGGTAGCTGTCTTTCTTGGTGACGTAATTGAGCTGCCGATAGTCCACACAGAACCGCGTGCTGCCATCTTTCTTCTTAACCAGTACAACCGGTGATGCCCACGGACTTTTGGAACTTTCAATCAGACCTTCTTTCTCCATTGCCGACACCATCTCTGCAACTTCTGTCTGCTTTGCCAATGGAAGGCGCCTAGCAGGCTGACGAATTGGTCTAGTATCACCAGTGTCTATTCGATGTTGTACCAGGTGTGTTCGGCCGTATTCTCCGTCCTGTGAGGCAAATACATCAGCGTACTCATTGATAAGATTCTCTGCCATAGTTCGCTGCTCCTGATTCAGCTCACTGGACTGGAGAATCGTCTCTCTCGTTTCCGCTGTCCAAGGTGATGGGAGAGGTTTTGGAGCATCACGTTCAGATATTGTTGCGACGGCGGTAATCGGCGTGCATTTTCCAGTCACCTCCCCTCGCCTTAGCTTGACAGTGTGTGGTCTTGCGTTCAAAACCCTCACTGGAACCATGGTGTTCTTTGGTTCGACTAACGTCTTTCCCACGATGTAGTCTTGAGAATTCTTCTCTGGGTCTGGTTCTACTATGTAGAATCGGTGGCTCCCAAGATCACCTTCCAGCTTCGTCCAAATGATTGTATCTGAAGACGGGCGCAAAACTTCGTCTTTGCTGATGACTGTCCTGAGAGTTACGGCATTCTCATTTCCGTACACCATCGGAATCTCCACATTTCGATACCTCAGTACTTGCATCCCGATGTCCAAGATTACTTCATTTGCTTTCATGAAGTCTACTCCGATGATGCACTCGTCGCATATATCTGCCACCAGAAACGCATGGGAGAACGTCAGTCCTGCCAGAGTAATCGTAAGACGAACTTCTCCAAATACCTTCGCCATTTCCCCTGTTGCAGTCTTCAGGCAGTAGCTGTTGGTGTTGTGCAGCCAGGAGCTTTTGACGATATCTCTTCTTACAATGGAGGCATGGCACCTGTGTCGATGGTGGCTACGCACTTCTTCTCGTTGATTAGTGCCTCCACTGTCAGGCTCTTGTTACCCCGTTTGGTTTGCGAAACTTGAATGGTGGTCCTGGGGGCCTCGATTCCAGTAACCAACTTCTGCCCCGCGAAGTTGGTCCTTACGCATTTCCCGACTGCTGGTTTTGGGAAGTCTGACTGACAGGATGGATGTTATCACCGCCAGATGCTTCCTCTCTGCTTCTCCTACTTCCGCAATGTGAACAATTTCCTCGTCTAGGTGCACTTCTGCACTGCCGTTGTAGGTGTCCGGTTTGGTTGCAATTCCAGCAACGGATTTGACTTCCGCGAGCTCTGTCTTCATCCATGACGGCTGTTCTCTGGCATGAGCATTCCACGACGGACATTTCCCTGACACGGTGTATTCCCTGGTATGCTTGGTCCGCAGCCTTCATTGACAAAGCGAATGCCAATGCCTCGGGGAGTGTTCGCTTTTCAGCCATCCTTACAGCCATTTGCAGTTGTCTGTCCTCTATGGCCTGAATAAAAGCTTCCACCGCCATTTCGTTGATAAGCTCCTCACCGGCTTTAGGGTATGAAAGATGGGCTAGTCGCTCTATATCCGCTTGCAACTGTTGGAGCGTTTCCCCCCTTTTCTGGACTCGACTACGCAGCTGAACCCTGTACACCTGCTGCATGTGTTCATCCCCAAACCGCATCTCGATAGCCTGAACCAGAGAATCGTAGTTCTGCTGTTTATCTTCCGGGATGGTCTGCAAGAGCTCCGCAGCTGGACCCCTCAGTGCAAGTGTGAGTGCAATGGACTTCTCTTCATCGTCCCAGCTATTGGTCATTGCGGCCGCTTCGAATTGCCTTTTATAAATTGGCCATGATGTTTGACCATCGAAGATAGGAGGCTGCATCTCCTTTCTTCTCAGACCGTCAGTGGAATATTCCCGTGCTTTCTATCTCTTCACGTTGCTGAGCTCCTTAGCAAGATTTTCGACTTGCTTTCCTACTATCTCGAATTGCGTATCCACTTTTTCAAACTGAGTCTCTATCTTCCCGAACTGAGTTTCATGTTTCTCAAAATTGTCATCGAATCTGGTTTCGACTTTTTCGAGTTGCGTCTCGACCTTCTCGATTTTCTCTTCGATCACTTCGAATTTGGATTCCAAGTTCTTGTTTTGCTCATCAAGTTTACTTTCCAGAGCATCTAGAGAATTCTTTTGTTCATCCAGCTTAAGTTCTAGAGAATTCTTCTGGTCGTCCATTGCTTTCTTTTGTTCGTCCAGCTTAAGTTCTATAGAATTCTTTTGGTCATCGAGCTTATGACTTTGATCTTCTATTGCTTTCTTTTGTTCGTCCATGACTAACTTAAGTTGCAGGAGCAGACTTGTTATACCCGGGTCGGCTACTGTACTTGCTGGTTCCTCTTCCACGTCAAACTCTATGTCATGCGGATTTTCACCTTCCTGCGTTACTGCTTCTTCCAGACGAATCAATAGGGCATCTTTTCCCCCAGTTGTGTCGAGATTCCGCTTACTGAGTTCTGCCTTTAGTTGAATTATAGTTAGTTTTCCCAATTTGCGACCCATTTTGCGCAACTAATTAACTCAACACAGAAATGTTTTTTTTTTTTTTTTTTTCTTGTGCAATTTCACACCACGGAAATAGTTATTCACAGAATAAGTTTTATCCCAGCTTCTGACACCAATGTAACATGCGAGCTACGGCTCGAGTAGATAAAACGATATTCTGTGAAATTTATTTCTTTATTTTCTAGTCTATAGAACAATTCAAGTTCACACTATACTATTCTTCGCAAATTCTTTTCTTACAAGGTCTCTTTCCTCTCAAATCACTTTATCTCCTTTCAATTACTTAATTCACAAATCCAAACTAATTACTTTTTCTTGTTTACTCTCCACTTTCAATTTATCACCAAATTACAACTTCGCCCATTATCACTTTTCCAATCTCTTCGCCACGGTTCTAAACCAACTGTCTCTTTTTTGATCGCCATCTGTCCTTATATAGCAGAAGTTTCTGATAGCCAGAAACTTCTAGCAAATTCTTCGACCACTGGAACAAGAGAAATAATTCTTGCAGTTATAATTCCCTTTTATCCGATATTATTCGTCTCTTTCGTTGACATGAGCTGTGGAGACTTCGTCCCAGACACGAACCTCGAATGAAAGGACAGTTCGAACCAAAATTCTGCCAGAATGGAAAGTCACTTCGGAATTTGCTGCATAGACATAGGAGCGTAGTTATTATTATGCTACAATATGTTAAAATACTAGCTCACGTCGAATACTGTTTGAAATGTTGAGATACAATCTTCTGCAGATAAACCCTTTAGGTTTCGAAGATCACTAAATACACATTGTAAGCACTTTTGTATAAATAAATAAATAAATTTCAAATGCCACACCGCACACCGTTTCTGGAAGCCCGAGTTACCTAAAGTGTACAGCAAATATGGACATATGCATATTAGGTACGTATAGATTCTAATCGACCACAGATACCGCAGTAGAGTTTGGTTTTCTCATCAAGGGTAACCAAACGTCCACTGTTGTAGAAAGCTTGTGTTTAGTTTTCGAAACCATTTGAATAAAAAATTTAGCAGATCAAGTCTTGAACCTCTGACAAACACTGCTAAAATTTACAAAAACAAAAAAAGGTAAATCGTTTCAATCAACGTGACTAGACAAATGTATCTATAAGACTCTTTTTGACTCTATGGCTGCATAGAAGTCTTACCACAGATCTTATCTTAAATCTTTTGTTTGACCTGCAAATAAGTATTTTGCTCCAAAAATACTCTATATAAATCATTTTCATTTAATCCCCCATAAATCAAAGAAAGTCCCAAAAATTCCCAGCACGTCTGTCTGTCTAATCTCAGCGCCATGGTAAAGCAGCACATTTTCACCTTGGATTACCCGCTAAAATGTAAGATCGCCATTGAACATTGCCTCCTCATTGTAATTAACCAACCATCGTGTGTGCGCGCTAACATATTACCTAATAAGTCCAAGAGTTCGGTTTTAATTTTGGGTATCTGTTGCTGCTGCTAGTATAGTGGCATTGAATGCTGTTCTGACTCTTATAGGAAGGTTTATAATGACAAAAAAACACTTTCGATCGATGGTGATCAGATTCACGTAGCCACTGCAACCGCAGATGTAGTTTATCTCGATGAGATTGAGTAAATGATGATGTTCATCGTATAGCGTGTGCGCTTTTGCGATTGATGGCCACTCTTACACAAAACCTGGACATCAAGTGAGAGAGAGAGTGAAAGTTCAAACCTTATTCCTACCATGTCGTCGCACCGGTTGCCGGTTGCGTCTAGACCATAGACAAAAACCGGACTAATATTTCAAAGGATCTTGTTGTTTTTTTTTTTTTTTTGCTTGTTGTGTGTATCATGTACTTGAGATGGAAATTTCTGCACTTTACTGGACACTCTACCTATATATGCACTTGATAATCGGGCTTTTTGCATAATTTTAATGGATTCCGTTTATGGATGCATGCATTTCCTGTGTCTGAGTTTATTGGTGTAATGGAGATGGGTTTGGTTTTTTGTTTTCAAAAGATCTTAGTCTGGTGATGATGATGATCGAGGACCTGTTCTGCTGTTAGTTTTATAAGTGGACATGTACATACAAGTATGTATGTATGTATTATACGAGTTCTTTGATTGCATTACTTTCTCAAATCAATTCTTAAATGGTCACAAACCATTTCACGCAGCGATGCGTGAGAAAGGTTGAAAAAAATGAGGAGAGTCGGTAGTAAGCAGAACGATTTTTACAGGGCATTTACGCTTTATATGTTTTGGTTACTTTTTGAATTAAGTTGAAGGAAGTTTATTTTTATTTTCTGGAAGCAGAGGTATTTGGACATTTTCACTAGTCCAAACGAACTATAGTCAGTAGGACTCATTTTCCATTCTTAATTTTGTAATATTTTAAAAAGATCTGTATTATAATTCTCAGTTCTCGTTCCACTTACTGAATAAGAAACTGAAACATAAGTCTCATCGATTTCTTCTCCTTTAAAAAAATAAATAGATATTGCAAACAATTAGGTCATGGCATGAAACAAATTAGCTAGATCTTTAGTACAGAATTCTCAATCGCGAAGTTAAAAAAAAATGAAAAAATATGGATCGAGTAAATGCCGGCCGATTCGACCTAGAGAATGAAAATAGTAGGAGTGATACCTAATGGTAGCTACATGTAAGTTAAAAAAGAAACAACAACATCGAAATGTGTATATTTTAAGCACCTAAACTCATTTGTTTAGAAATGTATGAACACAAATTACTTGGCCATTGGGTTAAATGTAAACAATGATTGACTGTGACGCTAAGCAGACAGGAAATAGTGTACGTTTATCTGCAGACTTGAAGTGTATGTGTATTAAGTTTCATAAAAGATTATAATGAGTAAATGTTAAAAACTGAAATGAAACATAAAGAACTGGATTTTCTTAAATTTATGGTCGTAGGTGAATTGGCAAAAGTAGAGAAGGTTTTGGAGGATTTTGTGTCTAATATTTTGTAGCTATGTTAGCCAGACCTAAATAATTCCATCTACACGTTGTGCCATTTGCGGCGGAAAGGAAAAATGTAAAATAACTTTTACAGTCACTTGGTGCCCCACAAAATCTTTAAAGCAATGTTCAATGTCAAGTTAGTCAATAACAACACTACGCTAGAAATTACGGGCATTGGATGTATAAGACCAAACAACTTTTCGATTGGAATACTCCTGCATGGATTGGATAATCACCCAGCGGATCATTATAAAATAATACGTCAAGTTTGGGTCTCGGTTTTATCAAGTTCAAGAATGATTCTTGACAGCATATACACTGCAGGCCAAAAGTTTGAGGCCTACCTAGGTAACTGACTTCATTCATGCATGGAGATTGAGTTTTATGAATTACATTGGGTTTTTTGTACTTAAATTTTCCACCTGAACAATACACAACACATTCAGATAATAAAAGTCGGATTTTTTACCAACTTTTTTGAACAGTGGGTGTTTTGTTTACAAATGTGGGAAAAACCGCTTTTGAAGTGTTTAGGTTTTTCATAATTATTAAATTTGATGACTTTTGGTTGTTGATTCAATACTTGTTTATGACTCCTCACATCAAAAGGGTTCTCCTCACATCAAAAGGGTTCAACATTTTTCGACCTAGATTGCAAGGGTTTTACATAAAAGCCACATAAGTCATACGAATTTATTTGAGTTATCAACTCGTTAAAAATGGGAAAAGTCGCGGAAACCACAATCGAGAAACGATCTGTAATCATCAATTACCGTTCTTAAAGAAGGCAAATCGCAGCGGGAAGTTGCTTCGCAGTTGAAGGTATCAAGATGCTGCGTTCAACGTACCATTGATCGACACGCTCAAACCGGAAGTCTTGAGGATAAACCACGGTTAGGACGCGCCGAAATAAATGAAACACGGAATAAACCTTGACAACGATCAAACAAAGAGAAAGACATTCTGGACTATTTTGGCAAGTTGTTGTTTGAAAACCCACAAAACAAGCAGAAAAGGTTAGAATGGGCCAAAAAGCATAAAGACTGGACGGAAGAAGATTTCAACAGAGTTTTAGGAGCGATGAATCCAAGTTCGAGGTATTTGGCACAAAACGGAGGGTTTTCGTTCGACGCAGCGCTGAACAAAAAATGCTACCAGACTGTGTGGTTCCTACCGTCAAGTTCTGCTATTATCTGGGGATGTTTCTTTTCAAGTGGATTGGGAGATTTGGCTCGAGTGATTGGGAAATGAATAAGGAGGCATACAAAACAATATTGGAAGAAAACGCTGTAACCTCTGGACTAAGATTAATTGGCGAAGGATTCGCATTTCAACAGGACAACGACCCCGACACGTCAAGACTTTGTCAAAACTACCTGAAACAGAGGGAAGATGAAGAAATCTTACAAATCATGATATGGCCATAGCAATCACCAAATTTTTACCCTATAGAGCTGTTGTGAAAGGAACTGGATAAAAGGGTCCGGGATCAATGCCCATCATCGGAATCTGCGTTGCGGAATATGCTATTGGGGCTTCTTTTTGAATATGAGTCAAGCAGCATAGAATAAGTGGACAAAATGTCAATAATAAATAAACTAAAATACACCAAAAAAAAAAAAGAACAAAAAAAAGTTTTATATTAGAGTTTAAGTGACTTAATAAAAACAACATCAAAAAATGGATACAGTAGTTGGCGGTGCTACGCATTAAGGTAGATAGTAATAAGATAGAATCAATTTTATTTCCATAATATATAGAAATACAAAGTATTAAGGTATGACCCTAAATGCAAGCTTTATTGGAAAGAGCATACTAAAATCGAAAGAATAGAATTTAACATTAAATGGCGAAAAATGGAATGGCTTTTAGGCAGGAAGTCATGGCTATCAATTAGTAACAAAATTCTTTTATATAAGCAAGCCCTAAAACCAGTGGGAAACTATAGCGCTCAACTCTGGGGATATGCCAGTCAAACTAATATTGTAGTCATCCAAAGCTTACAGAATATTGTGAATGCTTCATGGTAAAGGGTTACCAGATAGCAATGATAGTTTTTCCAATTGTTATGTTTCAGCAGCTGTCAAAGTTGCCAATAACATCCAGCTGTCAAAATATTCAGTAAGGTTTGCTTTTTATCGTTGAGGCAATTCGTCCCACCATGGAAAAGTTGAACGTGAGTACACTCTTTTGGACCTTAAGCCACCAATCAGACAGAGATCGGTGCGAAGTGAAAAAGACATAGCCGCCGTAGCGGCCAGTATCGAAGAAGACCCAGAAATGTCGATTCGGCGCCGATCAGCTGAATTAGGCATCGCCAGAGAGTCAACCAGGCTTATTTGGCGATTGGATTTGGGCCTACATCCATATAAGATTGTGCTGACACAAGAATTGAAGCCGGACACCATAGACAACGCCGTCAGTTTGCTAATTGGGCACTGGAAATGTTGGCCGGACATCCGGATTTTGACCAAAAAATCATTTTCTCGGACGAGGCCAATTTTTGGCTCAGCGGCTATGTCAACAAGCAAAATTGCCGTTATTGGAGCGACCACAATCCACAAGTGTTCGACCAAGCATCAATGCATCCACAAAGATTGACTGTTTGGTACGGTTTATGGCACGGCGGCATCATCGGACCTTATTTCTTTCGAAATGAGGAAGGAGTCACCGTTACCATCAATGGTCCACGGTATAGAGCGATGTTAACCGACTTTCTGTAGCCAGAGCTCGACAACATCGATATATCCGAGCTGTGGTTCCAACAAGATGGTGCTACATGCCATACAAGCGACGCAACGCTCGAAGTGGTGAAGGAGTAATTTGGCGACTGGGTCATCTCACGGCGAGCGTTCATCAATTGGCCGCCGCGATCATGTGACTTGACACCCCTCGATTATTTTCTCAGGAGGTATGTCAAGTCTTAGTCTACGCTAATAAGCCAACTACTTTGGACGAGCTCGAGGCAAACATTCGAGGCGCTATTGCCGGAATAACGCCGCACATATTGAACAGAGTCATCAAAAATTGGACCGACCGCTTGGAGCACTGCCAGCGAAACCGAGGCGGCCATTGTACCTTAAAAATAAAGCCAGAATCAATTTGATATCTCACACCGTTGTTTTATTTAAATTTCTTTTCCTATCGTTCTTATCTGGTCACCCATACATCAAAAACAGCTACCCCCATTGGGGCCTAAGGATTCCTACTATTTTTCAAGAGATTAACTCTAGGGCCAAAGCACACGAGAAAAGACTCCAGGAGCATGTTACCGAGGAAGCAACAATTCTGCTTAAAGTATATGGGCATTATTTGGTCTGAAGTTTTTCATTTTGCAGTACAAAACAAATCTAAGTCCACATAACGGATATGTACTTTTGTTCTGCTCTACAAATGAAAATAGGTTTGGATAGAGGTTTTTTACGCGCAATTGGCACTAAAAGAAAACTATTGCGCATTAAGGGATAGTCCTCCCACTGGAACGTGTGGCATGTGACTGAATTTGTTCTGATAACAAAGCCAGTCATTTTTTAAATTTTGGACTAATTAGGATAGTTTGCATTGTAGTGACGAAATGACAAATCTTCGGAGTATATCCATTGCGAAAGCTTACTCCCCAGTTATATGGACGCCACCCTTGGAGTTCACTCCAACGCCACCTGAGTTTCAACCCAACTACACCAATCTGTCTTTCTTTATGTCTCTTCCCATTTCCTCAAAACGCCCGTGTCCTAAAAAATTAGTATAATTAGTATAAGGGTATTCATTCCCCCTTTTCACACGTGCAAATTATATAAAAAAAAAAGATACCCACTACCTGTTTAAGGCCACGTATTACAGCGTCAATAGGGACGAGCTATACTGCACCATGTCTAGTTTTGGCATATTTATGATACTTAATTCATTCGCCTAGGCAGTATAACTATGGAGGACATTCATTGCTCCGTTAAGATCGGAAAGACAGCACTGAGAAGCGTTTTTTATTTTTATCTAAATTGATAATAAAGTCGATCGATTTGATTGACAAGCTATTTTCTGAAATCTTTTAAAAAAGGATCACTTAAAAGGCGGCACTATTTGTTAACTTCTAGTATTGGAAAAAGAGTTGAAGGTGCCAAAATCAGTATTTCCAAATTATTACCATTTTTATGAAAATAAAATCGATTCTACCTTATTAGCACCGTAATTGGCTGTTACGACACCTTGATCCAGTATTTGTCGGGGTGAGAGATAATGAACATGTCCAACGTATATGACATAATAAAATCTGATATACCACATGGTCTTATTTAATATTAACCACGTTGCTGCAATACCGACTTAAAACACGTTTTGAGCTATCACAAAAGTTCTATTGACCACTAATTTTAACTACATTTATATTCTTGCTTATGATCAATTAATTTTATTATATGTAAAATCTAATGAAAAAGTTTTCTTGAATAAAGTTTGTAAAAAAAATGCATATGTATTTTAAACAAAAATTTTAACATTTTCTGTGCGTCCAGAAAAAAATGCTTTTCTCAATGATTCCTGCATCTTTAGATTTATGTTAAAAAACAATTATCAAAATCTTTGTTCGAAAAAGTTTACAATATACCTATATTATATGCTGTTGGTTATTTATCTACAAGTAGAATTTTATATACTATTTTTTAAGGAAAAATACGCCTTTTCTATTCTCTGCTTTTTATCTAAAGAGAAAATTTGCATTAATTCACTATATTTTTACATATTTCACAGCATATGAGTATTCGTCAAGGCATCTGTGTGGCAAAAGCCACTTGAATAAATATTGAATCTCATTTTACATTTTATTTATTTAATTTTTATTATTACTCCGATCTTGACCAAGTTTTTATTTACAAACCGGTGTAACCCTGAGACTTATTTTTTTCTTATTCTAACATTTTCCATTTTTTAAAATCACACGCGAAAATAAAATCAAAATAAACACCACCTAATAAATATTCCACGCCTACAATTTTCAAACAAAAAATAGAAAATTGCGAATGATATAAAATTTTTACATCTTTCTTCTGCTAAATAGGAAAATTTGAATTATTAAAACCAAAATGACTTTTAAGTGTGCATAATGTTAATCACTAGGACAAAAATAGTACAAAATTAGACTTTCTGCGCAATAGTGAATATTATTGGCCCGTGCATTTTTCGGTATAAAAATGAGTTTAAAAATTATTTGTTTCTGACTGCATTAGTCCCACCTGAGAAGAGCGCATCCATTTGTTCTAAATTTGTCTGAGTCGCCTTCCGGCCTTTCTCTCTTGGGAATGATAGCGATGATGATGATGCAATTTATTTATATATCTCCGTGTAAATAAACAATGAAATTCTTTAGATATCACTGGTAAAGTTGTTGTTTATTATCTCTGAGGTTTGTGGTGTTGTAAATTAGATTCCATTCAAGTTGATGCGATTCGCACAGTGGGGGTGTAGGAAGGTGAAAATTCAAAAGTCGTTCAAAATTGGAGTGGATTTAATGTTGTTTTTTTATACGAGGCTTTGAACCTATAAATAGTTACCCACTCCCGGTTTTTCTTTTTCTGTATTCCTAATTATGAATAGTCATCAACTTAGAATACTTTGTTAAAACATGACTCAGGTGCCTAAAAATGGGGGACAATGATCGACTGAGTACTCTGAATCTTGAAATGTTTTCGTGCAGACATTTTTATTTGTTTGTTCACAACAAATAGTTTGAATTTTATGAAATTTCGGACATAACTAAAATAAATAGTGTGCTAAGTATCTAAATCAGAAAATAACTTTAAATTGTGGTATTCATTTGATGGTTCAGTCATTCCTTTTTCGCAATTCTAAAAATATATATATATTTTTTTTTATTAGAATATAACGACATTAAAAATATGTAATTTTTGATTAATGTCAAAAACTACTAGTGACTAACAGGACTTTTCTTCAGTTCTAATGTAATAAGTTCCTTCAATCATTTTGAGGCTCATAAATCACGTTATTAACAACATTATATACCATCAAAAACAATTTTGTGAACTTTATTTTTTACATGTCAATATTTGTAAATGTTTTATCAAAGCATCTCTCCTAAAAGATTTACATGATGCCTGTCAATCTTTAACATAAATAAACAACTAGATTTGTAATAATTACTGGTTTGTGAATAAAACTAAATATAAATTATGACTAAGTGTGTTTTTGAGTATTAAACCACTAAGCACTAGAAATACGGAATTGGAATTAGGTTGGCTGTGTCGATAATTATTGACACCTACGAAAAATAGAAACGCTTCTGCTTGTTTTTTTGATGACCTAAAACCAATTTGTGTTGCACGTTTTCTATAATGTAAAATATTTAGAAATTTTCTGGCGTAATTGCTAGAAAAACAAAATACTTTTTTGCAAGTGTCGGGACTGCTGCCAATTTCAGAATTTTTAAAATAATTAGTAAATTATATTAACTGTCAAAGGCGTTGCATAAAGAAATTTGATTCTAAAAAGACTTCACTGATGCATTAACTGGAGAATCTTCTGCTTGCCAAAATTGAATGTTCCACTTAGAAGAAGAACCACGGAAATGTAAACAGCTCAAATCATTTTTAATGACGTTATCTGCATGTTCAAGTATTCCAAATCAAAGTCAAATGCTTTATAAATTTTCCAGATTTCAAACGCGCACTCCGGAAACAATTTAAATTCGAAAGTGAAGTATTTGAGTATTTAAAGAAAAAATCTCAAATTCCCCAACTTTATTCAGAAAATATCCCAACAAATTTTGATTTTGCTTTTCGGTGTAAGTCAGTTAGGGTAGGTGACTCGCTTCGCTCGCGGCACAAGCTTTGAATTTCCAGTATTTAATTTTCAGGCAGTATGCGAATTTAAAGACAATTTTGTTCTAGGTAACACAGATAATATTCTTAATCGCAAAAATAAAACTGTAGGTACTTGCATCATCTGACGGACAAGTTACAGTGGGCCTATTCAGTTGCTTAAAGCGCTTCAATATTTCTGAAGCTATTTAAGCGGTAGCTCGCTCACTGAACACCATTTTTTATTTATCACTTATTTGCATCGCGTCATGAATTTTGAAAATTGAAAGAAAAAGTGCGCTTCATTGAAGCGGTAGCAGTAAGCATTTTCCATTTGCCATATTAAGTGCAATTTTCGATTTCAAACTAATATTGAGGCATTTTTACTTCAGTTCGTCACTAAGCAATTAGTACTTAAGCGATGCAATCCATTATAGAGTATTTGACAACTGAACCGGCCCTGTGTGTAATTTGTCCGTCTGGTAGACGTATAGACACTTCGCTTTTACAATGATTTGTATAAGTATTGCCAATATAATATTCCGCACACCTTGTATATGACTTTATGTTCCGTTTGTACTATTGTAGTAGAAGTATTGATTGTGTTCGATGTCGTACTGATTATTTAAAGATTTTTTTTAGAAATGATAAATAGTCCGTGGTGAGTGATGCTTCCTACTGTTAAAAAAATATCTGGAAACATTTAATTAGTGATTATTTTCTTCTTTTATTCAAACTGCTTTACAACCAAAATGTGCGAAATAAATTGATTACTCATCTAAGATAAAAGAAAATTCAAAAATATGTGTATGTACATATAAAACTTTTGTTTATAGAAGAAAACTATTAATATTTTACTTGAATGCATTCAAAATTAATTTCTTTAAAATAAAAACCCATAACTCATTGTTTATCTTTAGATTTTCCATGATTTGGAAGGCATTTTCTAATATGCGACTAAAAGAATTAAATATTGTTTACTTAATTCGTCAGATATAAGTCAAAATAAAATGTTCCAAAAAAGAGGGATATTTCTTAGAAAAACATGTTTACGCGAGTTTTTTTTTTTTTTTGTAAATTAATCATTTAAACAATCGATATTGATTATTTAGACTATCAAGGATATTATTATACTCATACAAAATTTAAGATTCCAAAATATAGCAAAAATAAAATCGATTTGGAACAGATCACATACTCGTAATACTATACTCCTCATTTGTTTTTTTGTTTTTTTCAGCAAAGCCCCATTCAGAAAGTCGTGAAATTTTCGATTTTCGATTCAGATAGAACTTTATGTTGCTAAAAAGGTGTTACTTCTGTAATTTCTGAGAGACTGTTTCAGTAAACTATTTTAATTTTCAAGTAGTCGCCGCATACAAGGTTGCCGATTAATCAGAAACTTTTCCATTTGTTTTCCATTTTTTAGTGCTTCTGAAGTAGGTTTTTTGTTTTTTTGTAATTTTCAATTGTTTAATCTTATTTCTAAACGTGAAGACTATTACTTACAAAAGTTTTTTATTTCAACAACTTAAGCTACTGAAGAGATATTTATGGTATCACGTTACAACTAACGTCTCAGCAGGCACGAGAGCACTTATGGATTAATGACTTCTCCCACGTACTTGCACTTATATTCTAGTTATTTCCATTTGAAATTTAAATAAAATCGATAAAATATAAACATATATATAATTTTTTTTTTTCATGTTCACCATAATCTTTTATATGTATGTATGTGAAATATTGACGGGAAATAGTCAAAAACTCGGTACGTCATCTATTAGCGTATGTCCGCCGTAGCTTAAATATAAAATTTGAATAAAATCGTTAGAGCCGATTTCCAGAAATTAAAATTTTTTCGAAATTGGGCATTAGAAAAGTGTGATCCTACAGACAATAGATATGTAGATATCATATACAGATATCTTGAGATCGAACATTTTCAGGAAACCAATACTTGTCCTTATAGGTACAAGTAAAAAATCGATGGGTTTAGTATTTCTCGTCACAGACGACAGGTGTAAACTCACGATGCATGTTGCAAGAAAATAGAAACGAATTTTTGGTGTAGCGGTTAGAGAACTTTAGATTTCATTCGATTCTTAATGGCAATCTAGCCGCCAACAGGCTACCACGATGTGAAGGAAAAATGTTTGTCCCCTGTTGGTGCTTGAACTTACAACTTCCAGCGTAACAAGCCAACACATTACCCACTATAACACGACACTGACTACTGTAGCTTATTTAAGAATTGGTCATTGCATTTCAATTTAAAATTACAAATATTGTTAATAAAAGGGCGCAGCTGGTTGCACATACAGAGACGGACATAATTATTCACACATAGACGTATTCTCTAGTAAAATCTTTAGCAAATTAAGAGTAAATCAGATTTTTCTTTTCTATTGAAATTTATTTATTCATTACAATCTTGTTCAGTTATTGATAATAAAACAACTTTAATTTTGTTAGCTTAGTCAAGAGAAATAAACAAAAGAAGTGGGTAACTGCCTTTTTTATCATGGACAAAATTATTCACACACTTGCAACTTTTAATGTTAACGTTAAACTTTTTTGTATGGCAACATCAGAAGTCTTCTTGAAATATGGAAGAGTGACGTAGTCATTGGGACAGTCGTAAAAAGACACCGATTCACGATTTGCAGCATCATAAAACTTTTCAAAGACTCGCTGAACCTAGGAAGTATAGTGAACGTCCACGAAAGCTGACCGCAAATGAAGAAAGACTTGCGTAGAACTCTGCATCGTGCTGGTTACGTCGTTACAAGTCCAGAGTGGTAAGGAAGAAACCTCTAATAAGCAAGGCAAATTAAAAGAAGAGGTTAGAATCACAAAAAGTTACAAAGATAAGCCTATAGCTTTCTGGGCCAATGTACGAGTACTCTCTCAGATGAAAGCAAGTTTAACATATTTCATTCAGATGGGATAATAAGAGTATGGAGAAAGCCGAAATAGACGGCCAAGCACGGGGGCGGGAGGATTATGGTATGGGGCTGTATGGCAGCAAGTGGTGTAGGCATCTTGGTGTTCATTGACATTATAAAAGAAAACCTTCGCGAGAGTGTGCAGAAATTTAATCTTGGTAACAGTTTATTTTTCCAACAGGATAATGATAACAAATACTCTGCTGACATAGTGCGTATGTGGATCATTTACCATGTTCCCCATATTCTTTATTATCAATAACTGAAAAAGGTTGTAATGAATAAATAAATGTCATTAAAAAAGAAAAATTTTATTTACTTTTAATTTGCTAACGATTTTACTAGAGAATATGCCTACATGTGAATAATTATGTCCGTCTCTGTACATGTTTTTAAGTACTGCTCGTTCGTAAATAGTTCAAATTTAAAATTTAGACAACATCGATAAGAAGCTTCGAAATTTAAACTTTCGAGTAATGTATATCCGATATATGACTGAAAACGAATTGAAATAATCAATATGAACAAGTGTTTGTAGTTGTATATATAAAAGTTAGGAACAGTGAGGGTGTTCTAAGAGGTTTTCGGTTATGTACTGTCAAAGTCAAAGTCAAGATAGGATGTACCTTTTGCAATGGAGTAAACTGTTTAAATCATCATTAGTAAAGACAATTTACTTCAAAGAATGTCATGTGTCAATGTCAATGTGTTTATGTCATGTAATATGAACGCGTTCTTAAAAACATATGACTTAAAGTGCCTAATTTGATTTATTTATATCAAAATGATTACCAGTGGTGATTTCTTTTTCAGTAGGATATTCACGTTTCTAGAGTCGAAGGCGACTGAAATTGGTGCATCGCATAAGATTGTCATCACCTTTTAGCTACCCTAAAGAAACGAGGCCTAAATTATCAGGTGATGTTCTCAATCTAAATGATTAGTGAAGCTAACGCACGGGTATTTAAAAACCCGGCGCATGGGTGAAACTTAATGACATTAAGAAATGTAGAGCAATTATTTTATTAGAAACGGAGGGGCTCATCAAAGACATTCTATGATACCATTCCAGTCTTTTTCATCCCAAAATGTAATGCCAAAAATTTAAAGTAAAAATAAAATATAATTTAGAACTTAAAATCCACATGATTTCAGCAGCTCGTAGCACATAACCAAATTTTATTTCACATTTATTCACGAGCTCTTTGCAACATCTTCCCAAATCCCTAAAAATACATCTTGCCTACTTGTCCCCGCTTAGTTTGAATATTAGGTCTCGTAACCAAACCATAACCAAAAATTTGATTTTTTTTCACGAAATCTAGATTCTCAAAAGTTATAATTTTGGTCTGTTTCTCGTTGCATTTCGATACGAAAGAAAAAATATTTAATCGTTGCTGAAATTTCTAACAGTAATCATTTGACTGGAATAAATCACGAAAAAAGTTTATTTTCCAAATTGAAAAATGAGTATAAATTTATTTTAAACTTTATTTTCCATCGGAACGGATTTCATTTTAATGCGTTTTTTTAATTCCTCAGTGTTTATAACAGCACAAGAATTAAAAAGATAAGTTAACGCCTGTTGTTGGTTCTAATTAATTGGATTTTTTTTTCTATAAAAATATCACAAATGTAAAATCTAAATTTAGCGTTAGACTAAGCATTGCCATCAACAGTGGCAGTCATTTGAATTGTCATCGGATGATCTTAAATTTAATATAAAACAAATTTATAAGAAAAAACTTTCTTTGATTAATGACCGGGGAAGTCTGAATGTTTTTTTTATTATTAGCTTTGATGTGCATTTTTTTTTTCTCTCGAACCGCCTTTGTTTAAAAGTGGGGACAGATCGGCTAGAGATACATTCGATTTCGCAAAAATTTAAATTTAAAAAAGACACGTTTCAAAATTGGTTTTATATATAAATTTTTATCTAGATTTCAAACTTACCTAGCTGAATCCATGTCGTTGGAGTTGTATGAGAGAAAGTTACTATTTAGTGTGAGATGGAAAAATGAAAATCCTTAAACTACTTTTTCACTGATAATCCAACAGAAAAATGTGCAAATTGTGTAATATTTTTTTTTTTTTAACTTTAAATTTAAATTAAATTCTCAACACACTTTCTTTGATCAAATTATATATATTTCTTTCGCAAAATCACTTGAAAACTTAAAAAAGAAAACATATAACACATAAAAATAAATAAATTAGAGTTGGTAATCCTTCGACAAGTTAGAGATGGTGTACTTTTTAGAAAAAAAGTAATTCGAACGTTGGTGCAGCAATGGTAGTTGATTTAGTATTTCAATAAATTTTTGTTTGTTGTACTTTATAATATGTTTAAAAAAATTCGTTTTTAACCTCCCAATACGAGGCGAAATATTTGCATTTTTCTTATAAAACTAAAATTCAATATTTCATTTAGTTTTTGTGTATTTTAAAACGACGCGTTCTGTAGCCCAACTCGCACTGATCGCGCAAAAAAATGTTTTTCATCATCAGCGCGCAATGTAGCCTGAGTTTTTTCTATTTTTTTTTTATTGGACTTTATTTTTCGGTTACGAATTTTCTTTTTTTTTTTTTCTTTTTTGAAAATAGTGTGAGAGATAAATGTGTACCTCACGGATACAAAGGCAAAATTAGTTTTTCGTTTTTTACAGAAAAATTTTCATGTACGGATTTGTTGATGCTATTCCTTTACTCTTTGTAGATACGTATCTGTCTATTGTATTATTTAATCTATAAGATCCGTTTGAAGAGTAGGAAGGGTGTAGGAGAAAGAGAGGTAGAATTCGAAATCGTGTGGTTTTTGTGTAAACGAAAATAAACAGGATTTTGGGGATTTAAAGGTGCACCTGCTGAAGCACTTTTGTCAATGGGTTTTTTTTTTTGTTTTTTGAGGAAATGCAGACGGTTTTCTGGAAGTTTGTGATTTTGAAAATGGTACCCATACGCCCTGTGTAACAAGAAATTGAAAATTGGACATTCAGGATATCAATAATTTGTCTCTATTGCTATAGGATATAACGATATTGATCAATACTGAAATACTCGGGATAAAATAAATTCAATAGAGTGATCAAAGATAATATGATTGTTATCCTCTTGGATTCCCAAAATGTCTTGCACCAAGTATTCAGACGGAGCTGGAGAAAAAAGAAAGAATAGTAGAGCGATTTATTTATAGTTGCAGTCACTTCTAAATGTTGGGCAGTTTGAAAATGGTTGAGAACAAGTGCAAATTTTAAGTCGTGTATTTTTTATTATTCCAATTTTTGTGTAGATATCTTTACATATCGATGTTTTACGAATAGTACTCAAATGTACAATGCCTGCTAAAATACTATTACTATTTCATCGATTGTTGAAACTTTTCCAGAGAAAAAAACTATTCAACAGTTCTTGCATTAGAAGAGAAGTGGGTGTGGTTGGCGTTTATAATAAGATATCAATATTAAAACTTCATCAACACTGTAAATAGCTTTTGAAAAGCAAAATTTTATTTTCTAAGGAATAGTGGGCACTGATTGAAAATCTTATTGAGGTCAACCTCAATTTTAAATGTTTCGTACCGAATCGGTAAAACATAACAATTTTGGATTCAGCATCGTTTGAACCGTTTAACATAGAGAGCTGACATTTTACATAGTATGAGACAAACCGAAAATAATCAGGAAAAGAATTTATAATATTTTTTTTTTTTTTGTTGTGGGCATACGCAGGAATAAGTGCAGTTTAACGGCTCATGATTTTTTTTTTTTTTTTTTTCTGATCCCCGTAGTTCTGACTACTGTTTACGAAATTTAAATTAAAATCTGCGAAAATAAGTAGTTTTGAGTTATAGCCGCTTAAGGTTTACATGTAGTACTCTTAATGCATAATACTCGTAACACTAGTAGGAAATGCGAAAATTACATACATATTTTACAAATAATTGATTTTTAAAATGGTAAATATACCAATAACTGCGACCTCTCAATTTCATTTGAAGTGGGTGGCTTATTAAAGTTTTTGTAATATTTGTTGAATGAATAAAATCTAATCTAACATAATCTAATCACTCTTAAACTCCATCAGAATGCCTTTTCGGGCCATAGGATAAATCAACTTTAGCGGCTGCGATAGATTTTTTTTAAATCGAACTGCTTTTTGACATTGATTACAAATCTGCAAAGTAATTTGTGGGACCGAATAGATTTTTAGGTCATAGCAGTTTAAAATTTAAAAATAGTGCGTTTGTTTAGTAAAAACGCATTGGTAACATTACCAAAAATCGCGTATTTTGAAGCATTATCAATTCCAAATCTCTCCTCATACATTCATCCGAAATGTTTTTTTTACCACCGCATTTTTAACGCACGTCAATTTCAGGATGGGTGACTCGCTTCGCTCGCGGCGAGGATTTTAAACTCTACGGTATGTCTCTTTCGGCTGCACTCGCTTTACGTTAAAGTAGTCCACGTCAGATTTTGATCATTCAGGCTTTATCCTGTGTTCTATACTAAATTTTGGGGCTCTACTTATCATAGCAGTATGTATTTCCATAAAACAGAGGTACGTCCAGTTGGAGGTGGGTGGCTCGTTTCACTCGCTGCAGAGGTTCTAAACTCTACGGTATGTTTTTTCCAAGTGTTGCCATACTTTGAACGTCTTGCCTTACTTTGAACGTATTTTCCGGAGCGTGCAGGGGAAAATCCTGCATCCAACAAAAAATAAAATGCACGTCGGGGTCACACGCTCTTGCACCTATGTATGTACATGCACTTACATATACATACGAATTAATGTTGTTTATCTGCAAATCATTCGGAAAACATTTTTGAATTTGTTTGCAATTTTCCTTATTTAGATTTAACAATAAATTAAAGAAAACATGGTAATAGAAATGAATTGACGTTTTCAGAAAATGAAAGGGCTGCTTATACCCTTTCAAATAAGTCAACACTTATCAATTTTTAACAAGATTTAAAGAAGATAGGGGTATTTTTTTGTATTCGATGCACAAATGCATACTCTAAAAATGTAAATGGCTGTAGTGCATTTTCGAACACCGCTGTAGTAAATTTTGTTTCATGAAACTGATTCAGCTGCATGACTTAATTATTACATATATGGTTACAATTACTGGGACACCCTGTATATATGTATATATAATATTTTTTAAAATCCGTTAAGAATGTACAAATTTATTTTGCATTACTTTGCGTAATGTGAAATATTGTTTAGATATTGATTTTTTGAAAAAAACAAAAGCCATTTAGGCTGCAGTCGACTGTGCATCCACACAGATGGGTCGACAGACACAACTGAAAACCCGCTGTTTATAATAGTAAACAAAATTGATCAAAATCTCGAGACCGAAAATTGCAAGTAAAAAGTTTCATCAAGCCTGCCACCGAACAAAAACAAAAATCTTTTTATTTCCACCCAAAAATGGTCGATTTTCAGATTTTGATCAATTCTAGTATTACTAGTTTATTAAACTTTGTCATACTCGTATAAGCAATATTTGACATATTCAAAGACATGGCATAGAAGTTTTCAAAAATTGTCAAAGGTTCAAGTACGTTATTTTTTAAATCAATTTTGATTTCGTTTCTCTTTCACAATCGAGTGGCTGTTGCTTGAATCTGTACCGATTTTTCTAAATGCCCATGCTATAATTCTAAAGTGAGACGTCTAAATACACAGGGCATTTGATCGCCAGAATCCTCCCCACTTGCAACTTTTAAATAAATTGGATAAAATATTTCCAATACTAAATTTCCAGAACTGAATATTATGTATATATGTATACATACCATTTATTTAAGATAGGATGAGTGAGTGAATTAATTATACAATTACAGAATAAATGTATTAAAAACTTTTTGATCACCATTTTTGGAGATAGTGCTAAATTTGTCCATCCCCACTCCGTTCCTATGAAAATAAAAACAAACAAAAAATTACATAAAAATTTAAAAGCAGAACAAGAAAAAGCATTTTCGGCTAATTTTAAGCAAACTCAACTTTCAATACGAAAATCGTTTTCGTTCAACCGTCCATTTGTACACATTCGGACCAATATTGGCACACACATATGTAGAGACACAACGGTCGCACTTTTTGAGCCATTGCCAAATTTACCACAAATCTTTCTCAAAAAAAAAAATCATCTGCTGCTGCTGTTGGAATATCGTCAGCGATATATACACGGGGCAGCAATCGAATGCCCGTGATCCGTTCGCGTTTCGTGCATTCAAACCCCGTCCTACTCCACCCCGTTTTTAAAATTGCGTTCCTCGGCCTTTGGTGTTCGGACAAACATTTTTTTATTTTTATTTCTAATTTAGACACATGTGTGATTTTATGTTTTTTATTTAAACGAATTGTTGTTGATTTATCTAAAATCCCACTGTTTGAGGATATAGAGAAAAACGCACACATTACGTGGGGTTTATCTATCTAAGCGACGACGACGGGTGAAGGAGATATGATTTTTTTTATTTAATATTTCAGAAAACATAAAAATTGAGCAAAGTGTGTGGGCTAGTATAATGCTACTGTTTGACACTTGCCGCACGTTTTGATTATATTTCATATGTAGGATGATAGGGCGTATGATTTTTATTATTGTTTTGATAGCTTCAGAGTGTGCAGGAAAAAATCCTTCGGTTTTTTCTTAAATGCAGTCTTTTACTCTGTATTTATTGATTTAATTTTAGTATTTATTGCTTATGCTTTACTTGAACATTCCCCGTAGAAACAAAAAGAAAAAAAAAACAATTGTCTAAGAATTTGGCCAAGAGACAAAAAAAAAAAAAAACATTTTAGACCTTAACACATATGGAGATACATTCCACCGACAACGATTTAAATTACAAATAAGTGCGTCGACAGAGAGGGAAAGAAAATCCATTAATAGTTTCTTTTTAGAATTTGTAAACGCAAATTAACCCCTAGCGGTTTAAGGTGTAATGTAAGTACTTTCAAGATCAACAACGGATAAATTTTGTAAAATGATATTTTGAGTCAATCATAAATCAAACACCTTCAGTGAGCGTCTGCTGCACGCGCAGATGGTAGACAGGACGAAGAGTATTTTCAAAAAACAGCTAATAGGTAAAGTACCGTTCTACGGATTTTCCGCGAAAACCCTGGTACGCCTCCTGAAAACATATGTATATGTACATACATATATATGTAAAGGGTTTTTCAATAAGAACATAACAATTTTGTATTTAAATAAAACACAGAATAGTTGAGATATTGGGCTGAAATTTATTCCAGGAATTCGATCTCGTTCACATGTCCACCGCGAGCTCGTTTGCAGCGATCGATTCTTTGGAACCATTTTTCCACCACTCTTCCACACATATCGGCCGACGTTGGCAATTTCGCGTCCAATATTGTTCCTGAGCTCCACTAACGTTGTTGGCTTATTGGCATAAAACCAACGACTTAACTTAATCACATATCATTGATGTCAAGTCCATCCAATTCTGGCCAAAAATAGTATTCCAACATGGCACGATAGCGAATTCCATTGGCCGTAACATGGCGAGCATTTTCATCGACGAAAAAATATGATCCTATCACACCTCCGGCATGAAACCCAAACCACACGGTCACTTTTTGTGGATGCAATGAAATCTCTTGGGTTTGTTGCTGTCCAATAACGCATATTTTGCTTATTGACAAAGCCATTAAGCCAAAAATGAGCTTCATCGCTGAAGATGATTTTTCGAAGAAATTCAGGATATTCTTCAAACTTTTGCAGAGCCCAATCGGAGAAGTTTCGGCGCTTCAAATGATCAAGAGGCTTCAGTTCTTGAGTTAATTTGATCTTGTAAGGGTGTAGGCCAAAATCTTTACGCAAAATTCACCACAATATGGACTGAGAGATTCCCAATTCCTGTGAACGGCATGGAATCGACTGATTTGGCTCATTTTGAACTGAAGCTTTTACGGCTGCGACATTTTCGGAACTTCGACCGGTGCGTTGTCTCACTGGCACAGGAACATTCAATAGTAAATATGTTGACTCGAATTTATCCATTATAGCATGTACAACCTGTCTTGTGGGACGATTATTACGACCGATAATTGGGGTAAGCGCTCTTAAAATTGCGACCACCGACTCAGAATTCCGGTAGTAATTTTTAATAATTTCCAAACGTTGCCCGTTCGTGAGCTTCACCATGATAAAAAAGTAAACCTTGGCTGACGTTTTGACATTGACAGATCATAAAAAAAGTTTAAGAGTGCGTTTGTATTAAAATACAATTGTTATGTCGCTATTGAAAAACCCTTTACATACATATGTAACAAAATCGTTTTTAAGAAAATCTTCTTTTTTTTTTTTCAAATTGTGAAGTTGAAATGACAATTACGATTTCACCTCGAATTGTGGTCCTATGAACCCCAGATGAGTAGTTTGAACAAAATCCATCCAGCAATTTAGGCTGCAGTCGATGGGACATACATACACGCAGGCAGACAGACAGAATTGAGAGACCCACTCTTTTGAGATTCTCTATTATAGAAATGTCAAGTTTGATCAAAATCTCGACATCGAAAATGTTCAGGAAACTAATGCTTGCCCTTACAGGTGCAAGTAAAAAAGGAAAAATCTTAAAATAATCTGGCGAGCAAAAGCCGGGTATTGTAGTGGACAACATCTTACCAAAAATATATATAGACTATGCTGACGACGTTAGCTTCCGTTCATATAGTATAATGGACTTGCGAATATGGTTCCTACCTTGGAACCTGCCGCAAGCCAAGTGGGGCTGGCTCTGAGTCTTTTAAACTGCAACAGTTGACAAGTTTCTTTATTAAGGATATATTTTTCTCTCGGTGGATGATGGCACAGAATGAAGAAAACAAAATCTGCGTTGAGTAAATTACTAAAAACAATATTTACAATTACCATACAAAATCTATGCTTCGAATTCTTCACTCAAATGTATAGGTAGAATCAATCAGTACAACTGCATGTATGTATGTAGTGTCGTAGTGCCGTATTTACCTACGCAGAATAAACAGTTGCTTAGAGCGGCACATTTTTGGGGCGGCAACAAAAACTCAATTTTACGATTAACGATTCGGGATGGCTGGATGTAAAACGTGTGAATAAAATGGTTGTGCAAAGTAACTATATTTCAAGAAGTACAATGTACAAGGAAGAGTGAAGAAACGACTCTGTTCGACATACATACCTATATACATAATTCGTCAGCTACTACAGTACAAATTTGAAGAAATCAATCATACACCGTACGGATCTGGCTTCCAGTAATTTTTTATATTCCCAAATTTAATTTATATGGAAAACGATTTATCGATCATGAATCATTAAAGAAGGCAATTAATGAACATTTTAAATAAAACATACAAACAAATGTTTACGGATAAAATATTAGGACCAATATAATAACAATTCAATAACTTTTCAACAAACTTTTTTACATTGTATTGTTTTTAACATTATGAAAAGAAAAATTAATCATTACAAAATAAAGTAAACAATTCAGTTAAAAAAAATGGTTTGAAAACAAACATAAAGAAAGGACATAATAATAGGACCACTTTATAAAAAGTATACGGAAGCATGACCTCCTCTAATATATTTGCGTACATATGCTGATTGGACTTACATGAAAAACCTTCCCAAACCGAAATGTTTCCGCCTTTATGCTTGAAACTTTTGCTGGTATTGTGGGGCTGGTTTGCTGCATTTTCTGAACGCCTGACCCATCTCTTGCCATCCGGTCCCACCAAATTTAGCTTTGTATCATCGGACCAAAGAATATTTCGCTACTTTCTTTTTCGTTTTCTGGGACTACACATTCCACATGTTCTTTGACGAATTGTAAATGGTTTTTTCTGTGCCTTTGGGTAAGGAGTGGTACCTCTCGGTGACTTCTTCCAAAGTGATGTTGTTTTTCGATTTTTCTACATTCTGTACGGGAACAAACGGTCATGTCCAGCTCACGCTTAGTGTGTGCAACCGACTTAAAGGAGTCTCTCTTGAACAGGCGTTTGACTTGGGTGTCATCTTTGAGCGACCCCTTTGAATTTGGGGATTTTGGTGGGTATAAGGCATTAAACAAAGATACTTTTTATCTTCCTATGAGCCTGGACGCCACCTGCTACTACTTTACTTCCCGTGTGAGCTTTAGTATCAAATTTTCTCGATTGTAGAGCAGTGCACGCCGCGACCATCTAACACAATTGTTTGTTTGTACTTGCAGCACAAAATACAAAGAAAGGTAATTCATGGCAACTAAAAAAATTGAGCACAAGTAGCATGGTCATATTCTTTTGTCCGCACGCTTTTGCAATCTCTTCGAGTTTGTTCAAATTATTCTTAACATTGTTATGTTTATTTGTTCTCTTCTGTACTTTAAACAGAGTATCCAGACAAGCGTTACTGCAGCTTTGATTTTAAATTAAAAGTTGGTCAGTTTTTCCCTACTGGTCTTATTGCTTTGTCTGTAACAGTATACTGAGAATATATTGAGTGCCCCTTGTATACTCGTATGTATGGTATATGCAAATTTGAAGAAACAATTTTACAAAATCGTGTACCTACATACATGTCTTAAAAAACCGCTCTCCGATTGGCACAAAATTGGAATGCTTTGGTTGCTCTCCATGTCCATGTTATTACCTGTCCATAAATCTGGTTCAAGGCAAGAGGTATCAAATTACCGCCCGATCTGCAAAATCTCTACCATTCTCACCTGTTTTCAATAGAGTTATTTCTCCCTGTCAGCATGGTTTTGTTACTGGTAGATCTACTGGCACGAATTTAACAATTTTTTGCAATTCTGTTTTGAATGGCTTCGAGAATGGTTTACAATACGATGTCATATACACAGATTTTTCTAAGGCATTCGACAGTAGCCACTTTGGCCCTTTGCTATTTCTCCTTCTTATAAATGATATTCCTGATATAATCTTAAATTCAGAATGTCTTATGTATGCCGACGACTTAAAAATATGTCGACCAATTAAATCTGAGCAAGATTGTCTTCTTCTGCAAGAAGATCTTCAGAGATTAGCAGTTTGGTGTAGTAAGAATTTTTTATATTTGAATGTTTCGAAATGCCAAAGCCTTATCTACTGTCGTAACCTCTCCCCTGTTTGTTTTATATATAAGATTGGTAATATGCCCTTGTCTATTATTTCTTCTAAAAAAGATCTTGATGTCATTTTTGGTAAGGTAACTCAATGCTCGGTTTTGTTTTACGAAATTCAAAGGATTTTTCTGATCCTCATACACTAAAATGTCTCTTTTTTTTCATTCGTAAGGTCTAGAGTACTGTAGTGTAGTCTGGAACCCTTTTTACGAACTTTACGCCTTAAGGATAGAGAATATTCAAAAAAGATTTACTAGAGTAGCTATTCGGGGACTCCGCTGGTAGTATATAGATATGCCTTCATATGACACTCGATGTAAATTATTTGAAATTCAACCACTCTACACTAGAAGAAAGTACTTTTCGATTTTGTTCATCCGTGACATAGTTAATAATCATATTGATTGCCCCTATCTTTTGTCTCTAATTGGATTTTATGCTCCTGCGAGAGCACTTAGAAATCGTTTTTTGTTTTATGTTCCTTTTCATAGAGTAAACTATGGTATTAATGAACCTATAAGTAGATGTTTAAGAGAAGCAAACACTATTTGTAACTTATTAAATTTTGATGAAAATCGTGATACATTTAAAATAATTTATTATTAACTCTAAATTGCCTTGGTGGTAGTTAATAGGTATTTATTTTTGTTTTAAGTAATCCTTAGAGTACACAATAATGTAACTCAGCTCGATGAAATGATTAAATAAATAGAATAGAATAGAATAAAAAGTTTTATTCGCAATTGTAGATAGTGGACGAACGCATGATTTGGAAGTAAAACACAGAATTTTAATCCAACTTCATTCAGGTTAATAGTTTACAAAAAGAATCATTTGAATTGATGCATTATTCCACAAATGATCGTCAACGAAAAAACATGGTTACAAAATTTTTCAAAATATTGCTTGACAGAGTATGACATAGTATGTAAACATAATTCGACAGCAAAATTTCTGATTCGAAGACACATTGCAAGAGCAATGAGTTCGACGAACAACCTGATCTCCGGGGCTTATTGCCCCAATTACGAGTATCACGGGAAAGTGCGCCTTAACGGCTTTGTTCCCCCACGTTGCTAGGACAGCTGTGGATAGGCGACTCAACTACGACAGAGAAGTTGCACACAGCAGTGTGGAGCGTCTCCGATTTAGTAGGGCAGTATCGGGTCGCGATATTGAGGATGTACGGACATTTCTGGTGGCTAGCCGAAAGAGAGGAATCTCCTTCGTCGTTTCCCCATAATCCAGGGTTGCCTGTTTGAAGTTTAAGGTTGGCTGTACTTTGCCCATGGCCGACTTACATAGTTTAGGTTTAGATAAAGCAGCACTTGGATAGAAGAAAAAATAAAAATAAAAACACAAATAAAAGCAAAAAAAAAAAATTACGTATAGAATTACGTAAAGTAGAGTAAAACAGGTTAATTTAGAATAAAGAAGTTTAAGATTTAGTTTAAGGTAGATTTTTAAGTTTTATATATAAGAACAATAAAAAAAATAAGTTCAGTTACTAAGTTTTTTCAATTCTTTAAAATTTTTTCTTAGTATAAATCGATAATAGAACAATAAAATAAATAAAAAAAGTTTAGGACGTTACGTCGAAAGACGTAGTTTTAAGTATTAGATTTAGCTTAGAGCGCCCGCATAGGGCCAGTGAGTTAGAAGAAGATAGTTAAGTTAGTTAAGCTAGTTTTAAGCGTTTTATATCTAGCTATAAGTTTAATGAATTACCAATAAAAATGCACTAAAAATTAAATGATGCGAACAGCAAAATTTCGATTCGCCATAATAGCAAATACTCTCATACACTCGTTTAAAAAGGTGCGTTTTTGTACAAGTCATCGTGAATCAAAATTATCTATGTATATATGATAGTATTTTCAAAACCGCAAATTCGATTTATACCAAGATCAACAGTCCTAGTTTAGATGAACAATCTGAAAAAGGAATCATTCTAATCGGTGAATTTTTGTAGAAGTTATCATGAACGAAAAAAGCAATAGACAATGCCATAGGCAGACTTACGTACAGACAGACAAACATACACACAGACACCATAAGACGAAGAACCCAAATGCCAATATTTTGAACAACTTAACTTTATTTCATTTCCAGTCCAGCTATGTGATGTTTGAGAAAGGCCTTATTTTAAGCAGAGATCCTCAAAATTAAGCCGCAATAACAATAACATGAAATCAACGCAAACAGGGAGTAAGATTGCTATCAACTACAATTGCTGTCGTCAAAGAGTAAATCTATTTGAAGAAACTGGTCAGACCACGAGCTGAATATATTTTTTTTTTTTTATTAAAATCATGACGCAGGCAGACCTAGAGAGATTTCACGTCAGAAACAAATCTAAGGCAAGTGCAAAGTGTGCAAAATAGTTCTTAGCCATACATATATTAACTGCTGGTAAAGATCGTTTATAGACACAATATACACTACCGCTCATAAGAATAAGACCACCAATAAGTTCTATGAAAAGAAACAGTAAACTCTTTATTTTTTCCCTTATTTTTATTTACACACTACACTATATAGATACATTTTAAATAGTATTTCATTGAAATTAGGAAACACAAATGAACAAAATAAATTACTTCTAAAAAAACTTGAACTCGAAGTTTTATAACACCTTTAACAAGTAAGTCTGGTCTTGTTCAGAAGATTCCTGGTGATGAAGAAGACATTTGACGAACCTCTCTGTCCCATAAAAGTTCAATTGGTTTTAAATCTGTTAATTAGTAACCACAATCCAGTTATATTCCTGCTTAGTAGTTTTCTTAGACGTCCACTACTCGGTCTGGAATCACTGCTTCCGGTTTGACGAAATCGCTTGATAGTATAATGGACACCAGATTTAGAAATAATAAGTTCTTGGGAGATATCTCTTTCGGATTTATCCATTTCATGAAGACAGATAATTTGACTTCGTATTTCAATTGATATTTGCTTCGAACGACCATTATTTTATTTTTTCTTGTTTTTTAGCCTTTCACTTTGAAAAATGATAAGCAAGATTATATATAATATTGTGAAAAGTACTATCATTAAAAATTGGGAATAGCTCACAATTCATTATTGCTTCAATTTTAAAAAATTGTTGGAAAAAATCCTTACACTTTGAAACCCGATTACCTTGAAGGCTTCATGCGTCCACATGCAAGTAAAAGATGCAGGTGTAATGAAATTAGTGCTAAGGTTATTACATATTGTCACCATGACCTGAGTAAAAAACATAATTTCCTAACTGTAAATAGTTTGAGAAGAAAATGGGTGCAATCAATAATGATGGTCTTAAATTTATATGATAGTGTATGTACATACCTATATATGGGCTGTATGTATGATTTGTTGATAAAAATAAATCACCAAACAATTCATGTGCCGCTGAGAGTCAACTTAACACATAGTCTATTACTATTTAGTATCTAAAATAATCACGTGTCAAGGAAGTGAGGCCTTTAATAAAAAACACAGACAGAACATTTATTAGCCACGTGCCACGGAACAGTTAAAGGAAGTTTAGTAGAAGGGCATGGACAGCATAGTGTGTAAAATCGTTGTGAACACCCTGATGGACTTGAAGGGAAGTCAAACCTTCGATGATATAATTTCTATGAACCCAACGACGTTTCGACTGCCGGTGATCTCTGACCGCAATACATCAAAAAAGAGAAGAAGAAAGCATTTCTTTGTATTTCCAGAGCTAAATTTAGCGAAAAGAAAATCTTCCAGTGGCCAAATGTGTATTTTTTTTTAGCAAAATCATAAATAAACAGTGTTTATAAGAATTCGTCAGCCGCCTAACTTTATTAACGACCTTGTCCGTCAGTATCATTGAACCCATGTTAATGCGCGGTGAGTTCTTGGCTGACTAATTTTTTTTATTTTCCTTTCGTTTCAGGTTCAAAATCATTGTGTATTCGAAAATTAGAAAAAAAGACAAATTCATCGGGCGACGCATGGTACGCGATGTGAAATCAATCTCGACAAAAGTGAAGAAAAAAAAATTAAACTCAAACATTGACATTCTCACCAAGTTCTAATTTTGAACGTGATTTTTCGATAAAACGGACCAACAAACCGAATAGCAGAACAGAGGTCTGCTTGTAGGTACATATTAACGCACTCATCGGCGCAGTCGGACGCATGATTTAGCGTAAAGAAATATTCGCACACGGATGTCTATTAATAGGAAAAATGTTGCTTTCTATAGTTTTTATATCTGGGATATTAGAAAACACGAACTTTTAAGTACCTTTGAATAGAAGAAAATTGTTTTATAGTCATCTGTAATTTTATTGGGGGCAATAAAGCAAATAAGTGTTATGAGGGTCCCTAGAGTTTTTTAACGGTTCGATTTAATTTATTAGTCTGATTCTATTGATGTTTATGGTATATTCAATCAACAAGGTCAAAAGTTACATCATAAATGTTTTTCTTAGGGGAGCAAAAGCAGCTGCAAGTCGGCGAAAATAAATTTTATACTTCCCTCTAATAATTGAGAGTTCTTCCGGAATTTTGTTTAGACTTAACAAATAGTGATAAATTGTAGCTAATTGGCATTCAAATTAAGTAACTAAGTATGACGTACATATAAATGGAATGGAATAAATGTATATCTGCAACTGTTCCTCTCTAATTTCGAAATTCATTCAAGGGATCGCATTTGTTGTGTCTACCCGCGTTATGTCTTCAAATATTTAAACTTATACACTTATACCTTATCGATTCGCTTAACCACATTTGATTGACGAATTAACTAACTCATATCTCAGCATTTGAGTACATTAAAAACTAATTTTAGTAGAATAATTTTGGAGGTTTTAAAGATAATCAAGATCCATATTTACCGAAAGTTAATTTGTTAAAATACATTTCAGATTCGGAAAACAATAAACCAATTTCCGAAAAAAAGGGCTTTAATATAACATTTAACATTTTCAAATTGTTATATAGCTATTCGAGTTTATGATTTTTATTACAGGAAACAGGCTTCTCAAACTTCCGAGAACTGAAGATGTTAATACTTTGTAGTCCCTCCTTTTTTATTACAGTTTTTATCCAGTCATGCACTCTTCCTCCAGTTCTTCGCCTCACGACCTCTATTCCGTCAGAGCCCAATATGTTGAACTTGGACTCATTTGAGAAGTTCACATTTTTTAAATCCGTTATGGTCCAGTTTTCATGATCTTTGGCCCACTGGAGACGTTTTATGCGCATTCGTTTATTTAGAAATAGTTTTTTGGCAGGTCTTCTTGCGTTCAAGCCAGCTTTTTGAAGCCTTCGTCTTACAGTCCGTGAGCTTATCTAGTGGTCTTTCTTCATCAACCTGTCCCCTTTTTTCTTTGCAATGAGCCCGTTGTCTCGAATTTTTTGATGAATTCAGCCACTGACGACTTGCTGAATCCCACTTTTCGCATTTTTTAGTTATTACTTTTAAATGGTTTTTGGCAGGTCTTTTTGCGTTCAAGCCAGTTTCTTGAAGCCTTCGTCTTACAGTCCGTGAACTTATCTGGTGGTCTTTCTTCTGCGACCCGTCCCCTTTTTTCTTTGCAATGAGCCCGTTGTATCGAATTTTTTGATTAATTCAGCCACTGACGACTTGCTGAACACTTAATTTTTCATTTTTTAAAGTCATTACTTTTTATTTTCCATATTAATGAAATTATTTCCACTTTCACTCAAACTACTTTTTTTTCAATGAACTATTACAAAGTGAACTAGAATCACGCCATCAAAGCCTTTTTATGCAAAATTCTAAAAAACTGCCTGCTAGTTCTCAAGATAATTGAAGTTAAAGAATTTGTTTACCCTGTCCGGATTTCTATATCCGTTACTATATTTATGTAGTCGAAGGATATCGCCCAATCTCCCTTATCCCATGCTTGTCGAAAATCCTGGAAAAGATTATCGCTATCATGCGTAGATGCCCTACTTCACATTAAAAATAAATAACGCATACTCACCTCTCTGGGTAGTCTTATTTATAATTGCATTTGAAAACATAAACACAATTTTATTAAAACATCAACTACTGGATCACTGCCTTTATGCAGGTGATATATATATTTTATGTTAAATTAATGATATAAATAGATGCAAAATTTTGTTTAAACTCGCTATTGAAGATATTTTAGAGTGGTCAAAAAGTTCAGGCGCCAAATTGTCAATCCAAAAATGTAAACTGCTTCATATTTGTCGTAAATTGAATTGTTCACAACTCATCAATGTAAATAATGTACAAATTGAAAATGTTAGTAATTTAAGAATTTTGGAATTAGTGTTTAATAATAAATACTCATGGAAACAACACTGTTTAGAATTTAAGAAATCCCTAGCTGCAAGAACTAATATTATAAAATATTTAGCTTGTAAAAAAAGCAGTGTACGGACACTGTCCGCAATCAATTTTAAAAATAATAAAACCCGTGTGTCACCAAGCAGCTAGAATAAGCATAAAGGCTTTTCCTACTACTCCTATTAAAAATATTTTAGCAGAAGCTAGACTACCGAACATTAAGGAACGAAGAGATGCTATCACTTTAAAGCTATCTGCAAAACTTGCTTTTTCCAAAAACTCAATAATTGATTACGATGTAAAGAAGGCAATGAATCAAAAACTTGCAAAGAGGATACCATCCGCCATCGCTATTATCCTTGAAAAAAACAGTACTGATAGAATTTTCAGCTAAACGAAAACACATTGCTGCTCCACGCTACCCCTCATGGTTAATTAACTCTGAATCTCTAATAATGTCTCTAGCCAGTTATAAAAAAGCAAATACCAGCAAAACAGCTTACTATCAACTTTTCGCAAGCATCTCACCAGATTTAAAATCGGATGGATGGAATTTAATCTTCACTGATGGGCCAGACGACGGAAAATACATCATTCGCTGTTTCACTTGAAAATGGATCCATTGTCTGCATTGGTAACCTGCCTGAATTTGACTCGACATTTACAGCAGAAGCTTTCACCATCCTTCAATCCACGAAGACAGCAATGAAAAGCCGAGGGAAACATATGCTCCGATAGCATATCTGTACTTAAAGCTATCAAAAACCCGAATAACACTGAGCTCATATCGGCCAAAAATGCTCCGGTAAATATTTATGGTTTAATATCTACACCAAATTTGATTTCATACAACTCATTCAAGAAGCTACAAAAACTCATATCAAAAACGACTGGACTTATACCACCATCACAACAAGAACGTAAACCCTGAGAAACTCAACCAGGTATACCCCACAAACATTCCTAAATAAAAAATCTCTAACTTTCTACGACTACGACTTGGACATACCTCAGCTTCTCATCACCACCTTCTTACTAAAAGCTGCCCGCCAGTTTGTGTTGCCTGCAACACCATCTTGGATTTAACACACATTTTAGAAAATTGTTCTGTATTAAAGCCTATCAAAAATGTATCTAAAAACAATTCAATTTATGAAGTTCTGAAAAATCCTAGTCCCACAAATATTGAAAAGGTCTCTGATTTTCTAACAAAAGCAAACATTATTATATATATGGCCTATTCGTAGATTTCCGTGCGGCATTTGACTCCATTGCTCGTGGAGCGCTGTTTTATAAGCTTTACCGAATAGGAATTAGTAGTTAAGTTATAAACATCAAGCGCTTTGTACGACAACAATATTGCTTTCGTATGGGATGGAAATTGTGTTTCGGAAAAATGTCCTACGACAATGGGTGTGAAACAAGGTTGTATCTTAAGTCCGCTCCTATTTGTCCTGTTTACTAATGATACTCGTATAAAAGACGATATTGGAGGTGGCATCTACCAGGCTACGATTAGCGCACTAATGTAATACAACATGCAGCTTAAAATCAATCATCTTGAAAGATATTGCGATACGTTGAACTTATCTATAAACTTGGAGAAGACTAAATTGATGATATTCAGAAATGGAGGCGAACGATACTCGAGATGTGAGATTTGGACGTATAAAGGGGGAAGAATACAATTTATGAAAGAGTACAAATATTTAGGAGTTTTGATTACAGCTAACCTAAACTTTGAAAAGCATCTTAAAACTAAATTATCGGGAGCAAAATGCGCAATTAGCTCAGTTTAGGGTAATTGTATTAATAATAAGTATATTAATCACAGCTCAAAATATAAAAGTATTCATGCAATTGCGACGTCTATTCTTCTATATGGAGCCCAAGTATGGGGTTATAGTTCTTCCGACACCGTAGAACAGTTTATTCGTTACTGTGTTAAACGAATATTTAGACTGCCAAATAGCACACCTAATTATGTGATCCATCTACAGACAGGAATCCCATGGCAAGGAAACTGCGTTCAAAAGTGAGAAGATTTAGCAAACAGCTGTGGGTACAATACGAGTTTTTCATCCAGCGACCAGTCCACGTCACTAAGAAGGAAATTTGGCAACATACTCGAGAAAACAGGTCAATTCCTCTACAATTCTTACACCAATGAAGCACAATCATCGCAGCATAGAATGTACTACAACAAAATTAATTACTTCTTACACGAGTGTACATACTTACTAAACAGCAGCTCCACGAATATGATTAGTACAATATTCAAATTACGGGAAGAAATGTTGCAACTAAATTACATACCGCACCGGCCAGAACTCCCGATCTTGTGCGACATCTTCAACTTAAAGAAGACGGAAGATGTTTACCATTTAATCGCGTAATATCCTGTTTTTAGAGAAATTCGTAGCATGTTGTTTGGCATTAATACCTTACAAGTACAAGTAGTAGTATTAGTAGTAGTAGTATAATTTTTATTTCAGTATAAAAAGTACAATTTTATAGTTTAATCGAAAGGCTTGGATTTAGTCCATCGGCCAGATTGACAACTAATTTTAATAATAGAAAATAGTAATTAATTACACTATTCGTGTTGCTATTACAATAAAATCGTTTAAAATCTTTCATCTAAAATTTATTTCCTATGTGGTTTTACAAAATTCATATAAAATATTCCAGTTCGATCCGTTTAAAATTTCTATAATTTAGTTCCTAGTTAGTGTGTTTTTATTGGAAAAAGCTCTTCTATGCTCCTTAAGAATTGGGCATGTTCACATAAAGTGTATTATATTCTCTCTCCGTGAAAGATTGCAGATAGAGCAGAGTACCGGCAAATCATCTCTATCGGGGATGTAATTTAATTGTATCAGCTCCCCTCTTGCTTTGAATATGGTTGATATTTGTTCTGTGCTGTAATCGCTTCTGAAATAGTTTCTTTGCTGCAAATTATAATTTAGGTGGTTGTATGTTTGTCTGTGGGTTGATGACTTTGCGTCTTCCATGTAGTCCTGCCGGATGCGTTCGTCCATTTTCCACAGTAGGTCGTAGAGTTGTGGTTTCCAACTTTGCATGTTATTCGCTAAGATCTCGACTATTATTCGTGAATATTCTGCAAGCTCGCGAATATTTCTCGTGAATATTTCTCGAACCACAGGATCTTTCTCTGAAGAGCGTATAAAGCTATGCACTTTGAGATTCGAATATCTTCCATTGCCATTACTTTCAGTAGGTTTGGCATTAATATACTTGATAAGGAAAAAGCAATAAACATTTTGAATTATGAACTTGGATGGGATGTGATCTGTAAGTATGCCGTGAATGCATTGCGTTACAGAAAACAAATAAGGGAAGGCAACTTTTGAGATTTCATTCCTTAATTAAATAGTAAAAGAATAATAAGAATCTGGTAAACGGCCTTCAACCAAACCAATAAGACATAGAATTTAACAATTGTTATATACACGTGTACCTTCTTTTTTATGGAATAAAGAGTCATTATAAACTAAACTAACTAACTAAACTAATTAACCCAACTTTCTTGACATTCTGAATTGACATTTCTGTCAAAAGAGCACTTCTAGAGTATACTTTCTATGTTTTTATATGTTTCATTAAATGCAAAGATCAATTCTAGATCAATTTTGAACACCAAAGAAGTGTCCGAGATTTGTTGACAGAATTGCCCGCACGATTTTCGGCTGAAATTTTGAGAAAATTAAATTAACAGTGGTTTTCAAATAAATGTCTATGGAATGGTTTTATCAAACAAATAAATCCCAGATATCAAATCAACCGTATTGTCTTTTTTAATTCAAAATCTATTCCACAAATATGTTTCTTTTAAACTAAAAACCTAGCTGTGACTCTTTTGACAGTTTTCATTTTTTCGTGACACAAAATTCCGCTAGAAGAAAATTACAGAAAAAACATGTAAAAATGTTACAATCCGTCTGAAATAGATCGTATGATACCCTATCTTTCATCTTCTAATCCATACCTAATAGAGTGGGCGTGGTGTTGTGAACTCTTAATTAAAATTCAATGACATCTTGCTACTCAGGGAGAAAAAATGTCGACTTTTTCTTAGAATAAAGCGATCAGATATTCAAAATAAGACTTAACCAGCAACGTAAATAGCTTGGAGAAAGCAAAATATGTTTTTTTTTTTCAAGAAAACACCCCCAAAAAGTGGGCATGGCAATTGTAGAGAAAACTTACTTCTTCTTTTCAGACGTAATATTTCATTTGCATACGTTTGCATATGAGTACCGGAACGAAGCTAATATAGAAGTCCGATAGAATCTATGACAAGAAGCTATCAAACTCCTATGATAGTCTGAAGTGGCTTTTAGTTAAATATTAAGTGTATCATAGCAACACTCCCTAATTACCTTGAAGTTTAACATTTGACTTCGAAAGAAATGAAGTTAAATTAAGAAATTAAAATAAAACAGAAAGGACCGCAAATTAAGCATCTACATGTTAAAGAAGGTTTATTTTGAAAGTCTCCAAATTAGTTTATATCATAATGTTTATTAGTTGCTATCGATTCAGTATATGAGCTGTATTGGCCATTTTAGCAATATGTTTTGCTCTTGTAGCCGATGCCTTATAGGCGTAGACTATAAAATGCGTTTTTGCACGACTCGTTCGACCAGAAGGTTGTAACACATTATTTTAAAACTAAACAAAATCGTTGGAGCCGTTTTCGAAACAATCGATTTTTTTTCAAAATCGCTCATTAGTAAATTCCGTTAACTTTGAGGTTAGAGTGAAAATTCCGATTTTGCTTCGTAACCCAACAAAACCCAAATATGAAGATTGTGCAAAATACGTAGTCGTTTACGCTACAGTCGGCGATACATACACACAGATAGTTGGACAGGAAGACTGACAAGACACAATTGACGAACCCACTTTTTCGAGTTCTCCTATACTAGTAATACAAAAAATTGATCAAAATCTCGAACATTTTCACGAAACCAATACTTGCGCTATAGGTATAATACAAGTCAAAAATCAAGTTTCGCGAAAGATTTTGTTTTGTTGATACGAGTCATAATTATTTAAATTCTACTTATAGCCTTTAATTTAACGGTTTGCACAAAATACGAAATGAATCTTAAATGTCACTAAGTTGAAATTAACTTATGGGAAAGAAATAGTATACACTTAAAGGGGCCAACCGGATCCGGCCAACCGACTCAGAAAAAATTCCCGATCTTATCGATTTTTTCGTTTCAAAAGGTATTTACGAGAAGTTTATTACAGTTGAAGAAGGTTTTGATCTCTCTTCAGACCACTCTCCGGTAATTTTATTACTTGGTGTAGCGTTGATCAAGAAAGAAGGACCTCCAAGACTTACTAGCAATAGAACAAACTGGGAGGGCTTTAGAAATGATAGCGAAACAAATATCGCCTTAAATGTATCACTTAAAACACCTTGCGAACTGGAGGATGAAGTTGATCGTTTCGTGGAAGCAATCCAAAAAGCGGCATGGAGAAACACTCCTTCTAGAAGCTATAAGATTAACCGCAACAAAAAGTATCCCTGAGAAACCATTGAACTGGTGAGGGGAAAAAAAAAGCACGAAAGAAATGGCAAATAACTCGTGCACCGCAGCATAAAAAGGTCCTTAACCGACTATGCAATCGCCTTAGAGACAGTATTCGGGAATTTAAAAGCAATAAGATAGCGACCTACCTTGAAAATCAAACTATTCACTTTGGAAAGCGCTTAAAGGCATCCGGAAACCTCAAATGTAAGCGCCACCAATTTGGAAAAACGATAGAAATTGGGCCAAGAGCGACAAAGAAAAGGCAGAACTTTTTGCTTTGCACTTAGAAGAAACGTTTAAGTCATTCGACGGCCCTTTGATAACGCCCGACTCCCCAGTCACGACATCCGACAATTTTAAAGTAAAAAAAAAGATGCATTGATTGAACTGAGGGAAATGATTAAAAATCTAAAGACGAAAAAAGCACCGGGTTACGACTTGATAAAGGCGCAGGTGGTCAAGGAATTGCCGAATAAAGGTCTTATCAAACTGATATATTTGATTAAAGCTTCGTTCAGATTGCTCTACGTTCTGAGACAATGGAAAGTCGCCGAGATGATAATGGTCCCGAAACCAGGCAAACCTCTGAATGAGAAGAAATCATATCGTCCGGCCTATTTCCCTGTTGCGCGTTATCTCTAAAATATTCGAAAAACTACTTTCTAAACGACTACAACACGTAATCGACGAAAGACGTCTCATTCCTGACCATCAGTTTGGATTTAGAATCAAACATTCTACAATCGAACAAGTCCACAAAATAACTGACGTGATTGAGAAAACGTTTCACAAGCTTTCAATAAGGTTTGGCACGAAGGCTTGGAGTATAAATTGCAGCAGCTACTGCCACGGCAACTCTTTCTAATCTTACAATCGTACCTCACCGAAAGACTTTTTCGTGTGAAGCACAGAAATGATTACTCTGAGTTCAAGGATTTGCGGCCGGAGTCCCACAATGAAGTGGGACTCGTGTTCACGGCCATTGTAACCGTATCGTCATTCAACTACTTGACGCGAACAATTCAATCCGTCGTCTGCAAAGGACAAAACCTTTTAACCTCGCGTCATAGTATACGCCGGTCGTGAAACCCGCAGGAACTTTCGTTGGAATTTAACCTGCCCAAAGCGCTACATTCTTTTTAATTACATACAAACATCTTTTTCCCAAAATCACGACTCTCGTAAGCGAAAATAAAACTGCTGGATAAGCGTCGGCTTAGTTGTAGTATTAATCTTATAGATGTGTTTTTTAGTGAGTAAAAATCTCACACTACCATAAGCACGCGCGGTCGGGCCTTATGGTGTCTTTAGAAAATTTTCACCTGCTTTCGGAAAAAAAAAACCTAACGGGTTGCACGAAATACAAAGTAAGTCTTAAACATCAGGTAAGTTAAACTTAAACTAAGCCGCAGAAATAGTAGATCATCATAGCAACTGGAAATAAACTATGACGATCTTTAGGTTTAAGTTCAACATAGCACTAAGTATTACTTAGATAAGACACAATTTTATGACTAGTATCAGCAAATGGGCCAAAGGCATTTAATTAGTGCATAAAAAGCTTTAGAAATTATCATCAGTGGCATTTCAGCGAGTTATGAATTATTATTTGAAAAACAATTATAATATTTATATGCATTCACTACTGTTCATAAGTTTAAGAACACTAATAAGTTATATGAAAAGGTGTTGTTAGATACAAAGAAGCGGTAAACTATTTTTCAACTAAATTAGAAAACACAAAAGAACAAAATAAATTATTTTAAAAAATCAGTCATCGACTAACCTCCCAGCCATTAAGATCGCTATCGCTATCGTGTTAATCGCTTTTTTTTGCCGGTGAAATCCCGCTACTTCGTTAGCAACCAATCTTTTTTTTCTTCTCTCTCTTCTCTTACCCTTTTCTTCTTACCCGTTGGTGAGTGAAAAAAAAAAGAAACAACAAGTGCAAATCTCTTTATTTGCCATGGCCCCCGGGCCACGTGTGCTTACGGGCAATCGTTTTAGTGGATTTAATGCAGATCCGCTTGCGGAGCCCAATAACAAAAAAGAAAAAAAACCCGATTATAGTCCATGCGAACTAGACAATGTTTTCCCAACCACCTGAAACACAAAAAACACCCCAACTAACCCGGATAAACCTCATTCTACATTTATGCCTGAAACACAATGATGCGTTGGTGCTACCGTCGAATGACGTTTAATGTTCAACCAAAGGAATACAATAGCACCAGTCACAATGCTGCGTCGTGCTACCGTTCTACTTTTTTTACGAATGAGAGAAAATAAGAGCTACGTATTATTACGTAGCAAACGCATGCACTCTTGAAATGTTCATGTTCGACTGTGTTGAACTTTTGTGTGCGTTCTGACTGTCCGCATCAAAGTTTTTTGTTTATTTCAGCAAATTTGTGAGACAACAAGCTGATAAATTTGAGTATGTCATTCAACGCATCCCTTGAAGCACTCTCAACGTAACGGGAGAACGGTAGCACCAACGCATCATTGTGTTTCAGGCATTAGTGTTTTCCTCCTTAAAAAAGGAATAGACAGCATAAGCACTTCGTACGAGTAATTACGCAATTTAGCGACGGAAACCTACTAATACTCGTAAAATTCCAAAAATTTGCCGAATGCTTCCCCTCAAAAAAAGTTCTCTCTAACCTCTGCTCTATTTCCGTGAAACTACACGAGCACTTAAATTCATCAAAAGGTACAGTCTATGCGCCATGCCTCATCAACGTCCCCGAAGAGGAAATGAAAACTCAGACAGTTACTGATGTATACAAATTTAAAAAATTGGAATCAGCGTCACACAGGCCTTGTGTTATTCACCTTTGATCTGTTCCGGCCTCCCAGCACAGTCAATATCGAGTGGTATAACCTCAAAGTTGAGGAATATTTCCCAAATCCCACGCGGTGCCGCAATTGCCAGCTGGTGGGCCACACAGCCAAAAGATGAAAGGGCAATGCGTCCTGTGATACTTGCAAACTACCACCCACTCCCCAAATAAGTGTACACGCGTTCAATGTGCCAACTGTGCCGAACAGCACCCATCTCCCTCCAAAAAATTGCAAACGCTACCTGCAAGCCAAGAAAGTTTTAAAAATTAAAACCATGAGGAAGTGCAGTATGGCAGAAGCGAAACCTATATTCAGAGAAGAAAACTCAATTTCCAACTCTACTCCAGCATACTCTGATGTAACAAAATATTCAACCCAGCCTGCATCAAATACAGTCGCCACTAAGGACAAAGTATCCAATAACAACTCCCTCGATTCTAATAGCATCAAATCATAAGGATCAATGTGTTAGTCTCAAAAAAAAGTTATCTACCAGGATTAATATTATTAAGTATCTTAGCTCTAAAAATAGTTTCTGCCATGTAAATAGTTTAATAAGTATTATCCGTGCAATAATCCTACCCAGAATCGACTACGGACTATGCATCTATGGAAAGTGTTCAACATCCTCCTTAAGACTCATTGAACCTGTATACAACGCTGCCATACGAACAAGCCTTAAAGCCTTCAGATCAACACCCATCATAAATATACTTACCGAAACTTGTCTTCCATCAATTAAGCAAAGGGTTAACACACTTACTTCACTGGTTGTGTTAAAGTTAAACCAGCCAAATGACAGTTTGATCAAGAGAGATGCCAAGAAATTACTGCTACGCAACAAGTGCTTGAAGACATAATCTGCTATTAAACGACACCCTAATATTGGCCAAAAATATGGAAGTACCAATATGCACCCAACGCAGCAGCATAGGAACCTCTCCACCATGGGCACTGAAGGACGAGAATGTAAACCTCATTAAAGCTTCTACTCCCAACGAAATTTACCAACAGATGTTTCTGGAAATTTTGTCGGCTGAAAAAGAACACGATTGGAAATTCGTATTCACAGATGGTTCCAAGTCCGACTTCAGTACTGCATTTTCCGTGGTCGATGGAAAGGGAGATATCCTATCCAAAGGGTTGTTACCGAATTTTGCGAGTGTTTTCAGCTGAGGATACAGCCATTCTGGAGGCCACGGTGCTGGCAGGTAGTTTTAAAACGGTCATTTATACGGACAGTCTTTCCACCCTCACGGCAATTACCAACATCAACAATAAAACATCAATCATTGTAGCCAAATTGATAAAAAACCAAGAGAAACTAAAGCTTTTATGGATTCCAGGACACGTACGGATAAAAGGCAACGAAAACGCGGATGCGGCAGCCAAGGCAGCGATTCAAGAACCATTGGTAACCAAATTTATTTCCAATAAAAAGGACATCAAAAACCATATGCATCACTTTTGGAGTGAGAAACAAAAATAAAAGTGGAATGTCTACACCCACTACCACAAAACAATAAATCCTGACGCCAAAGCTGACACATATCCAAAGAACTGCCGGAAAAAACATGATTAAGGCTTTTATTCGTCTCTGACTTGGCCACACATTGCTCACACATGGACACCTCATCACCAGGAGTAACCCCCACGTATGTCACCTCTGCAACTCCAATCAGATACTTTCCACACACCATCTTATCTACGAATGCAACACCATCAAAGATAAAATACGTAGTCTTTTTCCCAACTCCAACTTACCTGACCTAATCTCTTTCCCTTCTGAAACAAATGTCAAAAAAGTACAATATATAGCCTCTTTTTATCTATAAAACTTGATAATAGTATATAAGTCCATCTACTCGTAGATTTAAATATAGCCGAAAGCCCTGGTAGCTACTGCTAATTTTCTTTTACTATTAATATTATAATTTATTATATGTTAATAAAGTTTATAAATAAATAAATAAATATTAAAAAAAAAAAAAACATTAAACTTTAACTTCTTCGAAGAATCCCCCTATAGCTTTTATGTATAACAGCTTTAAGAAGTCTGGGCATCCTCTCTATCAGTTTTAATATTGTTTCGATTGGAATACTATTCCAGGTGTCGTTCAGTTGCTGCCAAAAGATTTCTCATGAAGAAAACATTTGGCCAACCTTTCTGTTGAAGTGATGCCATAAAATCTTAATTGGGTTCAACTCTGGCGACTGTGGTGGCCTAACCATGTTGATAACATCCCTTCTTCTTCCTACTGTTGTAGAAAGCTTGAACACAACTTTGAAGTGTGTTTAGATCCGTTATCTTTGTTCAAAATGCCTTCGATACGAATGAGATCATTGGTTCCACTCAAGGAAAAGGCTCCACACACCAAAATCGATCCACCTCCATGCCTTACGGTGGGCATAATACGTTGCGGCAAGGCGGTTTGTTCTGCGGAACGTCGAACGAAAACCCTTCTCTTCATCCTAAACAGTATGCTTGCTAGTAATAACAATCAAATTATCTTCCTGTTTAGCGATTTTTCTTGGACGTCCACTACTCGGTCTGGGATCACTGCTTGATGTTGTAATGGTCACTAGATTTAGATATATTAAGTTCCTAGAAGATATTTCTTTCGGATTTATCCATTTTATGAAGACAAATAGTTAGACTTCGTATTTCATTATAGGGACAACTATTATAGGGACAATTTTTTTTTTTTTTAATGGGAATATACCTAATATTTTTGAGAAGACATAAGTGAAACATCAATGATTCTTCAACTAACAATAATTTATTCATAATCTGAATATGTAATATAGTATATATGTATGTATTTAAATTTAACAATATATAAATATATGTATGTAACAACAGATTTCTTTGCAACAGTTTCAGTAAATTTTTTTTAAAGATTTTTTTCTAAAATATTAATTTTTTTTTCTTTGTTAAAATATGTAGACGTAAACCGTTTTCTTTTTTTTAGAGAAGAACTTGTCTTTTTGAACACATCGAAAAAACGATCGATTTTCACATTTGATTTGTAGTTTGTCATTTTGTATAGTATTAGGAACAAAAAAAAAGTTTGTAATAATATAGTGGAAGGAATAATTGCCAATTTAAATGTATATGCATTTTAGCTAAAGCCTTCTAACAAACATTTTCAACTACTAGTAACAATATATAGGTCTTTTTCTACTACTGCATTTTTTTTTTTTAACTTTTTTGGTATAATTATTGTATTTTTTTAATACCAACGATAAAGCTAATTATGAACTATGGAAATTTACAATTTCATTATGTACTTGAGCGATTTTGAATACTTTTAAAGTAAAACTAAAAATAATGTAATTGTTATGAAATCAAATTGATAGAAATGTGCCGTGCTTAGGGTGTTGCCTAACATAGCCTTTTATATTAAAATTTTATAAATTTAATCCAATCGAGCAAGCGGATTTTCTGGCTTGAAATACAACTACTTTGGCGACGACTGATAATCTCCAATTTGGTGGAGAAAATGCACTCTTAAAATAAACGTGCACTGTCGTGAGGTTCAAAACTACACAGAACATTTAGTCAACAATTCCACGATTCCAATTAGACTCACCTCTATAAACGGTACGTTGCTATACAGAAATTATTCCGATCAGCTATTCTCGTTGTTTGACCCGATTATAGCATCATTGTCACATTGCTATATTAAGTACTTTAAACAATCTGCAATTCTGCAATAATAAAATAATGGAGTAGTTCGCTTGCATGAAAACATGCCGATTTTCGCTGAGAGTTCAACGCTCGAAGAATTTTATCGAGCACGAAATGAAAAAGTACATACTATGTACATACAACACATTTTCAGATTCCATTGCATGCGTAGAAAATACGATCAAGCATGAAAGTGTTTCATGTGCCAATGGTCCCGGAGCAATTATAGTAAATATATTACTAAATATGAAAGAAGTAGGTGGTGCTAAACTGTTTTTGTTAAAGTCATTACACAAAATAGTGTGCATAATATTTTTCTTTTGTTTTGACCAACTACGGCCAAGCCGGAAGAATTTGTTTATTTTATAATATTTTACCTTCTAGTGCCTAAGCGGCTGGATCGATTTCTATAAAAAAGGGTGTCAAACGATTCTTCTTTTTATCAGAAGAATAAGTGAAGATTCGGATGTTCGGAAAAAACAATATGACGGGCGGTATATGCAACTTTGTTTATCTCTCACATTTGTATAAATCTTCGAAAACTAACATCTCCGTATGTATCAAAATCAAAATAGTTTTCCTGTAATTTTTAGGAGATGACACATATTTATGAATTTTTAAAAACTTGTCGGTTCAGTAGTTTCTGAGATAATTGGAGGGGATCGTTTTTTTATTTTTTGGATTTTTCTCGAAGTCTGATGAAGTAAAAACAAAGAAACTATATAATAATTATACATTTTTTGTTCTTTTGTCAATTTCACTCTAACTCCCAATACTTTGTTGTTTTTCCAAATCTCCAATATGTTAGTAAGTAAGAATCAACTCTGGTCCAAATTTCAACCCTTTAGGTCTGACGGTTAAAAAATTATGAGGCTGTGGCAGACAGACAACTGACTCTCAAATTAAGTGTTCCGTTCTTACCTTTTAAGTACCAAAACCACGAAAATGGTAAGGACGGTTAAAAAAACACGTTCTTAAGCTTATGAATTGAAATATCGAGAAAACCAGGTGCCGTGTTCCTAAAAGATGAAAGAGAACTCAAAAACAAATTACTCCACAAAAATTAAAAGATTTCTCACGATGTGATTTATGCAAACTATGCATATTGCACTTGTCTACCTGTCGCATGCATGTTTCGCATCCGGACGGATGTTTTGTTACATAGATCCAGACAGAACATAGTTACTCAGGCGATATTTCAAACCAAACTCACAAGATCGGCTCGAACAATAGAGAGCCAAATAGTATATATGTAATTAAATTTTCTACAAACAATTCCTGTGGAGCGCGGGTTGCATGGGGTAATTTATAGAGTGTTGGCTCCTTGAGTTAGAGTTGAAATCCTAGCCAGAGACAATAAATTACCGTTTAAATAAAAACGCCACCTCGTTAGAAAAAAACGAATAAAATTTAAGTTTCCCCAACCGCTACACTAAAAAAGGGAAAGAGAAACGAAAAGGAACATATCTCTCGTTTTTTGAGTGCCGCTTCAGTATCGGTATTCTGCGCCATGAGTTTCATTTCATTTATATTCCACATATAATACAATACATTCCATAGCTATATCTATGTACTAGATGCGCAGATGTTAACACGAAAGAAACCTAGGCCGAATTACCGCTTCAGCGAACTCGTCACGTAATTTGTAATATGTTGTAGGCAGATTTGTGAAAGATCTCTTTGAAACACTAAAAGCGCAGTTATGTTTCACAAAAGTGTTTTCCAAGCTAAAGTTAAGGAGTCACGAGGAACTGTCACGGAATTTACTGCCTTAAACGGACATTAATCGGATTCAGAAGCACTGGCTTTTCTGTGAAGTTTCTTGAAGAGGAAGAAACATCAGAGCATCTCTTAAGAGAGAACCAGTCTTTCACCAAAATTGATAGGATCAACTAAAGTAATTTTATCCTTTAGGATAAAATGCTGAAGGAAAAAAACTTGCTTGAGGATTGGGGGAAACCATGCTCCTGGTTTTTGTTGATTGATATAACGGAAAATAAATATGCATCTGACATATGAAATACAGCTGAATTTGTTAAAATGCTTAGCTCGAGTGGCGAAAAATCTTCACCATTTCAAGATCGAAACTATTGAGGTTTTAATGACTAAGGAACGAGAAAATATTTGTTCAGAATGGAGGAGATGAAAGAATGTTGCTACTAAAAATTCGGAAGCGCGTCAGCATCAGATTAGCACTCAGACATTGTGCAATCTGCAACACACACAAATATAGAAGAGTTAGCAGGTAAACTACACCTAGCATAACGAGTGCATCACATAACTTAAGTTAAAAATTTATAGAAATTATCATGGTCAATGTTTTACAACACATTTAATTCGAGACACGAATCATGCTTTTTTTAAGCGACTTTCTCTACATACACTTACAAGTAGTACTAAACCGAGTTCTTTCGATAACTCCTGCTTAAAATATAAACTTTTTTACTTAAATAACATTTCCCAAATCAGTCTAGTACCATTTACCTTTAAAAATTTTTAAATTAAAAATTTAAACGTATTCACCAAAGAAAGTCACTAAATAAAAGTTTTTCAAAGAAAAATATAGAGAGATCCACACGAGAGAACACAGTCTTTAAAACTTATCAAAGAATTACAACTAAAGCCCCCGCTTCTTATTTCAAATCTCAACACCATCAACAGGCATCCACTTCTTCCGGGCAGGACACATCTAGCAGCTCCTTAACTATTTTGTACTCATGACAGTTCTCACAAATCAAACGCCCATTCGACACATTCGACCGTTGTACTTTCTCGTGGCACACAATATGCACCAATTTCAAGTTCTTTAGACTGAATATCTCTAGAAAATACTCCAACACACTGATATCCACAACCCGCTTCTTGTGAATGGGACATTTCTGATTCGGATTCTCCACCAAATCTCTCACATTCTCTATTAACGATGGCAATATCGTACGCGACAACTCTATCTGGTGATCAAGATTCCACACCTGGAAGAGAATAAGATTCTCCCTCGATGCATACGGATTTATACAATGATCCTTCCCACATGGCTGATTCTCACTAAATGGTCCTTGACAGTAGAAATCTCCCAAATCTGTACACAATGACACTGACCACTCGTCCAGCAGTTCATTCTTTGTCGTGTACTCCTTGATGATTTGCTTCAGACGCTTATTCGGAAGCGGTCTTGCATCGGTTTCATCGTCATTCTTCAACTCGTTTAGGAACTCATGTTTCTTCTTACAACTTCGATCAAAAATCATTGAAAAGTAATCACAGCCGATCAGGAGGTAACGGAATTTCTCCAAAATCCTCTCAAATATCACACGGGCCTTAGCATTGCTGCGATAGAGTTTATTTCGGGTGAGTTCATCTTTTGTTTTGTAGTAATAACTGCGAATTCGATCCTGAGCACGGCGAGACATTGCTTCCTCTTTGGAATTACAGCGTTCCTCTTGACCTTCAAACCATTCGGAATGTTCGCTGCGCAAACTCAGATGGGTTTTTTCTGTATCCGGTTGGGGTTTCTTCTTCTCGTATTCGCAGATCATTCGTTTGAATTTCTCAGGATTGCGTTCGATGAATTCGTAAATGATGTCGGCTACCTTGAGCAGTGGAGATGTTTGACGAAGCTTCTCATATTCGAAATCGGAATCTATAAACAAATGGATTATTGAAGGGTTTGATTGTAGAAACTGTGTTCGCTTACCAGTTGTTATGATTTCATCAGGTCCGGCGATGATAAATAGTGTTTGGGATTCCAGGGACTGAAAGTAATCCTCATCGGAGACTTCAAATCCATCGGCGGAGAGATATATACGACAGTCTTTTATCTGCAATAAAAGTTTAGGAGTTTCTTGAAAGGCAGCTTGTTGTTTATGGTCTCTTTATGGTGGTGTTTAATGTGTAGAACTAATGTGTTTTATTTTTATGGAACTACATGTAGACACTCATTCAACCACACAGTATTACTTAGGACACCCATACAATTGTACCCCATTAGAAAATAGTTCCCTGTGTGAAAACAATCACTGAGCAAACATTGAATTTCAAGTTACATTTTTCAGACCATTATTCTCGACTTCTATAATAGGTGTCGTTATTTTTTGGTCCTGTTGCTAATTGTTCTAATTAATTTATAGAAACATATAGGTATATGTGCCTATATGTATCTTTAGGACTTCTCTGTTCCAAGGTGGAAAACCGTCTGTAACTGTCCTAAGTCGTGTATTTGATTGTTCGGTTTTTCTTTTTCCTACGTGGTACTAACTGAATCGTCAGTCTTTCCAGATTAACACGGGCGATATGTCGATGATGCTGCTTTTATGTTTTCTGTGCACTTCATTGGCAAAGGCTTTGGATTTTTGTGAACCAATTCACACAACTTTACTCATGCAACTCTTCATTGTCTACACGTTTTTTTTCGCCTTGCACGCAAATTGAGCGACACATTGTATGAAGATATATCCAAACGAAATTCTCTGTTTCTGCGGTCCTGTTCAGCGTTGAATGTAAAGACATCTTGGTTCTAGAACATTGGTTGTTAGACTTTAGTCTATCACCTCAAAGGCTTATTATCCATAACTCGAACATGCACTTAAGAAAATTAAGATTTATTTTCTTTTCCATGTCGAGTTGAGTTGTTAGTTGACTTTCGCTTTTAAAACCTAGATCCTTTTATAGCTTTCCATGATGAATTAAGAGCAAGAGTTTTCACCTTAGAGTTACATAGAATTGAGTTGAGTAAAATTTCGGAAAATTTTCCTGAAGTTAATCCAAACTAATATTCATCATAATAAGCTAGGAAGTACCAATCTTCTTTGATACATCAACAGTATAGATGCAGTGTCAAAAGAGCAAATTACAGTGAAACTTGATTGAACGGTACCTCTGGGAACCTGCATTTTGTCATTTATCGCAACCTAGCCAAAAATTGAAGGCTTTCACTCCAAGCCCTTAGCATTAACTGGAAATTGAAAGAAACGTGAAGTGCCTTAACTCATTTTTTCGAAAGATCTTGCCCCTTAGCTAAAGCTACACGGAAAGACTACACAACATGAGTTCTCTACCCTATAGCGAAAAGCAAAAAGGATCCCACAGACTGAGGCCCTTATAAAGACGAAAGCAGAACATTTTCCGAGCGAACTACATGTCAGAAATTCGAGTATAATCGAATGCAAAACTCCTTCAAAAATATAACGGTTCATGGACAGGCGCTAGCACTTAATAACTAGAAACCCGTAAAATCAGTGTGTACTATGCTGTCAACTGTCGTTAAAACATCTGTCGACCATTAGCGAAGATTTTTAAAATGCTGTTGGGAAGAGACATAGTGGTCAGACAAGGTGGCCGGCGGTGAAAAATACATGTTCAAAGTACAACAAAACATAGTGAAGTTAATACATCTTCACTGATCTTTTAGATGATGCATGGGTGGATATTGAATTTGGGTCAGGTGACTGATGTTTTGGAGGTTGTAAGGTTGGGAATTGTGTTTAAAGTTCAACGAATCACGTCACGAATCAATTCAACTTGCGACCTCATGAAAGTCCGCTAAATAAATATTAGAAAAATTAAACTAAAGGACCGTACTGTAGTAAATAAACTGCGAAATTTATTATTAATCAACACTGCCATTACTAAGTAATTGCGATTACAATGTGTATGTACCTAATCAAAAATATTGATTAAGTGTAATCTTGATTATCAAGTAATTCGATTACTTTCATAACTTTCATATGCCCTACTCTGATTTCTACCCAACTCTTATTTTGCTAATGGTCGGCGGATACTTTAACTTAATCATTTGCATTGGCAACTGATTTAAGCCCGCTGTGAGGTTAAGTTGTGCAGGTGACAGAATGGTATACAGTAATGATAAGGGTTTCCAACTATTCAGTGCCCGTCTATGAAACGTTATATTTTGTTAAGCAGTTTTGGTTTAAGCAAATCGTTGATATGAGTTCTTTTTTTTCAGTCTACTATAGTTATCATTGCTTTCGATTACACTGTTTATAAAATATCTCGTTTTTTCTTTATAAGGGCCTCAGTCTGTGGGATAAACAACAGCCACACTGTAATCCTCATCGGCATACATAGAACAACGTACCTACACATACATATTTATATTTGCTAAGAAAATTATTTGTTCATCCAATGTTAATCGACAGCATTGCTCGTATCAGGTCTTGAATCAAAACTAAATTAAGTAGTCATTGTAGAATGAATTTAAGTTTTAGTCCTTGCTAACGAAATGGAAAATCTGAAACATTTCCAGAATACTCTCTTTCAAGATGGTTAGACCCATATTTCCAATTTCCAAATAATCCACTGGATTTGTGTTTGTATTAATTTTCCTGTCGCCAATGTGCCCTTCAGTCGATTCTACGTTCTTTTCCATTGGAACCTTTTCACATTATATTGCACAATCTTTTTACAATCTCTTATTTGCCCTTGATTCTGTGGCCAGCTGCATCACTCCTCTGAATTCCTCCTCTCTAAAATCAATGTTACCCCAGAAAATCTCCAATTAAAGCAATTTCATTGAATAATCTCTTCCAAATACGGACTCTCTAACAATGACACAGAAACCTAGAAACCTCCAAACGCCACAGTCTTACGAGAGCAACAATTCGAATTCAACCCAAAAAATGTTGAGGAAAACATCCAAAATGCCAACCTTGATGACCATGACCAACATTTACAAGCACAAAGTGGGCAAAAGGACACACGAAGAGTTAAAAGTTGAATGTCCTTGCTCCAGATTGTGTTTGTGCATATGGAATTAACCTTGACAAGGATACACGCTACTCAAGAAGACCAATTTAAGGATACATATTCGCACTTGTCTATGTATAGGCAACAGGTTAACCTGAGTCCTATCGTCAGTGCGCAACAACAATGAAGAATGGGAGAAAAAGAAATTAGAGAAAAGGAAGTGAATTTTCTATATCATAGTGACATTGAAAAACTAGGAGGGAGAGTTTAGGGGTGTCCAAGACTTTCGTCCTTGCCAATTTCTCCGAGACGCAATTTCCTTGGAATCACTTTTTTTTCATCAATCAAACATACGTATTTATGGTTAGAAAAAGTTGTTTTTAAGTACTTACAGGAAACTTTAACTTGGCTTTATCCAACAACATCTTGAGGGAGTTTGCTCCTATTCCATACTTTTTCGTCCTAGCGTTGTCGGTGATCTTGTAGCCTTTCATTTTCTTTGTGGTTCCAAATAGATTTATCATAGCAAAGTAACGAGTGAGGTTTGGTACCACCGAGACTTTTTTTTGTGTAAAATTTCACTTTTCGGCACAAATTGGAGAAGTATACACTCGAGATAAGCAAGACTCTTCTCAAATATTCACTCCACTATATAACACCACTGCACAACCGAGCAGAGCTCTGGAATTTGAATGAAATTGCAGGAGATAAGTTTTTTTCCTCATTCCCTTATTTGTTGCATTCCGTTAACTGTAATGTCAAACAGCACTAGTAGATATACGCACGGGGTGTTGTTTACATACTTTTGCGCATATTTAACGAAAGTTGTGTTGCCAATTGGATGTGAGAATTGAAATACATTTCATTCGAGAATCGAAATTATTTGAAGTATTGCTATTGCTAGAATACGCAATTGTTTGCAATCAAGGTGACCATTGCGCAACTTTAGCCGTGATTAGAGACTTTTATGATTATTGAAAGTCAATAAAGAAATATTATTGAGAACTTTTGCCACATTTTTTTTTTTATTAATTTGAACCTTGAATACTTTTGGCATTGAAACATTAAGTGTATTCTTGAATCATGAATACCCTTCGGATAGGTGTTAGAACATACCCGAAATAGACATGCCTATCGTAAGAGGCGACTAAAATGCACCCTCTTTGGAGCGTTCTAAGAACTCTGGGGAAATTTATTTATTGCTATCATGTGACCCCTTTATAAAAAGTTCAAGAGTATCTTAATCTCCAGCCATCAAGATCGAATGTCTCCGGAAAAGGAAGTCCGCCGGAAGTGCGAGAGAGAAACGGGACTCAATAAAGTGCAAAAGCTTTGAGTAAAACAACGAACTCTGATTCAAGCCTAATGTAATAGAGCTACTCGACCAGGAACTTAAGAAAAAGATAGATTTATTTAGAGAAGAAAACAAGTCTCTGAAGAACACGCATCTCGAAAAAGAACGCGAAGGTAGCCCACCCCGCTCAACTAGTTGCGAATATCATACGGACGAGGAAGAGCTAACACGCCAAATGACTTGGACCCCAAAGAAAAGACCTAGCAAGACACGAAGAGCCGGTTCTTCACCCGAAATCGAGCCGCAAAAAGAAGACCAGCGCAAAAAGTTGCAAGAGAAACAAATTCAAGAAAAATGAAATCCCCCGCCTTCAATAAACGTCGTCGGGATTACGGACTATAATAAGTTGCATTGCCTCCTTAAAGGAACGTTGGCATCGAAGAAATATTACCTTAAAGTTACATTACCTTAAGGTAACATCTCTCCGCAACAATGTGTGGAAAATCAAAGTTAATGACCCCGGTGGTTACCGAACAGTATCCCAAAAATTAAATACCGACAAGATCCAATGGTGAACTTATGAAAATAAGTCAGAACGGCCACTGCGTGTTGTAGCAAGAGGACTCAACCCCTCATGCACTAAAGAAGTTGGTATGAACGACCTTTATGCCTAAGGCTTGAAAACCTATGCGTAAAAGCACAAGTTCGATCTCTCAGTGTAAGCGATCCCTCAGTGTAATCGCTGTTAAGAAATGATGCACCAAAGAGCTCCGAAAAGGAGCGAAACGATTAAAAAAAAGCCAAAACCAACTAAGGATAAACCTGGAATTGCTAAAACAAATACGGAAGATGAACAAGAAAAATTTCCGAAGGAAAAGCCGGCATTTGTTGATATACAGACATATACATATGTACGTAAGCCGCATCGGAAAAAAATAAACAAAGTGGTATTATGCCAGATCCAATCTCCCAAGTTGTCTCTATAATTCTCGATAGAGCAAAAACGCCTAACCTCATAAACCTTTATCGCAAAAGAGGTGACTAAGAACCTTACGAACGTCGAGGAATGTTTCCCAAATGAACACGAAGTCGGCAGATTTATTGAAGTCTTACAGACCACGTGGAACAATATTCCCTATTGGAGGAAAGAAATCGCGAATAGCGAAATTAGATATATCCGCCGGAAATAAAAGTACTGATACGAGAAAAGAGGAGAGCAAGCAAAAGATGGCAACAATCCCGCATAAAACTCATTCGAACCACCTATGTAAGAAACTAAAAAAGCGATCCGCGATTTCAAAAATCGTGAAATTTATATGTACAATATATACTCGTATCTCAAAGTCTTGACTGCCTAAAAAAGTTCAAATTACTCACTCTGAAAAGTCATGAAAGGTAGCTTGGGACAACCATTTATTACTACTCCTATAGATGAGCTATGCTTGTCCATTTGTAAATACATTCGAAGTACCTCTTAGCAAAGCTGACATTTCCCGGGTTTATGTATGTACCTGAGGTGATAATCAAGCAATCTACTGTTATCGTTTAATTATTACTTCAGAGATGTTAGAAATTACACTGCAAACAAAGCAATTGTTTCCATCTTTGAATTGGAATGATCTCCACACGTCATAATTAACATTTTTTCATTCAATTCAATAAAAGGTATTTTTGAATTGTTGACTTTGTTTTAGACTTATTTGCTACCTCATTTGCTAGAAATAAGATAATTAACAACTCATTTGCGATTTTTGTCGTAATCATCTCCTTTGGCTCTAGTAAAAACGTAGAATAAAGTGTCCAATCGAATCCCACATAAGATATTTTTGTCATGTATAAGAACATGGCATCAATTCCTTTTTAGCTTTTAATCGCTTTGTACACAAGCAAGTTATTTCTCCAAGTTGTACGAGAACTTTGCAGGTTTCCAAGCACCATTCGGCATGTAAACAAGCTAACTTCTACAAGTTTTTCACTAGATGTAAGCTTGAAAATTTATAACAAGAAAAAAAAAAAAACTTGCAGCTTGCTGTGAAAAATTGAGATGAAAATCACATTAGAAGTGAGTTCCATGTTCCAGCCTGGAACAATGAGTTGTTCATTTGTTGGAAGCTAACCTCTGCTAATGTTCTTACGCATATAAAATTTGAAAAAAAGCATATTAACTATGTAGAAGAAAATTACTGATTTCCGCAAGTCTGGTAGTAAGTAAAGTCTCATTATTCGTACACACTCTCATCGCAAAGATCCACATTTTTCAGATATGATTTTAATGAAAATAGTTCTTAGGCCGTAAGATATAAAGTTTGAAGAAAATCTGTCCAGGCGTTTAAATTGCAGAAACCCACTTTTTCGAGTTTTTCTATTATAAAGGGTAATTTAATTGGAAGTTACAATTTAAATATGGTACTACTGTGGTCCTGTCAAAGATAAATAACTGATATTTAATATCTGTGAATACTAAGCATGGACATTTGTAATTTTGGAGTGATGTACGAGAGAACAACGAATTTTAATTGTTAAATCCCATTTCGGAAACGGGGATAACCAACATGATTCGCGCATTGCGAAATGATGGCGGTATACATAATCATTCATCTCATGGTGCGGTTAAGAAATTAATGGAAAAATTCGATCGAAACGGGTCAGAATTGGATGTGCGTCCTCATAGCGACCGATCAAGTGAAAATATCGACGCAGTGATACGTTTGTGACAATTTTTCAAAATACATTTGTCATCGTTCCCAGCAATTGAACCTTTTCCACTTTACGCAGCGCATTTTAACAAAAGATCTGTATCTGTTTGGTATGCATTTTGGTTCGTACTTCTTCGAAAATTATCGTAATGATGCTGTAAGAGTCAATGGTGAACGTTATCGAGACATAATAAGAAATTATTTTTTGGCACTAATATGAAGATATTGATGTGAAAAACATGTGGTTTCAACAAGACGGTGCCGCCTGCCACACAGCATGAGATATAATGAAGTTGTTGCACACATAGTTTCCCGGTCGAGCCGAGAATCACCCTTTAATAATGGCAAGATTCATCAATATCTCGAGATGGAAAATTTTGACGAAAACACTACTCAGCGTTTATATGAGCAAACAAAAAATAAAAATCGCTTAAGATCTTGCATTCGTTTTCAACTTTAAACTAGAAGTTGACTTTAATTTTTGTTAAAAAAAAAAATGTTCGTACTTCGTGAAAGCATAACGATTGTTCCAGTCTCCATCCCATTGGCAACGCCATTAGCGACTCAATGTATAGTAAATTCTTTCGTTCAAATTATGTTTCCCCACACTCGCCCCCACTAAAAATCAAAAACACATCAACTGTCAAACTTTTGCAAAAGAAAAAGAAGGCAACAAAAGCTTTATAACAAAAAATATACCTGCCTGAGCAAAAGAAATGCTCAAGAAATTCTTCTTTCCACTGTAATTTCTTATCTATTTGACGATTCCAATTAATAAAACTCTTTGCCAAAAATCTCCCAGCATCGAACCAAGTGATAAGTGCTCGACGGTAGGCACCTGCTCAAATGGAAAATCCACATTTTCCTCGGATAAATCGGTGAAAATCGCTCACAGACCAAAAATTTACCAAAGAAATGCACAAAACAAATGCAAATTAATTCATAATTCAAGAAAACGGACTCATCAACAATAAAAAAGGGCCACGAGTAACACACCTGATGGTATAAAACAAACCACAAAAAAGAAAATCGTTTACCTTTTTGCTAATTCAAATGGATATGCAATTGCGAGACTTCGAAATGAGTGACTCAGAGACTGAACTATTAATACATCCATCGGTGGCGACAGCGGCTGCGGGAACTACTACTGCCGGTGGAGGTGGTACAGGTGGTGATGGTATTGGTGTTGGAAGTAGCCACAAACGTATGGACGGCAACGCCGTCAGTCGACTATTTGGTCTTCGTCGCGGCAGCAGCAGACAAACCGGACAGGTTCGTCTCAGAAATGATCGTAGCAGAGAACGTGTCACACTTGTACCACTGCCATCATCATCATCGACAACAACGACGCCAACATCAGAATATCAACAAAACTTCTCCACCAACATTTTCGGTGGCGGAGCTAGTATATCACCAGCAGCAATACAACAGCAGACACAGCATACTGTGTTCTATCATAGAAATCGGAGACGGAAATCATCAAGAAATCTGGGGAATTATTGTAAAATAATTTTTTGCGGGTGAGTTTGAGTTGTTACTTTTTTTTATTTTTCTGCAAAAAAAGAAAAGTTTACTGGAACTCTTGCTGTTGGTCAGGTTTTGGGTCTTCAATTTGTGTTAATTTGCAAGCGAATTTCGCCGTTACCATGCTAACAAGTTAACAAGTGAAAGAGGAAGCCCATCGTCGTCGTGGTCGAATTTGCATATTTTCGCCAACTGCCAGTGAAAATTTTTGCTGACGCGATTTCATGGCGCAGAGTGGATTTAGCAATCAATTTATGGGTGTTCCACCCTTTTCCCTTCTGTAAATGACGTCTTTGTATAATTAAATTACAAAACCATTTTCTATGGAAAATATATTGTTGTTTATTTGTTTGAAGAAAACAGCGCAAAGCAAGACGGACAAAAAAAAAAAAAAATCTAAAAATACCCCTTGGACATGTATTTTCCTCCACACATTCGTTTGAGTAGAACTTTTCCTTATTTATCGCAATTTTCGATTCAATCCGATGCTAAAAAAAAAAATCATAAAGAACAACTGGTCACCATGTGGTGGACCCCGCGGATAGAGTGGGGGAAAACAATAGAAACAAGTTAACCGAGCTTACAAGTAAGTACGAGTGACCTGTTTTGGAGGTCGACGAGTTTAGTTTTTATTCGTTTATTTGTCTTACCTCACCCCTGAGTGCTTTAGAGGCGTTCTACTCAAATCATCTTAAAAATAGTTCACCTATTATAACACTAAGTTGTCTGTGTGAAAAGTGAATCAAAATCGCGAAATTATGAGAAGAGTTACGAACGAGAGTAACACACATTCGCCTATTGTAGTGGTTAGTTTATATGCCTTTAGGCCAGATTTTCGTTTCATAATTTAAACCGTATTAGTCAGCATTGCGGTTTGGTTGGGAAATTTTAGTTTCCATTACACCGTGAAGCTAGCTAGAGTATGATTCACATTTGAAGGGATCTCGCGAATGTGTTGTGTATGTTCAGCTTGAAAAATTGTCTGTACAATGGCTGATCTCAGAAAGTTAATCTACAACTTGATAAGAGAGTTTCATCAATGACTGTTTGTGGCATTTCAATGCGAAGCGGAGGTATGCTATTTCCTGGTATAACAACGATGTACCTAAACCGCGTTTTGTTTGCTTAGCTTTACGTAGCTGGGTGGGTCGATAAAATTTGTGCGAAGTGGGGAAACATAAAACAAAGCACTTGTGGTTTTGCTACACACCACACCCTTGGGTGACTTTTACTTTAACACTTCCACACTTAATTACATTTTCTACACTCCACACAAACTTTGTTTCAATTTTCACAAATACGGCATGGTTGCAATTAATGTGCTTATTGGAGTTTATGGAGTACTGTCCCCGAAAAATAGAAATTAGTTAGGTAGACATCTAGTCAACGAGAGTAGGCGTCCAGCACCCAGACGATGTGAAAAGGATTCAAACTTGAGCCTGCCGCTCAGTAGTCTAACGCACTAACCGCTGAACCTCGCACCCGTTCAAGGCCTAACAACACATAAGACTATCTTATTTTTTTTTGTCATGTTTCATTCATGCTTTTTTTTTTCCATGGCCGTTAATGACCTGAAAAAAGGTGATAGGTACAAATTTCTGTTCTTCATTCATGTGACGCATTAAGTGAGGATACGATCAAAAGTTAGTTTAAAAAAAGATCTGTTCCTCTATTGAAAGTTCATATAATTAAGCACAATTTTTTACGTAGAAGCAGATGAGGTGGTAACTATTTCTGCAACCTGAAGAATAGCTTGCCCTACACTCAGTTTGCAGTGCTAAAGTCACAGTTGATACTAGGGAGGCATGGTCGTGTGGGCTTTGAACCTTCTACTTGTTGACAGGCAGACACAATGAATTTGGGTGCTCGACTGTTAAGGCATACAGTCACGCCAATATCCTGAATTCGTTACCACGAGAACTGGTTAAGTCAGAACTTCAGGACTAATTTCTCAGTGGGTTTTCCTAACAGAGTGAATGTTTTCGACAGAGCAATCTTCACCAATGGCTCAAAAATTCATTGCATTTTCGGTGTGAGGACATTTGTCGTACACAATCCAATGCCCAATCAAAATATTGCACTAGGCTCGAGGTCATAATGACGAGCTGACGAATAGCCAACGTGAATGAAAGTTTGACTGTTCTCTTGCAGGAAGAGTTCATAGAAACCTGTAAATTAGAGAATACTTTCGCACTATCTATGAAAGGCCAAACCAAGAGTGGGCGAATTAACTATTTTAGTTGTATCATATCTAGAAATATTTGAAACGCCAATAACAGGGCCAGGACAAATGATCCAAAGTTAATTGGGTATCGCATAGGTAGAACCTATGCAACCCTTCGTTTTGTATGTATTATATTCTTCACACGAATGGAAGGGGCCTACAGTTTTATTACCTGATCCGAACGGCTGAATCGAGGCTTGTCAGAGATTCACGAGAGGTGGGTCCGAGAGGTGGGACAGAGGAACTTTTTGTGTTATTACTTTTACTCGTACCTGAGAAAGAAAGCACAACATAATTCTTTTGGGACTTAATTATGTTTTAAAATAGAATAGATTTCTCAAATATCCAGGCCTCTAAGGAAAGGAACTTTTTGTGGGCTAACCTTTGGACAATACATAGCTTTAAACAAGGCATTAAGGTAGTTTTCACACCAAGGCTGTCACATTAGTCCAAGAATATAAGACCTATTCGCTAGCAAGATGGAGGTATCTCCTCTTCCTAAGAAGGATAAAATTGAAAATTCACTTTTAGCAAAGGGATCATCGTTAGGCTTTGCCCATTAAGAATGGTACTCGGTCTGAAAAATATCCGTAAGGTCCACGCCAATGCCAGCGCGTCGCCTAATATCGCTAAAGGGAAGTTTTTTCATACAATCATCACTGTCAAATAAAATTTCGCACTCGCGAAAATTAGAACAAATATTGTAACATCAAACAGATCATATACGAGTAATATACGACATATCTACATCTAGTCTAGCCAACTAATTAGTATTATTAGCAGTCCTAGTTTCAGCCAGTCGGCTATCTATATGGCCTCAAAATCAGAAAACTAATCCACCTCTAAGCATCACGCAAATCAATACAGACTTATGTGATAAAAGGCTGAGAAAACCGTGATTGGGGGAACTGCTTGGGTTGGAGTTCAATACTCCTATACTTGCCCTTTTAGGTACAAGTAAAAATCATGGGACGAAGATAGAGAACATAATATATTGAATTACTCTCTGTGTACTTCCCCTAATATTTCTAGAATTTTTCGTAACTTAACCTTCATTCTCTCTTTGTAAAGTTCAGCCACACTTGTTTGCAGGCTATAGCGCGACGAAACTAATTGCTTTCATTAATATTTTTAATCGAAGCAATTAAGTTATTACCTTGTATAGTGAGTTTTTGTGTTTGGTTTATAGAGCAACTTATCTGTCTGTGCATTATAAATGCTTCCATATTTATGATTTTATCATATTTTTTCACACATCAATTACATATCTTTGGATATTATATTGAGTTTGAAAATATATTATCAAGGGAGGAGCCCCAGATTTCAAGTAATTAATATGTACAGTTACATAATCTTTAAAACAAACAATGAAACCAGAATCAAGTACTTCGTGAATGCTTAACCAGAATATTCTATTGCTATTCTGTTTACCAAGCAACTCTTCCGAATGTGTTATCTGTTTGTATTGCTCATGAAGTGCAATCGCTTTCATAATTTACGGTTGGTCGATCGGCCAAATTAAACGAATAACAGTTTGCTATTGCAGGTAAGAATCGTGACGATTTCAGTGATGTATGTCGAAGTACTCAGTGAGCCGCATAAGTACAGGCAACGCAATGTCATAATGGAGTTAACTATTCAGAAAGTCTTAACTACGTCAGTGAGTGAGTTTAGACATTAAACCAAAGCTTATTGCTAAAGAGAAAGAGTTGAAAATGCTAGTGGTGTAAGTCAAGATTAATTTTTACTTGCTCCTTATACTCAAGAATAAAAATGTGAACAGTAAAAGCAATCTCTTACACAATCGGATACGTATGTATTCTAATCTTGAAAATATCTACAAAATCTACAAGTTTATAAAAGTACCCAATTTCTAAATTTAATTAAGTAGACAACATAAATATCTGTCATAATAGATTATATACATATATTGTTTTAGCCATAATATATTTACATATGTACATTTAAGTTACTATAGACCCGAAAGCCCCTGCAGCTGTTGTTAACATGTAAATTCTAATTTTATTTTAATAAATTATAATAATTATAATAATAAAAGTAATTGCTTTGAAGCAAAGGGTAGTAGGAAAAGCATTGACAGAGTCTTCATATACACCCATCTCCCCAGTTTGTACATCCATCTAACTAAAATAATTAAGCAGTAGAAATTTGTTGCTTCAGGTTGTGGTATATTCAAGTTATTGCGTGCCTAATCCGTTGTCTGCCATATCCGTCGTCTCGTTAAATCAAATCATTTTGCGTGTTGCTACTGCTGATGGAGCACGAGCTCCGTGTCTGTGGTTAAGTACGTAGATAAATGAGTCTCAGGTTCACAAAAACACGAAATACAATTCAGGGCCTGTAGCAGTTTAAGAAAAAAACAGACTACTGATGTTAAAGGGCTGAAATTGAGAGTAATATCCCAGCTAAAAAATATGTTTGAAACCAGGGTACACAGTACCAAAATATAAAAAAAAAATCCACGACTGGATCGCACTTGCTGCTTGTTCGTAAATTAATCAGTTTACAAACTTAGGCAAAATCGATCGGAAGTGACACAATTAAAGTTTTCGTAAAATTCGTTAAAATTAGTTTTTGCCATATCCGAGAAATAGAAAATGTTTTCAAGTATCTTATTGCCTCAGTTATGAATTGTTATCAAAAACGCTAGAACTATTTTCGAAAGAACTTAAATTCTTCAAAATTGGGTCATAGTAATTTGCCAGGCTTATAAAGCGACGCTGCATAGAGTAACGAGAGAAGCTTACGACATCTAGGGAAGAACACCAGCTTCTAAGAAAGAAGAAAAACGAATGATCGAGTCAATGGATAGGTGTTATAGCAGGAATGATATTCGAAAGTTTTGCCAAAAGGTAAAAAGAGCATGCTACAAAGCCCAAACAGAAACGAAAGACAATGTCGGTGCTGTCAGGAAAATGCTTCATTCAATACGGATGATGATGATCAACAATTCCGTCCACCCTACCAAAGTAAAATGAAGATAGCAATATTTAAGCTTAAATCGAACAAGTCTGCTGGACCTGACGGTCTAACTGCCCAGCTACTTAAAGCAGCTGGAGATAATTTGCTACGGAGCATTCATAAACTCGTCTGTAAGGTATGGTCGGATGAAAGTATGGCCGACGAATGGAACCTCAGCATCGTTTGCCAGATCCTTAAGAAAGGAGGCCCTCTGAACTGCGCCAACGATAGAGATATTAGTCTCTACAACATCGCGTATAAGACTATCTGCCATATAACGTCTTAAACCTTTTGTCAACCATCCTAAACCTGTGCGTATTAGTGCGGTTTTAGGCCAAGAAAGTCTACAATTGAGTAGCAAAGCCCTCTCTCGGATAACTAATGAAACTTAAGGTGGCGCACACAAGCGGAAAAGGACCTCAACCAACTTCGTGTGCAAAACTCGAGGTAGCCAGCACAAGATCGAGCTGGCTGGAGACACTTGTTGCTTGAGGTCCAGGTTCACCACACACCACCTCCGGTAATGTATTGCTTTTGTTTGATATTACACAAAATAAGTGTCATAAATGGGAAAACACATTTCCACAACTTCTATGGGTCCCTGGACACGCGGGAATAAAAGGGAACGAAGACGCAGACGCAGCAGCTAAGAATGCCATTAATGAACCTTTACTCACTCACTTTGTTTTTAACAAAAGAGATACAAAAAGACACATCCAAGCCTATGCACAAGTAAAACAAAAAGAGGAGTGGTCTGCATACACCCACTACTATAAATCTTTAAACCCGGATGGGACAGCAGCATTTTACCCCCAAAACATATCAAATAATATGCGAAAAGTTTTTACTCGACTTAGGTTGGGCCACACTCTGCTAACCCATGGACATCTTTTCACCAAAGACAGCCGCCCAGAATGCCACCTCTGCAACTCCGCCCAAACACTTACCATACGACACCTCGCTTATGATTGTACCACCGTTCAAGCTAAATTAAGTAGTCTATTTCCCAACTCCCAACTATCCCAACTCCTTTCTCTTCCTTCCATACACAATATCAAGATAGTTTATGCCCTAGTTTCTTCATTAGAATTAATCAATAAATTATAAATTATTTGTAAATGTATAGCCGTAGGCCCTGGTAGCCAGCGCTGTAAATCTGTACTATTAGCACATAATTTATTATTTGTTAATAAAGTTTAATAATAATAATAATAATAATAAGTGTCATAAATGGGAAAACACATTTCCACATTCGCTTTTCAGTTATTTATTTATTTTTTTTTTTACGCTGGTAAGTGGCAATCTTCAAAGACGAAACTGAACCCGTACTAATTAACAGTATGGGATTTTTACCTACAAACCCCTTCTCTATTCTTTCCGCTTTCCCTACGGTACCGCCGTCTTGGCATTTCATCGCAGGGCGGAGAGGAGCCAACCTTCCACTTATTTCACCTAGTCTTTAGGTGCTTTTAAGTTATAATGTTCCTGATTTTTCGTCTATTCGGAGTAATGGCATAACGTCAAATGCCGGATCGGATCAGAAGCTATCCTTAAGTGGAACACGCGTATGGCTCAAAATAATGCACTGTCTTTGTCCTATTTACATATTTGCACTTTTCTATTAAAACGAAATATGTACTCAATATTCAAGTATAACTTCTTCTTTTTTTTCCTTATGGCGAGGTAATGATCCGAAGTAGAAGGATCACAACCCTCCCACTTTACTGCATCCCTACTAGTCCGCCTGTGGGGTTTGCCAAATATTCAAGTATAATTTGTGCTAACCAATCCTATTACTATATTTTTGTACCTTAGCCCCCGTAAAATGCGCTTAAATTTCACTCCCTTAGTACTTTACAGCACGTTTCATTGATCGAAATAAATGGCAGCATTCAACGATAATCTTTAAAAAACTTCACTCCGCCATCGGATATTGAAACCTGTAACACTATCATTTTTCTCTATCTATTACTTTTCGTTTTCCATTGGGCTCTAGATTAATAAACTTTTATATGGCACGAACAAATTTGGGACGATACTTAGTTGTGTGGGAAGAGAAGAAAAGTCCAGGGAGTAGATCGACCCGGCCGAGTAGAGAAAACGTAGAAGATTTTCTCGTGTTCTCATTATCTTTTTTCGTAATTGTTTTTAGATATAAAAAGAATAGAGACAGTGATATTAATAATCATGTATAAGCACAACACTACTTACATCAATACAATTTATAGCTGTTTTACTTCTATCTGAAGTTTGCTTTTCTAAAAAAAAGATTACCAATTGACAGTAAATGAAAAGAACAAATTAATTGGTAAATAATAATAATGGATTTAATATTATCTTTAATAATATCTTCTTATCCTTGTATCGACGATAATATTTAATTTTGTTAAACCAATTTCTGCATTCATAAATTCAAAAGTTACCTGTCTTGTTTTATGTTGTATTGGGCACAACAAATCTGAGATCTGACGACACAATTTAAAGTGTCCAATGTACACTAATTTCGTCTGCCAGTGTTTTCCGCATGATTATTTTTTGCTACCTGCAGCTTGTCGAGAAGGAACGTTTAGAAATCGATTTGATATTAAAGCCCTTTAAAGCCGTTCAGGTTTAATTTGGTATGCCACGTGATGGGGTGAGAAAATATATTTTTTTTTCTTGGGGTACATTATGCTCCCGGAAGTCCCCGCCCCCGCACACATATGTACATGAATATTTTTCAAAATTTGTTTCCTTAATTATTGTTGGTCCATCACGTACTATTTTTGTGCACAATTTCAGCTCTAGATGAAATTGTTCAAAAGTTACAAGCATGTGACAGACACACGGAGAGACAGATACCGTGTTGAATCTATTAGTCTTCCGTTTATACCATTCTGGTACGGAACCCTAAAAAGACACTTTTTGTACCCGGGATAAAGAAAAAATAAACTCACCTGTTTAAGAACTGAAAAATAACAACGCACACTAAAATCTCACCCTGTACTTTCGCACACACCTTAACGAAAAACTTAACGAATTGTTTTGATTTCAAATTCCTCCAGTCAGCAAATGCACTCAACTGCTGCCAACATACAAACACCAAAACTATATCGATTTTGACAATTCTCCTTCGTTCTGCGTGCTCGTTTGTTCGCCTGCCACTGTTTTCTGCACTGTTGTATGAGTGTGAAGTTTCTTGTTTTTTTTCTTTCCTCTTTACTAAGAACAAAGTGAAAATTTTCTATCTTTTGTTGTTTTCATTTATCGACAAAATATGGGAATTTCTTGAATTCTTTACGTGGAATATTTAGAAATCCTTTGCATTGATCACCATTGAAACATTTAACATGGATGATACATCACAAAGTTCGGCTACTACGCCGATAGTTAAAGAGAACATTCCGTTAATAAATCGACCCAGAAGTCGTTGGAACTTTTTCAGGTGAATCATCTCCGTTTATCCCCTGCAATACATATCGTGGTCATCCTCATTTTTATTATATTTAATTCCTCTAATTTCATGTTTTCTATGATAAAATCTCAAAAAATATGTGAGATTGATTAAATTTGTTGTGTTTGGAAGGCTGCGCCTCTGGAATATGCCTGGTGTTGTACAGCTGTGTTTAAGAATTTTGTTTATCGATTTTCAAAAGTGATTACAGTGCGACATACTATGGACATATGTATATATATACAGATGTAAATATGTGTCTACATATTAGCAAAACGATAAAAATGAAAAATGGCGAAGAATTGCATTTTGCAAAAATTCGATGTGACATCAGCACGCAGACATGACGGGTGTATGATAGTGAAGACGGTAATTGGTGTGCAAGTAGGAGTTGTCGAACATTGAGATGTTCTGTTTTGCATTATTATGGAAGGAAAGATGTTTTTGGAGAACAAATTTTTGGCAAGAAATTACTTGGCATTGACTGACTCTAGTTTCTAAAGATGAAATTACTCCTATGCTTCATTTAAGGAAAGGGTTGCAATTCGTATGCTTGAAGTAGTCACTGTCTGTGAAGCACAGTAAACGTGTAATAATATACTTCTACGCCAGTTGGATGCAGTATATACACCATTATTCTACAATCAACCGAATGACTAAATGCTTCGTAGGAGTTTGTGTAGGACACATCAGTGTCACATAATCATCATATTAGTAAAGACGATCCACCTAATCACTATATCTGAAAACGAACAAGGTCTTATCCATCAAACAGTTAATCAGCGACTGTATAACTAAAACCGGTTGAGAACCAGAGCGGGCCTTCCTGCGCCTTCCTTCAAAGTAAATAGTTTGCACTATAATATCAGCTTCAAAATAGATAAGTTGCAAATCTTTCAAATAACTACTGTTAGGGTAATTGAACGAAAAAGACATACCGAAGAATTTAAAACCTCCGCCACTAGCGACGCGAACCACTCACCCCAAAATAGGCATGGGCTACTTTGATTTACTGAAATAAATATTTTTAAAGTTGATTTATTTTAAAGAATTCATATTTAACTTTCTCATCTAAAAGAAAGCTAATGTTTTCGTGAAAAAAATCGATCTCGAGATATTGCTCAAAAAAGTGGGTGTCACAATTCTGTCCATCTGTCTGCCCGTCTGTATATCGGGCTGCAGCCTAAACGGCAGGACGGATTTTATTTTTGGGCTTTGTATTCTAAATTTGAAACCTGAACAATTTACGAGCGAACAGCACATATGGAACAAGTACGTGCGACCCAGTCGTGCCCCTTATTTTTTATCCACACTCTTAGCGGTTAAATGAATAAATTGTGTATAGGTAGATGCTTTTAGTGTAATAGGTTTATGTGGATGTTATTCGTTATCGTTAATTTGCAATGAATTCGTTTACATTTAAATAGATCATCGCGTTGGCAAAAATTTGAAAAAATAAATTCAAATTAGTGTGGCTTGCAGTTAATGAGAAAGTTTCGTACGACCAAGTCGTGCAGTTTATTTTTTAAGTGCGGTTACTTTGTCTTCGTGCGATGTATTTTTGTTATAGTTTAAAGTGGCAATTTTAAAGTTATATTTATTCATTTTAAAGTGTGTTTAAATACATCCCCACTCGTGGGAGCCTTTTCGGGAATTAGACTCAAGTGATATGCCAATTGCATGCTCACTGTCGGGTCGAATAAAGATTGATGTCACTAAACCAGCTCTGTCGAATATAATGCGATGCAGTTATTTGTAATTCTTTTTCATAATTTCAGTTTTTAGTTCCCTGAAGCTTAATTTGAAAGATGAATTTTATTGTCGACAAACATATATAAGAAATGTATCGTACGCATTGGAACTTCTCAACAGCATGTTAAAGAACTATGCAATCACTTTATTGCAATAAATAAATTAAATTATATTTAATCTTTCACATAGCGATTGTATATGTAGTAGAAGTATTATTTAAAGAGTGAGAGATCTCGCATTCACAAATACTATTTTTCTGTTTTTTTGGTTTTTTTGGTCTTGGTTCATTCGGTGTACCCCATTCACTCGCCTGGTGTCTGGATTGCGTTTCGTACTCATAAACCCACGTCGCGTATCCAGTAATTATACGTTTGATGAATGTTGTCTCGAAGTCAGCCGCTAAAATCCGTTTTTAACACCAAATTTGATACCAACTCGAAGTTGATCCCATTTTTAAAATCGTAAAAAGTCGAAAACACACGGAGGCAGATGTACTCTCGACAGCCTAGCTTTTACAAATGTCAAGTTACGACGCTAAAATTTGGAGAGAATGTTAATGACAGATGTCAATCTAAAAAAAAAAACAAATCAAATGACTAAAAACGCCACACGGTAGTCATTCCTGAAACTTTTTGATCAAGGTAGTATATAGGGGGTGCGTAGCTCTCAACGAAATAGATGGCCACTAAAATATGAGATTTTGCTAGATATTGGGTCATTAGCATGCCAGAGAATTGGGTAGCAAATGATCTAGCTAGACAAGGTCAAATCATTACAAATATCAAAGCACTTATGCATACCGTCCGTTAGGAACTTGATCTGTGCAACATTTTGCAACAAAGAAGAAGATGAGAGAGGGAATGCGTCTTAGAATTTAGTCAGGGCAGTAAGAAGAATAACGACAATTGGGGAGAATTGAACAAAGTTAAAGAATCGCCAGAAATCGTAATAATGTCATGTGAACATTGAAAAAGCCATATATCAAAATTCTCAATCATATAATCAAATTTTAAAAAAAATCATTAAATCTTTGACTTCTATAAGCATCTGCGAATGGTTGATCGATTTTTTCATTCACATAATGAGAGTTCAATTTTCTATAAACTCGAATGAAATTATTCATTTAATATTACTATGAGCGAACATGTATTCTTTGTGAGTCATGTATGTATTCTTTGTGAAATCGATTGAGTAGTTCTTATCCCTTGGCATTTATTTCAGCTTTGTAGGTACGATAAGATTATGAATTAGTGTACCATTGTTTGACTTGTTATTTAACTGTCGCAGTAATCAGAGATTCGGACCATCAGTAATCAAATACATAATTAAATTTACAGTTTTTTTTTTTAAAAAAAAACGTAACTAGCCCACTTCTCAAACAGAACTCTAGCCAAGCTTGTTATTAAACTGACCTTGCTCCCGTTTTGAATCGCTTCATCCTAAGCCGAAAATAATCGTCAGTTAAAAAACTCCAACTGCGTCATTCCTATGATGATGATGGTAACTGGATTAAACAATTAGGTAATTGAAAGCGTTTAGGGGATAAGTGTTTCAGAATATTCTATTAGACAATTGTTTTAAGTTTTTTTATGGCCCATTACCAGTGCAATAACTAAAATGAGTAACATTTGTTATGTATTTTGTTTCTAAATTTCGTTCTGTTGGTTAGTTGAAGGTTTTAAAGCATACTAAAAATACCGCTTAGGTCAGAGTTAATCTGATACTTTAACAGTTTTTTTTATTTACTTAGAATGGTGCAGTTTGTCAAGCTTAAAGGAAGGTAAAAGAAAGCTATTTATCCTTTAACCATGAGTAAGTGGAGAGTAGGTAGGCAAAGACTGTGGACTGTGGACTGTTTTGCGAACCACTTGTCCTGATTTCACCTTATTGCAGCCGATGCCGTTTAAGTCCACAGCCAGCTACCACAATCCAAATTTATCAGCCCATAATTAGTTACTGAAACCCATAGCCAACCCGGTGCCTCAATTCATAATCAGCGCCCTTAATCATCTATTCATAACCAGCGGCTTCACTTCACAGTCAGCTTGCACTCGATCTGCATTCAATTATTTTTAACCATAGTCAGTTGTCTAGTCCACAGCTAGTTGCTTCAATCCAATGTCAGCAGGCTTAATGGTGCGTAATAAGCTGCCTTAATTCTAAGCCAGCTAACTCAGTCCAAAGCCAATTGCTGGAGTCCACATTTCACTCATATCACGCTGCTTCAATTCGCAGCCCGCGGTCTCTGTTCACAATTAGCAATTTAGTTCATACGTCAACATCAACTGCTTCGAAACATACGAATATATCAGTTCACAGGTTCCACCGTCGCATTAATTTTCATCTAACATTTTTTATTTTCTTTTCTTTTCAGCTGCTGGGGGAGAGCGTGGCGAAAATGGTTTTCGGCTCGTGAACTTCGCGCACGGACTGTCCATTTGGGACGTCCGACAAGCGATAAATTCCCACCGAATGAGATACGGAATCAAAAGTACAACTTCTTAACGTTTCTGCCGTTGGTTCTCTTCGAGCAATTTCGTTTCTTTTTGAATTTGTATTTCCTGTTGATGGCGTTGAGTCAGTTCATTCCAGACATACGAATTGGTTATCCCTATACATACTGGGGACCGTTATGTTTTGTTCTAATGGTAACAATATGTCGAGAAGCAGTCGACGATTTTCGTCGCCATCAACGAGATCATGAAGTCAATTCGCAAAAATACAAACGTTTGATGGTGTCGGGAGAACATGGCTACGAGATGGTATCATCATCGAAATTGAAAGTCGGCGATGTCATTATAGTGGAGAAAAACGAACGAGTGCCAGCTGATTTAATTTTATTGCGGACAAGTGACAAGAGCGGATCAGTTTTTGTTCGAACTGATCAACTTGATGGTGAGTTGCGAAGATTGGATGATTAATTGAAATACATTTTTTAACTGTTTTTTACTCTAGGTGAAACCGATTGGAAATTACGTCTAGCTGTGCCTCTAACTCAGAAACTAACCAAGGATTCGGATTTGTTTAATATTGATGCGAATGTGTATATTGAAAAGCCGCAGAAGGATATTCATTCGTTTATAGGAACTTTTGCAATGGTGAGTTAGGGTGCTGAGTTTAATTTGAAACGCTTAAAGCTTTTCTTCAAAACTCTGCTTTCTGTGAAATTTTGAGCCTGGATTTTAAGTTTTAGGATTCTGTTCAAAATAATGAACTCAGAGCTCCGAGTCTTTGTTCTGACTGACTTTGGTCAGAATTCGAGTTGGAGGAATTGTAGTAGAATTTTCACAGATGACTCTAAAACCAGTAAAAGGTCTGGTGTTGTTGTTTGCAACAACATTAGGCTTCACATCTAGTTAAACAAACATGCATATGTCTTTCAGGGGAAGACTTACGCTATCATAATGAGCATGAGCTTTATTTTGAAGAACAGGTGGAATATGCTTCGCTTATGGCCTTGTTCAACTTTTAACCACTTCTAAAATAGCTGGAGAATGCAAAACCAATTTGAATTCGGCAGCATAGTTGAACTCAAAGAGTCTTATTTGAGGCCACATTAGATGACGGGAAATGAGATCTTGATAAACCAAGCACAGAGGAGAACTTCTCAAGACCTGAACCTACTTTCATTGACGGTTGATTTTCCTGTGAACACAACAGCAGGAAAGTACAACAGCGTACATTCTTATGGACCACTACGCCTTTGCCAAGTGACCTCAATATGTGACTTTAGCCACGTCAACATCTACGACGCTTGTGGAAAGAGCGTCGATACTGCGAAACTCATAGAGCCGTTTCACACACACGGCGAATTCTTCGCAGTGGAAGATGCTATCAAATGGCAGCTATCAAATAGGACCTGATCCCGGGCCGATCACTGTATGTCTGCGGGGATACCTACGCTATGGCTAGTTGTCAGGCCAGTTTTGTGAGCGTAGTAATGCATTTGGCTTTATGAGCGCTTTCGCACACGTTGGCATTTAGAAGTATTGCCTTTGTTTTTTCTTCAGTTTGCTTCGAGGAGTTTTCATTCATGTGAAACAATTGTGGGGTATGTGAAGCAATGTGTAAAGGAATTATTGATAAGGACACAACTGAGGTAACTTCACCGACAAAAGATCGGCGTGTGTGAAAGGGAACAATGGTCGAATTTTTGTCGGCTGGGTTTTCGCCGATATAAAATATTAAATATGTGCATAACCAATAATAATTCGAAATACATAACCAATTCCTTCTTTTAATTTATAGCAACATGGCTGCGAGGAGAGTAGTTTAAATGTCGAGAATACTCTTTGGGCAAACACTGTGGTAGCTGCTGGTACAGCAACAGGAATTGTCATCTACACGGGCTGTGAAACTCGTAGTGTTATGAACAACTCTCAACCACGTTCGAAAGTAGGTCTCCTGGACATGGAAATCAATGGACTCACAAAGGTTAGTTAAAATAACTTTCCAGCAAAACGCTCTAAATAACTTCTTTCCCTTGTAGGTTCTGTTCTGTGCAGTGTTAGGCCTCTCATTGGTCATGATGATTTTGAAAGGTTTCAATGGACCTTGGTATCGTTATATGTTCCGTTTTGTGTTACTTTTCTCCTACATCATTCCGATCAGTCTTCGGGTGAATTTGGACATGGGAAAAGCTTTTTACTCTTGGCAAATGCAAAATGATCCAGAAATCCAAGGCACGGTAGCCAGATCGACAACAATCCCCGAAGAACTCGGTCGCATATCGTACGTCCTAACGGACAAAACCGGCACACTGACCCAAAACGAGATGGTCTTTAAGAAAATCCATTTGGGAATTGTTTCCCACGACAGTGATACTTTTCATCACATCGGAACGATTATACAGAATCTGTCGCCGTTGATACATCATGGCACAGAGAATGCTCCCAGTAAACCTTTGATGTTTTCGGGCAGCAGAATGCGACGTCCCGAAGGATGGCGAGAATGGGAAGCAGTAAAAGCTCTGGCTTTGTGTCATAATGTGACGCCAGTTACAGATGATGATACTAGCAGTAACAACAGTAAAGGAAGCTCTCCGACAAAGTCTGTAATAAACATTGAAGAGAAAAAACCCACCGAAGAGATCACCTATCAAGCGTCAAGTCCCGATGAGATAGCTCTGGTCAAGTGGACAGAGCAAGTTGGTTTAACATTGATCGCTAGGGATGTTAATTCAATGACCCTGCAATTGAAGGCGCCCAAATTTCCGGAGAAGAACGTTTTATATCTGAGAAGGGATGAGGTGTCTTCATCGCCCTCGACAAGCAGTGCAAGTACGGCATCACTGAGCTCAGTAAATGCTGGAGCAAATAGCTCAACCGCACCGAAGGAGGATGTGCTTCACTTCCAGATCCTACAAATCTTTCCATTTACCAGCGAATCTAAACGCATGGGAATCATAGTGAAAGATAGCAGTTCGGGCGAGATAACCTTTTATTTAAAGGGCGCCGATGTGGTAATGACATCGATTGTTCAGTACAACGATTGGTTGAGTGAGGAGTCTGGCAATATGGCACGCGAAGGTCTGCGAACGCTGGTGGTGGCTAAGAAGATACTCACTGAGGAACAGTACGGTGACTTTGAAACACGCTACAATGCGGCACGGTTGAGTGTATCCGATCGGGTGGCCAAGGTTGCAGCTGTGATTGAATCATTGGAACGCGAGCTGGAACTTGTCTGTTTGACGGGGGTTGAGGATCGTCTTCAGGAAGGCGTTAGACCCACTTTAGAGCTTCTACGTAACGCCGGGGTGCGTGTATGGATGTTGACAGGTGACAAACTGGAGACTGCCTGTTGCATTGCAAAAAGCTCGCAGTTGATCGGTCGAAATCAAGGACTCCATGTACTGAAAAGTGTTAAAACTCGCACAGACGCTCATTTGGAACTGAATCAGTTTCGCAGGAAACAGGGTTGCGCACTGGTAGTCTCCGGCGAGAGCTTAGAAGTCTGTTTGCAGTACTATCGACCTGAATTTATGGAGCTAGCTACCGCCTGTCCAGCAGTTGTTTGCTGTCGATGCAGCCCCACACAGAAGGCACAGGTGGTATCGCTTATACAGGAGCACACTGGCAAGCGTACGTGCGCCGTGGGAGATGGAGGCAACGATGTTAGTATGATACAGCAAGCCGACGCAGGTGTTGGCATTGAAGGTCGTGAAGGACGACAGGCATCTTTAGCCGGTGACTTTAGTATTCCGCAATTTTCACACATCGCCAAGTTGTTGCTGGTGCACGGCAGAAGATCTTACAAACGATCTGCTGCACTGTCACAATTTGTTATCCATCGTGGCCTAATCATAACCACTTTGCAAGCAGTATTCTCTGCTGTTTTCTACTTGAGCTCAGTAGCTCTTTATCAAGGTTTCCTTATGGTGGGCTATTCAACGTTGTACACAATGTTTCCAGTGTTCTCGTTAGTTCTCGATCAAGATATTACATCGATAACAGCTGTGACATATCCCGAGCTTTATAAAGATCTGTCCAAAGGCAGAAGCTTGAGTTATAAGACATTTTTCATATGGGTACTGATTAGTATCTATCAGGGCGGTGTCATAATGTACGGAGCGTTAATACTGTTCGAGGATGAGTTCATACATATTGTGGCGATCAGTTTCTCGGCTTTGATATTGACAGAGTTGATAATGGTGGCATTAACAATACGCACATGGCATAGGTAAGTTGTAAAGATCGGAAGTTATTTTCTTGATGATTGGCTGATTTTCTTGCAGATTGATGGTTCTGGCGGAATTATTCAGTTTAACGCTTTATCTACTGTCGCTGGCTGTGCTTCACGAATATTTTGGTAAGTAAACCTTTTCTGAAAGACACCTAATCCACTTAGACTGCATGACAATGCACTAAATGGGTTACTTTGCAACGGTTGTTGCCATCAATTCACTGTCTATTATTTCCCCTGTCCTTACATATTAATAGCCGGCGGAACGTAATATTCATCGCCAGACGATACGATGGATTTTGATTGGTGATGGTGAACGTTGAGGTGGTAACTGCTCCTTTACCACTGCAGCCATACCAAAGTTGGTGATTCTGCTTCAAATTAGAAGTTATTTAAGTGATGACGTGTTCTGGCTAGACAGTCAGTGACGTAGAATGTGCTCTGCTGGTTCTTTGTCTCCGTTGCACATGCTACAGGTGTTGTTTTGTGCTATTCCGATAGCTATTAGATGTGTTTTAACCCGGGAGTATCCAGTAAGGAACCCTATGACTAATCGAGACTCCTATTCAGTTGTAGGAGCTGTTTCGTTCTTTTTTGGGTAATACTTGGCAGAAAGTTTTTGGCGTATCTGTCGCTTTGTAATTTAGTCAGTTATTTATACAACTATTTATTGTACGTATTGGTAAAACATAGAATGGTCTCGACATCATAAAATTTGATGCAACTACTTTTCTGACTGGTGTCTATGTATGCTGGCTAGCGAAATGAGCATTTGTAGACAGTTCCACACTAGTTTTATAGCATGCAGATCAGCTTTGCTACCTAAGAGGATATAAATGTTCTTGGCGGTTATAGATTTGTTTATATTTTCTCTGATGCAGCGTTTATTTCGACTTGGAATACGGAATAACTTGTTTCCATAGATCGTATACCCGGATCTCTATCATTTGTCTTGGATTCATCTGTATACCATATATGATGTGGATAAAGTTAAATGTTGGCACTAAAAAGTGTCAAATTGTCATTGTACGTATTTTGATTGTGAATTTAGATTGTGTCCTGAATTTCTTTATAAAACGCTGCCAACGACTAGACGCCACTATGTGCTGTTTTTGGCAATGTATTTCAGTTTCCTTTAGTTTCTCAATAATTTCTACAAACGGAAATCATAGCAATATTAGTATTATTTAGGCCTAAGCCTTAGGACAATTGTGTACAATTTTTGACAATGTTTTTTTTTTTTTTTTTGTATTTTTTCTTTCGTCCGTCATTGGGCGCCAATTTTTCCGACGGCAACGAGCTGTCTTTTCATCTTGAGTTAATGGGTACACTAACTTTTCACTTTTTTTGTTTTGCTTTCCACTAAAATTTAATTACTGTTTGTTCTCGGATGTTCCACCGCCATGTGCCAGTTATAGTAGTGAATGTTCACCATAATACCCAAATTAATTTCTCACTCTTAACCTTATTTAATGTAATTCATTATTACTTTCTTTTATTTCTTACAGATTGGGAGTTCATCTGGTCATATGATTTCCTTTGGAAGGTTTCTATCATCACCTTAATCTCGTGTCTACCACTTTATATCATAAAATTCCTAAGAAAAAAATGTTCACCACCATCGTATCTAAAGCTCTCATAAATTTAAAACAAATCAACAATTTTCTTATTAGCTGACATCTCTACCTTCAATTATTTCCCAACATGGAGAATTATGGGAAATCTCAATTGTTTTAAATTTGTACAATTTTTGTTTGTTTCTTATTCCTTGATTTCTATTTAATATTTTTTTATTACACTAAAACGTGCAATTATTTATGTTTTGGTGTAATTGATTTTAATACGGTTTAATTTTTTTTTTTTAAAGTTGTTACGTGATATTTATTTTACTTTTTCTCCGCTTTAAAACTATAATGTTGTGTATTCTTTTTTTTATAATAATTCAGATACATATTATGTTTTTATTTTATAAACAAAGCACATCCAAACTCATATAAAACTGGGCTTCTTCTTTATTAAAAATCGATTAAAAATTACAATCGTTTCTAAACGACTTATGTTGTTAGTTATTTATTAAAATTAAAAAAAAAAAAACAACATAAACACAAATAGAATGTGAATATGAACAATTATTATATGAAAATGAAGATAATCTAGTTTTTAAGATATATACATAATACAATTTCTTATTTGTAAGTCTAAAAAATAAAACAAAACTAATTAAACTCTGAGGTGTATTTAATAAATACTCCCAAAGAAATAAAAAAACAAATGATCTTTACAGGCTTTTAATAAGCAAATTCTAATTAAATCCATATTTGAGAAAAAAATGTGATCATAACCACATATGAAATTAAACTATTTTCAATAAAAAAAAAAAAACAAAGTATTTGTTATTTTGGCTTTGTGGACACCGAGTAAACACCGTCGGATGTGTGTTCTGGGAGTGAACAGGGTAACGACCCATGAACATCAATCTATGTACACAGGGTACAAAGTAAAATTTTCCACATCAAGGTGTTCATAGACTATCTGCCTATGACTTAATAGTGCAGGGAACTAAGCAAGTGCACCGAGAACGTAAAATTCCTCTGAAACCTATCTTTGTGACACCTACATAATTTTATACGAAAAGAAAAATGCAAATAATGGAATCGGACGAAGAATCTCTAATCCGTTTACCACTTTCTCAAAATTGAGATGGAGGCAGGCGAGGATTTCCTCTTATTTCCAAAAGCAAAACATAAAAACTTCAGTTCCCAGAAACAAAAATAAGATGATTTACTTGTTGTACCCCAGTAATACGGAAGTACACCAGCCTAAAAGAAAAAAGTATTTCGCCAGTAGTACACTCACGTAAAAATTTGTTTGGCATCGTCCACAAGATGGATTTGTTAGATTTGAGCGAATAAAACTCATTTCTGCAGAATGGCTAAATACACATTTGAAATTTTGCATATTTTTCAACGAGTTGAGTTTGGGCGGCCTTCTTCACTTGTTCTTCACTAGTTGAGACATGCACTACCAAATCGAATTCGGAACATTCCCTCTCGACAAGTTGAAAATCTCGTACAATTTTAAACGTTTCAAGCTATTATGATTTGCCAATCGAATAACTCTCATTCGCCTATTGAAACGAATGACCATGCTTACACAAATTTAACAGTGGGTGCTCACACGGGGGGAGAGGAAGTAGATGTGCCAGACTAGCCAACAACCCACAACCACTAAGACGCCACAACAACCAACCGACTTCAGAATTATGTAACTGAACTGTAACGGCTGGGGAAAGTCAACGAACTAACAAGCTACTTGGACCGAAACAACATTCTCAAAAAACTGTACAAAATCAAAGCTCCTAAGCTCAGGCAATTACAACATCCTACGACAGGACAGGTGGTGGCCTAGAATTTTTAATTCACAACGCAGTTATCAAATACAGGCCCATAACACGCCAACGCCAATACTAATGATAATTGTCTTGAACAACAAGGCATCGCAATAAAATCCGGTATCACAGTTATCGAAATCATCATCTACATTCCCCCCGTCAGCAGTTTGGAAGATAGATGTCTCACTCTACTCAAACCACCTCCCAATATCAATCACCATCGACGTTCTGACGAATTCCTAGTCTCAGAAATAAGAACATTCATAAATTTTAACAAAGTGGACTGGCCTAGTTTCATGACCTATAACAATAACCAAAGCAGCAGCAAGATTTATACCAGCAGGCAGGATACCAAAAATATGCCCAAATTTCCCAGCCGCCGCAGCATTTCTTGCCGACGAGCACAACACTGTCAGAACAGCTGACCCATCGGATCCCAGCGGCTTGATTTTCTACGGCTTTTTCCCATTTTTGGAAAGAAGAAACGTTCTAAAATTGAATTGGGAGTGAATGTGTTAAATTCCGAACGTTCCCTCCCGACATGTCGTACAAAATCGAGCCGCTGAATCCAACAACTTAATATCGGCATCAGCAGCCTAATTTTGAACGGCTTTCTGCACTTGTAGAGATGAACACCCACGGGAAGAATTATCCGAACACCTGTGGTTTGATTTTGTGTGGCTTTCTCGATTTGTCGAGAGGGAACGTTTCGAATTTGATTTCATATATTCTATACCAAATCGACAATTTCCTTCTAAACAAGTTGGAAAAGTCGTACAAAAATAAGCCGCTGGCTTGATTTTGTACGGCAAAAACCGTGTCAAACCCAACCAAACGTAATGACTCATGAGAAACCTGAAGATGACCAGAAAAAATGTGCAACATTTAACCAATAATTCAACGAGCACTCAACAAACTAACACCGACAATAAAGAGCAACCATACGAAAACTCCACCACTTATTTATAGAAGAACGCCAAAATTCACCCAGATTAGGTGCAGTCCGCAATGCTAAACCCTTCAAGGCACTGGGATTTGATGGAATCTCAATGCTGATGCTGAAAAAACTTGGACAATCTTTCAACAGAAACACTCCTGATTCCAGGGATAAGAATGATACCACTACCCAAACCGGGAAAACCGAGTGGCCGAGGCAAATCGTATCGTCCCATCTCGCTCCTGCCACCAGTCGCAATCCTACTCCCAAGACTAACAGAGCACTTGGCCCCAGCTAACCACCAGCATGGCTTTCGTAAACTCCACAGCACCAATTAACCATTAAAAGTTATAACAACATAAATCAGCTACAGCCATGCTACATATCATACATCAAAAACCTTCGACACCGCAAACTATGCCACAGTATTTCATGACATACATACTAGAGTTATCGCTACAAAACTCTAAAAAATGCTAGCTGGCAAACTATTTATGCTGCCGACAAACATTTGTGGAATTTTAGAATGCTAGCTCACAATACATGCAAAACAAACAAGGAGCCCAGCGTGCTATCATCTCAACTTTTCAACAGTTTGAACTACTACTACCAACAGGTGGTGTTAACATCGTTTTATAAGCAGATAAGACTGTACAGTAGTCTTAACTTCAGGTCCAAACATCGGAACTATGCACATCCATCAACGCATATCTAGATATTCTCGAATATTTTTTCAAAGACAGCAACCTTCACCTATCATCAGAAATACCCACTTGGAACACGTCATGGACGAAAGAAGTAAAGCTTGAACTAAACATTACAGTGGCAGACCGACTCATACCAACTGTAACAGAACCAAAGCTCCTTGACTTCACCTTCAACAACATGCACACTTTCTCAATACCGCCACTAATATCCGCAACCGTCTCAGAATAAGAAACAACGTGCTCAAAACATTAGCTGGCAGCTCTTGGGGAAAAGATAAGGAAATGCTTTTGCCATATAAAGCAATCGGTCGGTCTTTGCTGAACTACGCTACACCACAACAAAGCGACACCAACTGGAAAAACCTTCAAGCGTGCTACAACACAGCCATGCTAATCATCACCGGATGTCACGAAACGAAAATGCTCTCGATCAAAGAGCACAGCAATATGCTCTCCCGACGATGCCAAGGTGTGGTGGGTAGTAGGGTTGTTTGATGAGCGCACTGGGGCCCCTGGTTTTGCACTAACGTGTTCGATGTTGGCGAGAGCTGCTATAAATTCGCACTAACTTTTGCAACACTCACCCCAGTTATTTTCTCGGGGCAAGAAAATAGTGCTGTCAAAAAACTAAATTGTTGGCCGTCATTCGGTTGTGATGTTGTATTTAAGACTGCATATAGGAAAATATTAATAAAAATGTGTAAATATGAGATGCAAACATTTATTTATTTATTTATTTATTTATAAAACGAACAAGGTAATTACAAATTACAAGGTTAGTACTGTACAAATATAGGAGCTTGAACTGCATAGACTTTCGGCTCAATGATAATAACAATAAAAACATATAACTAAATTTATAACTTAACGTTGAGATTAGAGATGAATTTTGTGAATGATACAAAGGTTTTCTTCATTAATTACTTTAAGGATCTCGTAAATATTTCGATTACTTTCTAATAAACTGTGGTTTATGTGGGTTAACAAGTGATCTATGTTTAAAATTTCATTGCAGAAAAAGCAGGTTAGAGGATTTTCCCTTTTCAGTAAATGTTGATGAGTTAGGCAAGTATGGTCTAATCGGAAGCGGGCAAAATTAGATGTAGTTGTCGGATATATTGGTTTAACTGTGTTGGTGTTAATTTTGGAATAATGATGGGTATTATGTCGACCAGTTATTCGTTTGCATTGTTTTGATTTTCCCTTTTATTACTCTTAGAAGATCTACCTCGCTGTATGTGTTGAACAATATCGTAGGTGTTCTGCCGACCGAATTGTCTGCTTTGTCGGCATATTCGTTTCCAACTATGCCAATATGGCTGGGTACGCACATAATCTTTAACGAGTGATTTTTTTTATGATGCTGTCTCTAAGACTCGTCACTGCAGAATAGCTATTATCATGACACCTTGAATAACTGAGAGGCTGTCTGTGCATACTACCCAACGACCTTTCATGTTACATGCATACTTTACGGCTTCGCTGATTGCTATGGCTTCTGCAGAAAAGATTGATGCATATTCAGGCAGAATACCTAGCCTTATTGGTGCTTCATCCTGTGTGATTTGGACCCACCTGTAAATATAAATTTCCAGTTTTTATTGGTTTTTATTTGTGTAGTTGGGAAAACATTTAAGGATCTTCTTGCAGCTTGATGGTAAGTTGGTTTTATGATGTTGAGTGTTGATTTTGGAGAATTTCCGTAGATGCTAAGTCCGTAATCTATTTTATTAAATATTAACATTTTCGTTGTATAACCTAATGGCGCAAAATTATAGTCGCATAAAGTACACTTTAAAAAGATTTTAGCACATAACAAAGTCAAGATTAGTGCTAACTTTAAAACCACCAAAAGTACCTTTCAACTTTTAGAGTGGGCTTTTAACCATCTGTCATCTGTCATTTTTTCAAATTCAAATTTCAGCCAACCAATGGATGTAAACAGTCAACAAATGTGTTCGATTTATGTTCGATCAATCAAATTCATTGTTCATTGTTCATTTGATCCAACATTATCCCTTAAGCTGTGTTTTTGTTCTCAAACTTTAAATTTTTGGGTTTGTTTGACTAAAATTTGCTGTAAGTCAGTTCTAAGGTCGATACTAGTTGTAGGTAGGTTAAAAAGTGTTTATAATTTACTTCAAAGTTAAGCACTGGCTGTCGAATAAATAACGAAGCAAAACAAATGTAACTGGTGGCTTAACCGGTTCTGCTGACGAACAGAACTAATTGACATCTGAGAAACGCCAGAAGTTGACTCGTGGTTTTTATGAGTGTCAATGGCGAGGGGCTATTTTCTTTCTTCCATTTCCTTTCTTTGCTCAGACGAGGACGCCAGCAGAACCGACTAAGCCGCCACCAAAAGGTGTAGATTTCATTATATTGTAATATGCGAGCTACGGCTCGAGTAGATAAAACTATATTCTGTGAAATTATTTCTTTATTTTCTAGTCTATAGAACAATTCAGGTTCACACTATACTATTCTTCGCAATTCTTTTCTTACAATGTCTCTTTCCTCTCAAATCACTTTACCTCCTTTCAATTACTTAATTCACAAATCCAAACTAATTACTTCTTCTTGTTAACTCTCAACTTTCAATTTATCACAAAATTACAACTTCGCCTATTATCACTTTTCTAATCTCTTCGCCACAGTTTAAAAACTACTGCCCCCTTTTGATCGCCATCTGTCCTTATATAGCAGAAGTTTCTGATAGCCAGAAACTTCTAGCAAATTCTTCGACCACTGGAACAAGAGAAATTCCAAGATGACAATAATTCTTGCAGTTATAATTCCTTCTCATCCGTGATATTATCCGTCTCTTTCGTAGACATGAACTGTGGAAACCGCAGACACGAACCTCGAATGAAAGGACACTTCGAACCAAAATTCTACCAGAATGAAAAGACACTTCGGAATTTGTTGCATCATACTTTTAGGGAGCGTAGTTATTATTATGCTACAATATGTTTACTGATTTTTTTTATAGAGTTTTATATTTGTAACAGAACTTATGACAGGACTAGGTATATATAGATCATTTACGTCCTGCATTTCTAAATTGTTTATGTTTATTTTTAAATTAGTACATCGTCTTTTTCTACAAATGTGCAAAGTTAAATTTTTGCAAGAGGTGGACCATTCTGTAATACCCTGTAGGACATTTGTAAAAAATTGCTTTTGTTAGTCCTATATCATTATTTTTAAACAGAATGTATACATCATCTGCATAGCAACAGTGATCTAGTTTGTATTTAGATATTATTTTACTGATTTCATCGAACGCTATTGAAAATAGCATCACCGAGAGGGGAGAGCCCTGTGGGATGCCATTGTGTAGGGGAAGGTTTTTAGAATATGTACGTGTTATTTACGTGGGCGTCGTGGCGTAGTGGTTAGTGTATCGGATTGTGATCGAAGATCCGCAGGAGAAGGTAGAGGCTATAGGAGCGACTTTCCAGGAAGTGTACAAGGTGAATGATACCATTCGCCCGAACCACAACCTGGAAAATCGCGTCCTTGTGCACAACTTCTACCTTCGAAATGATATAGAGCACTGGCGATCCGAGAACATAGGTTTTACCGAGTTCAATGACGATAACATGGCAAATAATGTCATCGCCGATGAAAGTGTACATCCCCCGTACATATCGAAGGTGGAGTTCCAAGCGATCTTCGACTCATTAAGGAGGAAGAAATCTGTGGGAATCGATGAAGTATCGAACATTGTGCTTCGACATCTCCCTCTAGAAGCGGTGGACATTTACACCACTCTGGTTAACAATGCGCTGAATAATGCACATTATCCAGCTCATTGGAAAACAGCAGGGATGTAACCCATCCCCAAACGAGGTAAGGACACCTCCAATCCGGCAAATCTCCAGTCGATAAGTCTCCTTCCGAACATCAGCAAGGTATTCGAGAAAGTGATCAATAGAGCCCTGCTGAAGTGGACTGAGAACAGTAATATAATTCAGGATAATCAGTAGACAGTTCTTTGTCAAAAATGGTAATGTGACTTCTGCTGGAACATTTCTAATTAAAAACGGTCTGCAACAAGGTGCGGTTAATTCACCGATGCTTTTCAACATTTACACGAGCGATCTCATAGGATCACTTCACCATGCCATAGCGTACGCAGACGACTTGATTGCGTACAGATCAGGACCAAAAATCGAGGTCATTGCAATTCTCTTGCAACGTGACTTCGATAAGATTCAGCGATGCGATGACTGGAAGTTGAAGATCAACTTCCAAAAATCGGAAACCATTCTTTTTAGAACGCCGTTGTCTGGTGCCTCTAGAGATACCAGAAAGAATTGGCGAAACTTCTCAATCGTTGGACCGCACGGACAGTCACTTGCGAGTCGAAGTGTAGTCAGATACCTGGGGCTCTGGTTAGACCAATATCTGTATTTTAACAAACATATAGATGCTGCTCTTGTCAGAGCCAAAGGTGCTTTTGCCCTTACAAAGAGACTTTTTTATAGCAAGCAACTCGATGCAAGGGTAAAGGTAATCTGCTACATGGCCCTCATCCGGCCCATGCTCGTATATGGATGCCCCGTGTGGTTCAACGTGGGAGCAAGCTTGTTGGAAAAGATTCGGGTGTTTGAGAGGGCTTGCCTTCATTTATGCAGAACACCAGAGTCCTAGTACATAAAATTCTATCCCAAAGAGGTCCTATACAGCAGGCCTAACCTAATACGAGTGGATATTTTCGTTATCAAACTGATTCGAAGGCACATTGCAAGAGCAATGGGCTCGACGAATAACCTGTCTCCGGGGCTTATTACCCCAATTACGAGTATCACGAGAGAGTGCGCCTTAACGGCTTTGTTCTCCTAGAGGCGTTCCTCTATTTTGATAAGAAGGGTCTGATCCAGGACAGATTGGCAGTGCCGCTAATCTTCCACGTTGCTCGGACAGTTGTGGATAGGCGACTCAACTACGACAGAGACGTTGCACACGGCAGTGTGGAGCGTCTCCGGTTTAGTAGGGCGGTATCGGGTCGCGATGTTGAGGACGTACAACGTCAGTACGGTCATTTTTGGTGGCTAGCCGAAAGAGAGGAAACTCCTTCGTCGTTTCCCCCTAATCCAGGGTAGCCTATTGAATGTTTAAGGTTGGCTGTACTTTGCCCATGGCCGACTTACATAGTTTAGGTTTAGGTAGTTGCTTGTAGGTAATAATTAAAAAAAAAAATATCCACAGCACTTGAATGAAAAAAAAAAAAAAAACACAAAAAACATTATAAAAAATAAAAAAAATTCAAAAATATAAAAAAAACAAAAAAAAAAAATTTACGTATAAAAATACGTAAGGTAGAATAAGATAGCCTAATTTAGAATAAGGTAGTTTAAGATTTATTTTAAGGTAGATTTGTAAGTTTTATATATAAGATCAATAAAAAAAAAAAGTTCATTCACTAAGTTTTTTTGTTTAATTTTCTTAGTAACACTTAAATTTAAGAGAATGAAATAAATAAATAATTTTCAAGTACGTTACGTCGAAAGACATAGTTTTAAGTATTAAGTATTAGGACTAGCTTAGAGCGCCCGCATAGGGCCAGTAAATGAGAATAAGAATAGTTAAGTTAGTTAAGCTAGTTTTAAGCGTTTTTTGTCTAGCAATTAAGTTATATTGAATTTAATAATAAAAACGCATTAAAAATGAAAAAAATTAGTGTGCCCCAACTCTCGCGAACGTCTGACAAACATCCGAGGGTATTGTTGTCACGAGAAAGCTTCTCACAACAAACTGCCGTTCGGATACGGCACTAAACTGTAGGTTCCTTCCATTCGTGTGAAAACTATAACGCACACAACACGAGTGGTTGTGAGAAGCTAGGCCCTGGCACTTAAAGAGCTGTTGTGCCAAATTTTTATTTTTTTTTTACGTGTTATTTACTCTAATACAGATTGATCTATTAGTAAGAAAAGCTTTTATGTGTCCAAAGATTTTAGGACCTGTGCACCACTCTCGTAGTTTTTTTTTAGGACTAGGTGGATGCCTATTCTGTCGAAAGATTTCTCGAAGTCGAGTGAGAGGATAGAAACATGGTTTTTGGCTAAGATAGCGTTTGAAACGTAGTAGTCAATGTGAAGCAAGGCGTCAAGGCAGACAAGTTTAGGCTTAAATGCTACTTGATTTGGAGCAATTGATTTGTTTGATTCCATGTACCAGAGGAGACGCTTAGCTACAATCTTTTCCAGGATTTTTGAAATGCATGGCAGTAGAGAGACGGGTCGTAGCCGTGCGTCGATTTTATTTGTTTTTTTTTTTGGGATGGGGATGATTGTAGCGGTTTTCCAGCTTTGCGGGATAACGCCTGTATTAAGAATATTGTTGTACAGCCCTACAAGAGCATTCTTTACCTGTGGAGGTACATACTTGAACATTGGGTAGAAAAGTCTGTCCCTACCTGGTGTCTTTCCCTTCAATTTTCTGAGGCACGATTCTAATTCGACTAGAGAAATAGGTTGCTCCAAATATTTACTTACCGTGTTTGCAACTAGGGTGGTAATGTTGCAGAGATTCGGCTTTTCTTAGAAACAGAAACTCACAAAGTTCGGAAAAATGCGTATGTGCAAGGAGGTAATTGGAAAAGTTAAAATCAGAGCGAAATTCAAGGTAGATACACCAGAGCTTATTTCTTTTGTTGCAAAGTGAGCGTAATTCCTTAGTATACCAAGGTGGAGATGACGAGAAACTCTTTTGGGGCATGTATGGGACGGATTGCATAAAACAGCTGAAAATCTCAGAGTAGAACAATCCAAGTGCATCATCGATAGAAATGTGTATACTGTTAAAAATGCTGTTGAGATTTATATTTATATGATTGAGTCAATGAAAATCACTTCCTTATCTGAAGAGGGGTTAGTTGGAGCCCATTGGAGGTCGAGAAAATTAAAATCCCCCAGAATTAAAACGGTGTCGCGAGGATCAATAACATTAAGCAGAGAATCGAACGCGTCTATGACAAGCTGGTAACTCTGCGTGGGCTGAGATGGTCGAATGTAACAGCAAAGGATAAAAATGTTGCGGTTTAAAATAGTTATTTTGACACAAATGTACTTAAAATTAGATGTGTCCGAAGTTTTAACTAGTGTCGAGTCAAGGTGATTGTGTACTGCCAGAAGAACACCTCGACTCGAGAAATCATCCTCTTTCTCAAGACTATCATCTAGAAAGATGTTAAAATCGGACGTAAACAATTCATTGTTGTAAAAATCTTGAGTAAGATTAATTTCGTTAAGGGCGAAAATGTCATAGAGGAGCTTTTGGGAATTAAGGTATTTAGAGGATGTCTTAGTTCGAAGGCTTCGGACGTTTTGATAGTATACACAAAGACACTCAGGGGGGGGAGTTACAGACAGATAAGGAATATCTAAATGAATACTTAACCGTTTTTTTGGATGCGACGTTACTGGTGCAGGTACTGGGGTCTTTATGAATGACGTATTCTTAGTCCGAGAAACATATTCATGGACTAAAGTCCTGGCCGAAATTCTCTCGATAGTAGCAGTTCAAGGTGAGAGTCAGGAGTTAGTAGTTTAAAAGATGCTATTTCGCGGGGTTCCTTAAAATTATATTTGATGCATTTGAGGGATGAAGGCACTAACGTTTGGCTGCTGATGTAGTTCATAATATCGTTGACAGAGGTAGCAGTAGAAAGTCTTGAGATGAAGATTGTTCGATGGATGAAGATGTTAGATGCGACGATTCCTGACGAGAATTAGGTTGAGGTAGAGAGCCGTCGTTGCAACTAAATGGCGGAATTAACCAGGACGCTTGATACGTTAATAGCGGGAAGTCCCGCAAATGAATTCGTGTATGAACTTAGAAATCTTTTCTGCTGCGGAGGTTCCAATTGCATAGGGGGGTAAGAGCTTGTTGAGCACATCAGGTCTGTTATATGTTGTTTGTGTGTTGACAATGTTGACTCCTGAATAGATACGGCGGAAGTCTGCGATGGTTGATGCTGAAGCGGTGTTAACTCCATTTTCTTTAGTTTTTGTTGTTTCTGTTTTTATTGTTTGTGCTGCTTTTGTTGTAGATGTTCATGTTGCTGACGTTGGTTTTGTAGAGGTTCTTGTTGTTGTTGTTCGGATTGTTGTTGTTGTCGCAGCAGTTGTTGCTGTTGATGTTGTTGTTGTTGATGTTGTTGTCGTTCTCGTTGTTGCTGTTGTTGTTGTTGCTGTTGAAGTTCAAGTAGATGTTGTCGGATAAGGTGTAGTTGACCTTGTTGCTCAATTAGCTGCTTCTGCTGTGCCAGTATGGTGAGTTGATGTTCGCTGGTAGACTGATGTTCTTGTAGCAGATGAATAATATTACTGAAACCCTCCAACAATTTTTGTTTATTAGTGGTGTCAAAAATAAACACCTCTCGAATTTCCGCAAATATAGCAGATAGAGTAAGAAAGGTTTTTTTGCAACTTTATAACCTTCAAATGCAAGACGTCGATCGATATGCTGCGATGTTTTTCACAGCAGAGGCCAGGGGTTGACACAATTTTATCAATGTCTTTGCCTTTAATATTAATACATTTGGCATGCACGTTCTCAAGGCATATTGCAACATCATTTGATGCTTTTTTGCATACATAGCATTCAGAATCACTCATATATATATATTTCCACAAGAAAATTCGAAGAAAAGCGGTTGGAGTATCAGATAGCAAATATTTTCGGCGAAAAAGCCAGTTGGTTGGTTGCAGTATTTGATGAACGACGGTTGCGACATGCAATGAGTAAAGACAATACAAATTCAATGCAGTAGAATCCACAAAACGTCAGAACATGCACTAAATATTGTACTCACAATGCGGGTAATAGAGAACCACTCAATAAGTTCTTCAGTTATTAAATATGAGTCGAAAAATAAGTATTAACGGCCAAAATGAAACAAATATATACGGCAAGTTAATGTGGGTTGAAGAACGCCACTCAAAAAGGTCTTCTGTTATTAAATCAGAAACTTTTAATTTTGTTTAAATATGTATACGTATGTATATATATATGAATTTAGTTTTATTTTTATTTTGAAATTAAATAATTTAGAGCTAAAAACACAATACAAAGAAGTAATTCTTAATTTATCGAGCACGACATAAGTTTAAATTTTTAGGCGAAGGCTTAACAAATAAAATTGATAATAGAAATGATAGTGTAGACAAGGGAGTGGGAGAGCCGTTATTAAGAATGAGAAGGTTGGAATTTGTAATGAAACATAACTCCTTTTTTCAATTGAAATTCTAGTGCTAAGACTGATACGTTAGAGTTTATAGCGATCCGTCTATGAGGGATGTTTTTCTTTATCATTAGGCCGACGCCCTGTTTAGATGTAGTGTTGTTAGGAAGATTTAAGTATCCCGTAAAATAATTTGGAATGACTGGGGTGGAGTTATAGGAGCAATGAGTCTCTTGAAGGGATACTATGCATGGGTTATGGCTTTTGATCAACATATTGAGCTCGTCGTAGTTATCTGTCCTTTGATATTCCATTGCAATATTACGAGAGCCATATTTGTGTAAGAAAGATTCCACGCAGTTTTATTACCCTGAGTCAATTAAAGGTAGTGTTAAGACATTATGACATTCGTCACACTGTTATGATTGTGGTCGTTATCAGAGGTTTCAGTAATATAATAATTTAACTTTGAAAGTAAAGAATTTGTGATATGGGTTATTGGGAAAGGTGGAGTAGAAATAGTATTTGAAAATATATTTTTTGTTAGATTATTGTTGTTAGTTGATGTTGGAGAAGATGGTAATGGCCTTGAAGGGATTTTTGTTTGATTGTATTTTGTTTGTTTAGTTCTTTAGGGCAGATTTTATCTGTTAGAGATGAAAGAGAAGGAGCGGTTTGTTTTAGTAGGCTTTCTTTTTTTAAACTTATTAAGGGTGTTTGTGAAGTAGAAGAAATATTTGTGTGAGTTGTATCTGCGACAGTAGGTTGAATTGACTTCGCTACTGTAGAAGCAAAAGAGTTAGAGGATTCTATCGGATTATTAGTTTTATCATAAGTACGCCTAGCCTCAGAGATGGAGCATTTCTTTTGTGTTTTGATCATCAGAATATTTTTTTCCTGGATATATTTTGGAAAATCTTTGGAGTTGGAAGGGTGAGGGCCTTGACAATTTGCGCACATGTTTTTTCACAGGTGTTAGGAATGTGAGGGGGTAAACTGCAGTTGGTGCATGTTGGGTTACCTTAGCATCTGTTTACTGCGTGACCTAGGAGTTGACAATTTTTACACCTCTTTGGATTGGGAAAGTAGTCACGCACCGTGTACCAGCCAACTTCAACAGTTTCGGGTGGTTGTAAAGGTAAAAGGTACGATGTACGATTTCCTCTTCTGGAGTTGGGATGGGTCAAGGAGTGTAAATGAGATCCTTTGATGAGTTTAGCGTATCATGAAGTTTCACGGAGATTGGGCACAAGTTGGAGAGCTGCTTACAGCGGATGAATTTGTCGGCGATATTTTCAGACTTTGCCAATATTAAAAGGTCGGCGTCTCTTAGCTGCGCCATCGATTCCCACTGAGTACTTATGGCATCGACACCTTTTCTTAATGCAAATACGTTCAACTATGATAATGTTTTAATTGTACCTACCGAAGATATCACGACAAATTTCGGGTTGGTGAGGTTAGCTGGATTTTTGGAAAGATCTAAAGTTGTGTATAATGATTTCGCACGTGTCACTCTGGGTTGATCACTCAGCACAACTTCATCGAGAATGGCATATTTATTACCCCCAAGTTTTTCTTGTTAAATAAAATTGATCACAAAAAAATATTTATTTATTTATTTATTTATTAGAGAAAGTAGTTTACAAAATTAAATTTCTAAACTCTGTGTAGGGAAGGCATTCGGGTTGCAAAGGCCATATAATGCCGTCTTTGTGAAATGTTACTAAGTTTAAATCTCATTAAATTTATTATGTGGAAGAGTTGCAATTTTTATGTTGTGAATGGACTGCATATATTCTCGGTTCAGGAGTTCTGCTACTTTTTTGATTTCTGTTGGGCCTTCAATTAGTCTGGACTTTGGACAATCCACTAATATATGCTGCACTGAAAGCACCGTTCTGCATTCTTCACACTCTTCTTGGGCTTGTCGGTTGAACAGGTGCATATTAGTTAAAATGATAGGTTCCAATCCTGGAATTTGCAGTGTTTGATGAAGTAAACTAATGGAGGATGTAAAGTGAAAGGATATTGGAATGTTATTCTTCACTAAGATACCTATGCCTGATTTGGCATATTGGTAATCTTTGTGGTAATGAAAAGATTTAAAGTTCCTAATCTGAAAAAATTTCAGATTTCTTGCTATGATGTGAGTTTCTTGTAATACTATAATGTCTGGGTTATGTTTCGCTTTAATCTTTCTAGTGCATGTTTATTATTGCAGAATCCTTGCAGATTCCATTGGAGGACGAGAACATTTTTACTTAATGAGGGCATTATTATTTATTATTATTGGTTTCTTTTCGAATATTTGTTGTGTTGTTTATTTCAATTATTTTTTCTAAAATTGAAAGTGATATAATTGGCAGTGAGGTTTGGTTAACAGTTGGAAAGTAATGGTATTATTTTTTTTGTTTATCTGATTGTTTCACATTTCTTTCTGTGGGTGTAGGGGAGACTGCTGTGGGGTTATGGTGTATTGTATTAGTGGGTTGTGGTTTTGGTGGTGGGATTGGGACTGATGGTTGAGAGGAGTGCATAGCGGTTTGGGTCGGGGTTTTCTTTTTGGCTAGGATGCGATTTTTTATTAATTCCGTTATGGTGGTGTTTGTTCCCTGGCGATATTTGGGGGCTGGCAGTTGATTTAAGGCTAGAATTATTATTGTAAATTTCCCAGGCTTCTCTGACAGCACAACGACGATCCGCTTTGATTTTGTTGACTGATTTGTATTTGATGAAGGTCGGTCAAGTCGCACGATGTATGGTTTTCCCCCCATGTGGTGAGGGTTGGCAGTATTCCTTACATAGTATTACCTTAGTACATCTATTTTTAGTGTGTCCCAGTTTCTGACAGGTGATACATTTCATGGGGTTGGGAATGTATTCGTCCACTTTGCAATTGACCCTATTTTGATGTCTTTTGGTCGTCGAATCAGATCGAATGTAATGATTGCAGCACCCGTGGGAATTAATGCATTGTTTTCTTTTTTTCATTATTTTTCTGACTTCCATTACCTTGTATTTTCTTAGTTCCTTTAGTAATTCTTCTTCGGGAATTTCCATTATATGACTTGAATAGATTCTACCCTGAACAGAATTTAGGCCGATGTGGAATTGAGTCTACCAGTTTAGCGTTTAAGAATTTATCCGCAATGATAAGGTTAGAGACTTTGACTTAGGTCGCCTGACCGCATGGCCTTAACCTCTAAAATATATTTTGATATATATTCCAGACCGCGATTTATTTGGAATGGGTTGAAAGAAGAAAGGGACCGTATATTTCCCCCTGCCTTTTCCAAGCTTGATATTACGAGGTAGCGTGGGATATTATCATCATTTTTAATTACTGTTGGTAAAGTTGGAAAATCTTCGTCGGTACATTTTCGTTTAGCTTTTATATTCCAGCTTAACGAGACCTCAGGCTCGAGGTCTTTGTACCGGTTTTGATTAGGGCGATCCGTACCCCCTTTCATATTTATTATTAAGCAAGAAAATAGACTTTTTGATTGAAAAAAACTATTTTAATTTTTAAAATTTTTACACAAGCCGCGTGGGCGGCAATGATTTCACAGTTCGAATGCAAACAACAATTGATTTCGTTCTATAGTTATTATACATCTTTACACGGCGTTTGCCAGTGTGGCACTACACAAAAAAATATATTTTATATTTTTTGACACCTTGGAAGTTTTAATTTGAAATATCGCATGATGGGGACAGACCGACAGACAGACACAGTGTTGAATCTATGAGTGTTCCGTTTATACCATTCTGGTGCAGGAACACTAAAAAATAAAAAAACAGAGGGCGGTCCTTCCCGGTCCTGCACACTCTTGTCGAGACGATGATTGGCATCAAGGGTACGTCAAAATCATTGATTACTTAGATAAAAAACCGAAAAAGCTGTAAAATTCCTTATTGAGATTGGGAGAAGAATTCCGACCGAAAACATGTGCATGAATTCCGGTCGAACCCTCCGACCCTAAGGTAATCTACCAATCACCAATCATTCTCTTCCGACCCATAAGATTATAGAAATATGGTTATTGTTATTAACGAAGAATCTCTGGCCCCTGTTGTCATTTCTAAAAGGGGAATAAATTATTGGTTTGGATCCACTACCCTAGAAGTCTACTGATGCGACGAAAAGAAACCAGAGAAAGGCACTCCGAAACCAGCCGTAACTAATACTGAATCAACTACGGTAAAGTCTAACCTAAACGCCGTTCCTAGTATCTAATCTTCGGCATCATCTCTTACGGGTGTCGACAGCACGGTGATGGACACGGACATGTGCAGTTGGGGAAAACATAGCCTTGATCCAGGAACCATGAGTTGTTAGCAACCAGGTTTGTGGACTCAGGACTCCTAATTATAAATTAATCTACGCAAGAAAGAATGTAAATCGCGATCCTGCATCCCTGCGAAGACTGCCCTTAATATCTTTCTAATCAGTAATTATAGCAATCAAGATATAGTCGCTACCAACCTAGAGTTGAAGACAGCAACAATTGGCTGGTATCCGCATATTTGGGCCATCATCAAGTGGGTCCACTCTCTTCGATCATCCTGGGGATCTTGATTGCGTTCGCAGAGAAGATAAAAAACTGGCTTTATCATTGCATGTGATGCAAATGCGCATCGTACTATATGGGACAATTCTGATATAAATAAAAGAGGTAAGTCACTTTTTAATAACATTCTAAGTACTAAACTTCTTAGAGGCTTTCACCTTGTCGGAAAACCAAACCAGAAAAACTAGTCTAATTAAAATGAATGATGGAAAGCAAAAAGAAAGAAGTTTAAAAGCAGAGTGAGGAAATACACTCGGCGAGGGCTTGGCCCCGAAAAGGAATAAGTTACCAGTGGCTTTCGATATAAGAAATAAAACAGAAAATAAAAAAATAATATACCATCTAGAGGATGCACGGTTCGAAGAAGGGACCGTCTGGGGCCCAAAAGCACAAGAGGGCCGAGAAGGATGGAAGAGGAGGAGAGGCGCAAGGAATGCACCAGCGACTCCTGCCCCCATTCCGCTCTCGGCAAATCCGTCGAAGGACAAAGGAGGTATACCACCGGAACCTGTAGGAGCTGTAGACGCTGCCACAAATCAACCATCCCTTACTTCACTAGAAGAGTCACCTGCCTCTCCGGGAGGCGTGAGCATTGAGACACTCTAAGCGCGCGAGGGACTCCTATAAAAGAAGAGCCATCGATGTTGGAACCAACGGAACCGAACCATGGACGACACCAGTTGTTGCACCAACCCCCCCTTCGGGTAGGGGTTAGAATATACCCGAGGTAGGCATTCCTGTCGTAAGAGGCGACTAAAATCCACCCTCCGTATACCGAGTATGGCGTATACAAAAACATGCAATGAACAAAACGAAGGATATTAATACCCCAGGTGGCAGTCCAGGTACACTGAAAAATCCACCCTCTTCGGAGGTCGGCTCTACGGATTCTGGGGAGAGCCATTTATTGCGTTCATCAGACCCTTTTAAAAAAGGTACTAGGGTAGTTAGATCTCCAACATCAAGATCTACCATGAAAACGTGCAAAACTAGAAGTCCGGCGACATCGTTTTTTTCGGCGCACGAACAACGGACTTCAGCGAAAATTCAAAGCCTAACGGACGAAAATATGGAACTCCGGACCAGGCTAAGTAAAATGGAACTTCTCTGCGAAGAACTAAGAAAGGATTTAAATGTACTTAAAGCAGAAAATAAAGCATTTAATGATACATCGAAACCTCGTAAAAGTCGAAACGCAAAAAGTCTGCTGCGAGTTCAATCGTCCCCGATAACACGGATTATAAAACGGATGATGAAGAACTAAGTCGGGAAACCAATTGGATTCTAAAAAAAACGGCCAGTCAAAAAACGAAAAGCTGCCTCTTCGCCCGAAATGTTAACGAGGCAAGAAAACACGCAAAATAAACGAGAAGGTAAAGAACAGCGTGACAAAATAAACACGCGTGCCGAAGAAAATCCACCAAATAAGGTACAACCACCGCTACCAATATACGTGATCGGAATTGCAGACTATAATAAACTGCATTCTTTTCTCAAACCTTTGTTGCTATCCGATTTTGAAGTAACATCGCTCAACAACAACAAATGGAAAGTAAACGTAAAGGATTCAGTCAGTTACCGCTCAGTATCTAATAAACTGAATACTGAAAAAATCTAGTGGTATACGTATGAAAATAAATCTGAAAGACCGATACGAGTCGTAGATAGAGGATTTCATGCCTCTTGCCGAAAGGAAGACATTGTTCACGATTTGAAGAACAAAAACTTTAAAATCGTCGATGCGCTAAACTTAATTAAACGGGAAAAGCAAAAATTGGATGATGGTTAAGCGCGAGCTTCCTCTTTTTATGCTAACCTTTGATAAGGCTGAGAGTTTAGAAAAGATTTACGAAATAAGAACAATTCTGAATGTCGTAGTCAAAATCGAACCCATGCGTAAGAATACAAGGTTGATACCTCAGTGCAAACGATGCCAAGGATTCAACCATACGCAAACATATTGCCGAAAAGAACCGCGATGTGTCAAATGCGCCGGTAAACATCTTAGTCAAGAGTGTGGTGTAAACAAAAAAAATCCCTGCAGCGTGTATTAACTGCAATGGTAAGCATCCGGCTAATTACAGAGGCTGTGAAGTAGCCAAAGAATTACAAAAAAGAAGAGATCGACTTATGAAGCCAGAAAACCCACCCTCAAAACCGGTAAATAAGGAAAAGTCGAAAACTGCTGCAAGAAAGGTGACTAGAGACAACCGAGCCGACCCTGGCGCGCTTACATCAAACACCGATCAAATTCCACACCGCGTTAAGGTAAAAGCGCCTAAAGAAAAGCCATCAGATTCTGACATGCAGACGCGTGCTCAAGCATCAACATAAACAAAAACGAACACTGAAAACTCGGAAAACCCCGTATCTCACGTCTTTTCCATTATCCTTGCGAGGCTTGAGGAGCAAACAAAAACAAACATGCTAATTGTCGAAAGGTCGGAGAAGCTTGAATATAAGCTTAACAATAGGAGCATTTCAAAACGAACATGACGAAACTTCTTAAAATTGTTGCATGGAACGCCAACGGTCTCATACAAAGACTAGAAGAGCTAGAAATATTTCTACGGGAAAATGACATTGACATATGTTTGATCTGTGAAACTCACCTGACGAAACTATCGCGTGTAAACATTACTGGATACAGTACCTATCACGCTTATCACCCGTCGGAAAGAGCCAGAGGCGGATCGTCTTTAATCATAAAAGATTGCATCGAACACTCTGAAGAGATTATGATAGAGCTTGAAACAATGCAAGTGAGCACTGTACGCGTGAAAAATTGACATTACTCTTTCAATGTCTCGTCTATTTATTGTCCACTGCGTTGCAGGCTTGAAAAAAATAATTTTACAAATATTTTCAACTCTCTTGAACCGAATTTTATTATTGGCGGTGATTTTAATGCAAAACAGATGTGTCTCACAAAAAGGCAGAGCACTTTACAACGCCTGCATGCAACACAGATGCGACTTTCACTCGACTGGTAAACCAACATATTGGCCGACTGATAACAACAAAATACCCGATCTGATCGATTTCTTTGTTGTAAAAGGAATACCAGGCAAATGTATTAAAATTGATGAAAGTTTTGATCTCTCTTCCGATCATTCCCCTATATAAAAAAGATGTACCTGCTAGACTAACCAGCAGAAAAACTGATTGGGAAGGCTTTAAAAAAGACGTTGAAGAACATATCGAACTGAGAGTATCACTTAGGACGTCTTCTGAACTCGAAATCGAAATTGATCGTTTTGTTGAAGTTCTGCAGCGCGCCGCGTGGAAAAATACTCCCTATCAAAGGAAAACGCCAATCAATCATGCCCAAAAATATCCACCGGAAATAAAAGAAATGGTAAGGGAGAAGAGAAAAGCGCGTAAAAAATGGCAACAAACTCGTGCTCCGCAACATAAATCGCATTTGAATCACTTGTGTAACTTGCTAAAAAAAGACCATTATTGATTTTAAAAACCGGACAATACAAACCAGCATTGAAAGCTTAACAGCGGACAAAGATTCCAATTATTCGCTCTGGAAAGCTATAAAAGGCATTAAAAAACCGAAAATACAAGCGGCCCCAATCAAGAAAAATGACAACGAATGGGCCAAGATTGATAAAGACAAAGCATAAAAGTCTTTGCCGCCCATTTAGAAGAAACATTTAAACCATTTGATGGGCAAGCGCTTGCTGAAAATGATAATGCGTCGGATATAACATTTCACAATTACACAGTAAGAAATGCAAGGCTGACCGAACTTCAACAAGAAATAAAGAAACTGAAACCGAATAAAGCTCCTGGATACGACCTAATCACAGGAGAGCTTCTTAAATCGTTACCTAGAAAGGCGTTAGTTAAGTTTCTTTACATTATAAACGCAGCGATAAGATTAGAATATATTCCGAGTCAATGGAAATTCGCGGAAGTAATAATGATTCTGAAGCCAGGAAAACCACCGAATGATAAAAAATCGTATAGACCTATTTCGCTGCTGCCGACTATGTCTAAAGTTTTCGAAAGAATAGTAATTAAGCGATTACAGCCGGTTATAGAAGAAGGATCTCTTATTCCCAATCACCAGTTTGGGTTTAGAACCAAGCACTCAACAACAGACCAAGTGCATAGAATAACTGATTTAATTGAAAAAGCTTACGAAGAAAAAAAGATTTGCTCGAGCGTATTCCTTGATGTTTCTCAAGCTTTTGACAAGGTCTGGCATGAAGGCTTGAAATATAAATTACGACAAGTTCTGCCGGAACACTTATATAATATTCTAGAAAAATACTTGACGAATCGACTTTTCCGAGTCAAACACGGAAACGAATATTCGGAATTTAAAGAAATAAGGGCTGGGGTGCCGCAGGGAGCTGTCCTTGGACCGCTTTTGAACCTATTATATACTCGCGACATACCGCAAGAAGAAGGCACCGTATTAGCTACATTTGCCTACGACACTGCCATCCTGGCAACGGGTAAAACGATCGAAGAAACGACTGAAAAATTGCAAGAAGCATTGAATAAAGTAAATGACTGGACAAAAATTTGGCGAGTAGCTTTATACGAAAACAAATCTGTTCATGTCAATTTTACTTATAAGAAAATAAATAATTGCCCATCTTTTCAAACTTGGTTCAAATTCCGTTTGCAAACGAGGCTAAGTATCATGGAATGACACTTGATGCTAAGCTGAAGTGGAAATCGCACGTGAAGAAAAAACGTAAAGAACTCGAAACCAAATACAGAGAAATGTACTGGTTACTTGGAAAACATTCCAAGCTTAATATAGAGAACAAACTGCTTTTATACAAGCAAGTGTTAAAGCCGATATGGACATATGGAATACAACTTTGGGGTTGTACCAAAATAAGTAATGTCAATATTTTACAAACTTTTGAAAATAAAGTGCTAAGATCAATAGTTAATGCACCGTGGTTTATTAGAAATAGCGATATCCATAGAGATTTAGGAATTGCGACAGTCGAATATGAAATCAAAAACTTCGCGCGTAAGCATAAAGACAGATTACAAGGACACGTTAACAATGAAGTCCTTCGAATTCTAGATGAGAGGAATCTACTGCGTCGTCTACAAAGGACTAAACCTTTCGACTTAACGCGATAGCAAGAAACCGCGCCTAATTTGCGGAACAAGCAGGAACTTTCAATGGAAAGGGACCTGCCAAACGATCTCAACACGTGAAAGAAAAACTGCTGGATAAGTCAAAACTTAGTTGTAGTATGTAATCAAAGAAATTTATCACGAAGGGAGGTTTTTTTAGTGAGTAAAAATCTCACACTACTATGAGCACGCGCTATCGATCCTCATAGTGTCTTCATGAAGATTTTTTACCTACCCTCGGAAAAAAAAAAAAAAAGTTGTTGCACCAGGTGGAATTGTAGTGGGTCCAGTTAAGAATGACCGGTCCGGCTAACTGACAGCAGCCACTGGATCGCCCCGACGCACGGGAACCTACAAAGATGCTGCTGCCAGTCACCTGAAAATGGTCGTGTACAGCGACGGGTATGAGGAAGGCAAATTATCGCCGGATAAACATGAAAGATTCCATATTGAGATGGTGGATGCTCACGTTTTTAGGCTGAACCTCCGATAATACCCATCTTTACATAGGCAGGGTTCAGAAATGATACCTACCATGTAATTTATGTGGACCAACCTTAAATTGCTATAACTAGCAGTCTCAGTGGATCATGGAAAGGATTTAAATTTAGGGTCCTTCCAGTCGCGGAGATTCCGAAATTGTATCCGTCTGGATCCCAGAGCTAATTGAAGTATATTCCAAAATCCTTAAACGGATTGCGAGGCAGATCATCAACCACGAAACTACGAGTTGGAACGTGTACAACAAAGCAGTCATCAATGGGAAAGAAAAAAGACCGTGGCTGTGCTGAATGAACGCAATGGGCAAGTCCAGTCTGGCTTCTATCATGTTAAGTTCAGCTTAGCGTCTGACAACACTAAGAGGGATGAAGCTGCTACAAGCAAATATCCATCACAGTAGGGCGGCCACGGCCTACCTCTGTGACTTTCTCTCCAAAGGGGGAGCAGGCATAGCTCTCATATAGGAACCATGTATAATCACGAACATTGTGAAGAAATGGGGGCAAAACTTCAAGGTATTCGCTAGTATGAATGGTAAGTGTCGAACGTGCATTGTTGCTAACAAAAATCTTGGTCTTTTTTCAGTCCCGCAACAACAACAACAACTGGAGATTTAATGGTCACCAAATTGGAATAGAGAGAGGGGAGCGAGGCTGGCAAAAATATTCTGCAGTCGCCCTGTTACCTTCCCTATGACTCACCGGCACCACCACCGAGCACAGAGCTTGATCGAGCTCATAGAATCGGCAAAATCTGCAAGGGACGGCTTCATCGTGGTAGCGGATACAAACCACACCACACTGCCTGGGCAGTACTGGGAAGAGGCTTGAAACATCATCAGTACAGCAAAGATTGCATAGGCGATAAACTCATTCACGCCTTAGAAAGCAACCTTTTCTTGACAAGTGAATATTTATAGTTACGGATTACATTTCTTCTTTCATTTTCGAGTCTTCATAGCGTCTTATTGTTTCTTTTACGAGTAGCACAGATCCTCCTCTTGCCTTATTATCTGGATGATATCAAACTAGCTTTCACTTCAGTGACACTGTACTGCACAGTCCAGCACAAGAATTATAGGTTTTTGCGTTCAATGAGAAAATATCTCGTTTAAAAGTATTTTTCTTTTTGTTCAATGGTTCAATGGTCATATGGCTGAAATGCAACTTGATCGTGATGATATCAGGAGGACTGAAAAATATACTGTGAATCATAAGCAGTGACAGTAACAGCAAAACAAAAATGCTCGCCAGTTATCTCGACGGCCACCCTTGGAGTTTACTGAAACTTAATACCACTTGAGTTTCAAACCTCTACACCAATCTTTCTTTCTCCCTGTCTCTTCCCCAAAAAAGCCCGTGTCCTGACATAGTATAAGGGTATTCATATTCCCTTTGGCGCGCGCAAATTATAAAAAAAGACTCTGTAGTCCAGCACACGTTTTTCTGCACCTACTCATGAGATAGAACACATTTGTGAGAAGTATCAAAATCAGCTATTTTGTGTGGCAAGGCTGTAATTTTCTGTTCTAATCTATTCTGACAGTTTTCACAAACTTGTGGTGTACTACTTTTTCAGTTATTTTAACGTTTGTTGACCTGTTAAGGTGGCTTTCTATTATTAAGCATATATCTATGTATGTTTTCCGTATTAAGAAAAACTTCCAGCTCATGAATGTGCAGTAATAGCCCATTTGCATTCCAATTTACTATTTTTGGTGTACAATTTACACCTTATAATTTATATATTTGTCTAGTTGTCTAAACTTCTCAAATATTTTAGTATTCGTTTATTTTTGCTCCTTAAATTTTATATTTAGATTTTCTATTCTAATCAGAATTTCGTGAAGTATTTGATCTTTTAATTCATTAACCTGTTCTTGTTTAGCAGGTACATTTACACTGAAGGCCAAACGTTTGAGGCCTACCTACGCAACTGACTTCATTCTCATGCATGGAAGTTGAATTTTATGAATTACATTGTGTTTTTTTACCTAAATATTCAACCTGAACAATATACAACACTTTCAAGTGGAGTGGGAGATCTGGCTCGAGCGATTGGAAAAATGAATAAGGAGGTATACAGAACTCTGGACTAAGATTAATTGGCGAAGGATTCGTATTTCAACAGAATAACGACCCTAAACACAAGTCAAGGATACCTGGAACAGAGGGAAGATCAAAAAATCTGGCAAATCATGATATGGCCGCTGTAATCACCAGATTTAAACTCTATAGAGCTGTTGTGGGAGGAACTGGATAGAAGGGTCCCGGGATCAATACCTATCATCAGAATCTGTGTTGTACAATATACTATTGGAATTCCTCCAGCAATCCAGTAGTATATTGTACCACAGGCAACAATTCAAAAACTGATAGCTAGAATGCCAAGAATTGTAAAAAAAAACAAGTAATCGAATGTAAAGGTGGGTTTTCAGGCGAAAAATCCGTTTAAGTCAATTTTTCTTCTTTTTAATAAATTCCTTTATGTTAAGAATAAAATGAAAATATTTTTCTTCTTATATTGGTTTCATACTACTATGTGTTCCCCATTTTTTTTTTTTTTGTGTTTGTTGTTTTTGTTTTCTACTACATATCTTTGGGACATTGTTTCTTTTAGATATTATTATTTTTAGCAAATATTTTTTGTTTAATAACAGCTATAAAAGATTTATTCTTTTTCTCAGATATGCCATGTGTAGCTACCTGTTGTTTTTTGCTTGAGTTGTACTTTTTCTACATATTTTTTCATTCCTTGTTGTGACACTCGCTTCTTGCTTCTTATATTTCGCAGTGCTATTGCTAACTCACATCCTGTATAGTTTGCGAGGTGTTGGTCCTTACAGTTAATGCAAAGCGGCGGGTCATTTTTATTTGTACTGTAGTTTTGTGTTAAATGTTTTTCGGCACATCTAACACAATATGACTAACGAGAGCATAATTTTTGAATGTGATTAAACCCCTGGCACTTTTAACATTGTGGTATTAAGTCAGTTGTTCTCCTCAATAACTCAATTTTTACTCTAGGGATAGTGACTTTAAAATCCCTATCATAGCTTAACTTGCGTATGGTGTAGTTTTCTGAGAGAATTCTGGAAATATTCAAAATGCAGGTGTGGCTAAATTCTTTATTTGACCAATGTGAGATTGCTTTAAAACGAATAGCTGCACTAGCCGCCATTTGTCTGCCAAAGATGTCGAGGGGTGTCAGATGAAACAGAATGTCCAGCGCTGCAGACGGAGTCGACCTCAGTGTTCTGCTTATACACAGACAAGCTGATCTTTGGACTTTTATTTGGTTCCCAGCTTAATTCCCCATCCAAAATAATACGCAGATATTTTGCTTCATTAGAGAGAAGGAGGTTCAATGAATGAAATTTTATATTTCCTAGAAAATAGGACTATCAGTTTTGTGGGAGTTCACACCCAAACCACACCTAGAGTTCTTTTAAAGTGTTTAGGTGCTTCTCTGAGACGAATATAGCAACGTCATCTGCATAAGCGATCACCGTTCATCCCTCAGCCTCCAGGATTATCAGAAGTTTATTTACCACCAAATTCAAAAGAAGAGGGTAAAGGACACCTCCGTGCGGGGTGCCTCTAAAAGCGCCTTCTTGTTTAAGAGAGCTACCATTGTATACTCCTTATGATACATGGAATACTCGATTTTACGTACTAACGTATGCAGTGCCGACTCCACTGATTTGCCTTTGCAATGTGCATGCTGAGCCGCAGACATACATAGATTGAATATTAATACTACCGCGTAAATGCATATCTATCAGTCGTTCTAGAGTTTTTAGAAGGAATGATGATAGGTTTATAGGTCTGAGGTCCTTTGGACTCACGTGTGAACTTTTACCAGCTTTGGGTATGACAACCACTTCTCTCCATAGTAGATGTAGACCAGAACAAAACAATTTTGTAGAATGCTTTCTACCACTGGTAAAATTATGTCAGATGTCTTTTGTAATCCGGCAGGTATTATGCCATCTGGTCCCTCGGATTTATATGGGGTGAAGCCCTGTATCGCCCAAAGGAGTTTGTCCTATCTAATAAGACTTAGGGAGTTGTTTAGTAGTACATTGCATCTATTAAGGTTTATCTCACTAATAACTTGAGAGCTACCTGGGAAATGTGTATCAAGTAACAAATTTAGCGAGACTTCGCTGGTAGTCGTTCAGGGACCATCTATTTTTTTTTTTAAATAACTAGGCATTGTTGAATTTGTGGAGAGGATTTTCCTTAGCCTTGAAGCATCAGAGGATTCTTCTATTTTGTCACAAAAGAGTCTCCACGATTTACGTTTTGCTTTCCTCAATTCTTTCTTGTATATTTTTATGGATTCCTTGTATGAGTCCCAATCAATCGCATCTCTCGTGCTCTTAGCATTGTTGAAAATGTTCCTATAATTATTCCTGAGTGGCCCCAAATCTGCAGTCCACTAAGGTGGCTTTTTCTTAGGTCATACAAGAGAACAAGAAGAAGCCATTTCTTTATTTGAGCCAATCGATTTTACGATGATTTCTAAAAGCTATTGGGTTCACCATCAAGATTAAATTGAAGGTAGCGGTGATCGGAAAAGAAGTGATTACCTGATACCTTCCAATTTTTAATCATTTGATAGATGTTGTTGGAGACAAGGGTGATATCCAAGACTTTTTGTCGGTTTTTGTTTTTTTATGAATGTGGGTTGCACAAAATGAGGTTTGTTTTTAGAATGTAATAAAAAAAAGAAACTCACCTCTTTCGTTTATATCAGAGCTACCCCACGCGGTATGGTGAGCATTCTAGCCTTTAGCGGTTTCCAACTTTGCTGCAGTTATATCTCAATCGCTGTAATTAGGGAGTAAAGTTACTTTTAGGCTACTTTTTACCAGTATGCATGATCTAGGTTCACCTTTGTCCAGAGCATAGGTGGAATAGTATTCTAGAGTTCTAAATTCACACACCAAGTTGTCAACAACCCAAGGTTCCTGGATCAGGACGATGTCTTCTCTACCCTTGAAAAGACGCAGAAGTAGGCCGGCAGAACCTGCTATGGAGTGGTGAAGATTAATCTGTACTAGCTGCAGCATCGTCGCTACAGTCAGGCAAAGAAACCTCCACCACCGTGGTGTTCATGCCTTCCGAGTCCGAGGACGGAGCCAGAAGCTCGTCTTCACTCAAAAGTGCATTATTAGGGATGTCCATCTCCATGAACGACAGAGGGTGTCGGCCCGCGGCTTACCTTTAGAAGTTTCTAGACTTCTTTTCCCAAAAACAAATATCCTTCAAATTTTCTGCTGTGAGCGTGATTTTATTTACTAAAAATATTCGGTTAATTAAACTGAGATAAAGAGTAACTAATAACTACTTACATTGGTATTGAAATCTGTTTAATTCTTCTTAGCTGCGGCCAAAAATATTCTGCAGTCGCCCTGTTACCTTCCCTATGACTCACCGGCACCACCACCGAGCACAGAGCTTGATCGAGCTCATAGAATCGGCAAAATCTGCAAGGGACGGCTTCATCGTGGTAGCGGATACAAACCACACCACACTGCCTGGGCAGTACTGGGAAGAGGCTTGAAACATCATCAGTACAGCAAAGATTGCATAGGCGATAAACTCATTCACGCCTTAGAAAGCAACCTTTTCTTGACAAGTGAATATTTATAGTTACGGATTACATTTCTTCTTTCATTTTCGAGTCTTCATAGCGTCTTATTGTTTCTTTTACGAGTAGCACAGATCCTCCTCTTGCCTTATTATCTGGATGATATCAAACTAGCTTTCACTTCAGTGACACTGTACTGCACAGTCCAGCACAAGAATTATAGGTTTTTGCGTTCAATGAGAAAATATCTTGTTTAAAAGTATTTTTCTTTTTGTTCAATGGTTCAATGGTCATATGGCTGAAATGCAACTTGATCGTGATGATATCAGGAGGACTGAAAAATATACTGTGAATCATAAGCAGTGACAGTAACAGCAAAACAAAAATGCTCGCCAGTTATCTCGACGGCCACGCTTGGGTTTACTGAAACTTAATACCACTTGAGTTTCAAACCTCTACACCAATCTTTCTTTCTCCCTGTCTCTTCCCCAAAAAAGCCCGTGTCCTGACATAGTATAAGGGTATTCATATTTCCTTTGGCGCGCGCAAATTATAAAAAAAGACTCTGTAGTCCAGCACACGTTTTTCTGCACCTACTCTTGAGATAGAACACATTTGTGAGAGCTATTTTGTGTGGCAAGGCTGTAATTTTCTGTTCTAATCTATTCTGACAGTTTTCACAAACTTGTGGTGTACTACTTTTTCAGTTATTTTAACGTTTGTTGACCTGTTAAGGTGGCTTTCTATTATTAAGCATATATCTATGTATGTTTTCCGTATTAAGAAAAACTTCCAGCTCATGAATGTGCAGTAATAGCCCATTTGCATTCCAATTTACTATTTTTGGTGTACAATTTACACCTTATAATTTATATATTTGTCTAGTTGTCTAAACTTCTCAAATATTTTAGTATTCGTTTATTTTTGCTCCTTAAATTTTATATTTAGATTTTCTATTCTAATCAGAATTTCGTGAAGTATTTGATCTTTTAATTCATTAACCTGTTCTTGTTTAGCAGGTACATTTACACTGAAGGCCAAACGTTTGAGGCCTACCTACGCAACTGACTTCATTCTCATGCATGGAAGTTGAATTTTATGAATTACATTGTGTTTTTTTACCCAAGTATTTAACCTGAACAATATACAACACTTTCAGATAATAGAAGTCGGATTTTACACCCACGTTTTTGAACAGTGGGCTTTACAAGTGTGAAAAAAAACACTTCTGTGGATTATTGAGAAGTTTTAGGTTTTTCAGAACTATTAAATTTTATGACTTTTGGTTGTTGATTTAGCACTTGTTTATGACTCCTTATATCAAAATGGTTCTCAAATCCTAAAATTTGTAGACCTGGATTGCAAGGGTCTTACATAAAAGCCACGTCTTGAGTAAACAACTCGTTAAAAATGGGAAAAGTCGCAGAAACCACTATCGAGAAACGATCTGCAATCATCACCCTTCTTAAAGAAGGCAAATATAAAGGTGCTGTGTTCAACGTACTCGTACCATTGAACGATACGCTCAAACCGAAAGTCCTGAGGATAAACCAAATCCTAGGGCCTAGAGCTACAACTAAATATGAGTATAGGCTAATAGTCAAGCAAACGAAGTAGACAAAAACAGCACCCGAAATACGCACCGAAATAAATGAAACACGGAATAAACTGCTGTTCTTGACAACGTTCGAACCAAAATTAAAGCATGTTGAACTATTTGGGCGAGTTGCTGTTCGAAAACCACTGCTGCGACCACAAAGCAGGCAGAAAAGGTTAGAATGGGCCAAAAGCATAAAGACTGAACGGAAGAAGATTTCAACAGAGTTTTATGGAGCGATAAATCCAAGTTCGAGGTATTTGTCACAAAACTGAAAGTTCGACGCAGCGATGAACAAATGATGCTACCGTCACGCATGGAGGCGGTTCTGTTATGGTCTGGGGATGTTTCTCTTCAAGTGGAGTGGGAGATCTGGCTCGAGCGATTGGAAAAATGAATAAGGAGGTATACAGAACTCTGGACTAAGATTAATTGGCGAAGGATTCGTATTTCAACAGAATAACGACCCTAAACACAAGTCAAGGATACCTGGAACAGAGGGAAGATCAAGAAATCTGGCAAATCATGATATGGCCGCTGTAATCACCAGATTTAAACCCTATAGAGCTGTTGTGGGAGGAACTGGATAGAAGGGTCCCGGGATCAATACCTATCATCAGAATCTGTGTTGTACAATATACTATTGGAATTCCTCCAGCAATCCAGTAGTATATTGTACCACAGGCAACAATTCAAAAACTGATAGCTAGAATGCCAAGAATTGTAAAAAAAAAAACAAGTAATCGAATGTAAAGGTGGGTTTTCAGGCGAAAAATCCGTTTAAGTCAATTTTTCTTCTTTTTAATAAATTCCTTTATGTTAAGAATAAAATGAAAATATTTTTCTTCTTATATTGGTTTCATACTACTATGTGTTCCCCATTTTTTTTTTTTTTTTTGTGTTGTTTGTTGTTTTTGTTTTCTACTACATATCTTTGGGACATTGTTTCTTTTAGATATTATTATTTTTAGCAAATATTTTTTGTTTAATAATAGCTATAAAAGATTTATTCTTTTTCTCAGATATGCCATGTGTAGCTACCTGTTGTTTTTTGCTTGAGTTGTACTTTTTCTACATATTTTTTCATTCCTTGTTGTGACACTCGCTTCTTGCTTCTTATATTTCGCAGTGCTATTGCTAACTCACATCCTGTATAGTTTGCGAGGTGTTGGTCCTTACAGTTAATGCAAAGCGGCGGGTCATTTTTATTTGTACTGTAGTTTTGTGTTAAATGTTTTTCGGCACATCTAACACAATATGACTAACGAGAGCATAATTTTTGAATGTGATTAAACCCCTGGCACTTTTAACATTGTGGTATTAAGTCAGTTGTTCTCCTCAATAACTCAATTTTTACTCTAGGGATAGTGACTTTAAAATCCCTATCATAGCTTAACTTGCGTATGGTGTAGTTTTCTGAGAGAATTCTGGAAATATTCAAAATGCAGGTGTGGCTAAATTCTTTATTTGACCAATGTGAGATTGCTTTAAAACGAATAGCTGCACTAGCCGCCATTTGTCTGCCAAAGATGTCGAGGGGTGTCAGATGAAACAGAATGTCCAGCGCTGCAGACGGAGTCGACCTCAGTGTTCTGCTTATACACAGACAAGCTGATCTTTGGACTTTTATTTGGTTCCCAGCTTAATTCCCCATCCAAAATAATACGCAGATATTTTGCTTCATTAGAGAGAAGGAGGTTCAATGAATGAAATTTTATATTTCCTAGAAAATAGGACTATCAGTTTTGTGGGAGTTCACACCCAAACCACACCTAGAGTTCTTTTAAAGTGTTTAGGTGCTTCTCTGAGACGAATATAGCAACGTCATCTGCATAAGCGATCACCGTTCATCCCTCAGCCTCCAGGATTATCAGAAGTTTATTTACCACCAAATTCAAAAGAAGTGGGTAAAGGACACCTACGTGCGGGGTGCCTCTAAAAGCGCCTTCTTGTTTAAGAGAGCTACCATTGTATACTCCTTATGATACATGGAATACTCGATTTTACGTACTAACGTATGCAGTGCCGACTCCACTGATTTGCCTTTGCAATGTGCATGCTGAGCCGCAGACATACATAGATTGAATATTGTTACAAAAGTGGGGAACGACCAAGTCGAACCACCACCACTACTAGTACTACTACTAGAAACTACAAGAAAAGAAAAAAAAAAGACTCACATCAATAAACCGCTGTCGTCAACCGCTGCCATCATCCGCTGCCATCAACCGCTGCCTTCGCCGCCCACAGTTGTCCAATACAACCCGTCTGGTTGTCTGCAGCCATTCGCAGCGAAATTCTCCTCTCGCCTACACTTCACTTCCTAAAGAGACACGAGATTAAAATAAAATTAACACACAGGTAATGAATCTCACCTCCAACTTTAGGCACCTTCCAATACTCCACCAACACACCACCTCTCCAGAGTCATCTTGCTTGCCCTAGCAAGCATCATCATCAACCCTCGGCGCCGAACCAGCGGGTTACCTCCAGCGCCTCCGTCATGTCCATCAGCCGTCACCTATTGAAAGAAAAATTAATTAAAAAGGTAATTTCACAAGTACCTCACTACTCACCTGTTCTCTTCCAGTATCCATTACACCATCGAAGCGCAGTCGCCTGAAAAGAAACCCACCCGCAATATCTACCTGGGAAAAGTTTCACCGCACCAAAAGTAAACAACCCCGATTTCAACTTGCGCAATTGTACACGGCTGCACCTGCGCTGGCACAACCGCGGACCCCTCGATTCACAGCAACGATGTCGGCTTTCCCCATGGCATAGGCCACCGAGGAATCCAGTTTCGTTTACTGGAACAAAAGGATCGAATACACTCGCGAAAAACACAACCGAGAAAGGCAATAATGGCAAAAGAAAAAAAGGTAAACAAAGATCTTAACCACTCACCTGTTGCAGAGGGTATCCAAATATAGCCGACAGCAAGCTGTGGCGTGTGGACAATGATCTTCATTGGAGTGCGGGTGGACTTCGCACTCCTCCCAAACGGGAAAACACCTGGATTTATCGACCCAAGAACACTCAAATTCGAAGAACGAACAATCCAGGTCGACGCAGTACACCGCGCGGGACTGCTGCCAAGAGGAACCGCACTCTCCTGGAACTTGGTGTCGGAACGTTTTCCGGTATTGATGGTCGGACGGACGCACACACTCCCGAATCAAAATGAGACACTTTTGCAAAAAGAAAACGCCCGAAAAACACAAGAAAACACGGAAAATACCCGGCGCGGTGGAAAAAAAAAATAAATTGTCGAAAAACAAAAAAAGAATGGGAATTCTGACGTCTGTCAGCAATGTCATCCGGGGCACGTTCAGTACACTTTTTGATGCGGCGCTCCCATTCGGATATTCTGCGGGTTGGGTTACATTGGTGTGCTGTAGGATAAAAGGGAAATAATTGGGAATGGTTGGGAAAATACAGGAGCGCGGTTTAATCGCAAGAAAGCGACGAAAAGTGGCAAAAAGAGGAAAAATGCAATTACAAGAGTAACTCCAGGTTCTCCGAGACGATAGACCCCTCGTTGGAGAGGGAAAATTACGGGCAATCAGGAAAAATGGGTGACGATGGCAAGGAAAAGGTGGACAAGTGGAAAATTGGGATAGAAAATTTTCCAAAATGGCGGAGGAAAAATCCGAAAGGCTGGAAGGTAATTGGAAATTTTCATAATTTTTTTTGGAATCTTTCCAGGCGCGAGTGAGATGACAAGAGAGGACGGATAGATTCAACGAGGGAAATTTTGGTGGAGAGTTGGAAGCGTTTAAAAGGAGCGCGTTCGGCAAGAGAGATTGGCTTTTTGCTGGTGATAGTCATCGTGTCATACTCGGAAGTCCGTCGGGGTTTTAATCGAAGAAATCGGAGAAAGACCGAAGTAACGCGGAAGTACCGGACTAACAGAGCAACGCGGAGAAACGAAGACAGCCGGAGAAAAGACGCAGCACAGAAAAAAAATTCGAACAACAACAACATTTCTAAAATTAACAACAACAAAATAAAACCTCTCGGGAACCAGAAATAAATCTGCTGAAATTAAACTAAGAAGTGTTTTTCTTTTTTCTTCGCCGGTGCGTTTTCTTGTTTTTTTTGTGATTCACTCTCGCTTTTTCCTCCCTCTTCCAGCTGCAGCCCGGGGTCGCCACCGATAACCCCCCCCAGAAGTGTAACACTGGTGTCAGGTGTGGGGTTTGTCTGAACAGAGCTAAGGTTAGTTCTTTTCCACGGAAGCATGGAAGCTGAGGAGGTTCGCCAACAATTCGCTGCGCTGACGACGATGCTACAAGAGCGAAGTCTTCACGAGCGCACATTCTGGGAGACGAAATTGGAGGACTTTAAAGCAGAGCTAGTCGGTAGGCAAAAGAAGACGGAGGACCGAATGGAGGCGTTAGAGAAGACCTTCAGCGACAGGAATTTTACGCCCACAGCCGAGCAGCACTCGTCGCCTCATCCGGTATCCGAAGACACCGCTAAGCGGACGATGTTATCGCATCAGCTGGGAGCAGACGACGAGCAAGGTGGTTGTAGCATGCAACCAGCTACTCACGAAAGCGAGGTATATCATACACCTCGCAAAAACACAGGAAACGAAGGCGCTCTTTGTCAGCCGACCACCAGGGAGTCGTTAGGTAAGCAACCAAATCGGGCAGTGAATTTCGGGGTATTGCAGCCGTACGATGGACAAGCGTCTTGGGCTGACTATGAACGGCAGTTCGAAATCATCGCTGCTTTCTACGGTTGGACGGTTGAGGAGAAGGCGAACGGGCTGGCCTTGCAGCTTCGGGGAGAAGCATTGCCCGTGCTAAGTGCGCTTCCTAGAGGGAAGCCTTTATCGTATGGGGCACTCACTAGTCTCTTGCAGCAGCGGTTCGGTCTGGATCACCATACTAGCTACACTATGCTCCGGAACCGAATCCAGAAGCCACGGGAGACATTGGCGGAGTTCGCCATCCAGCTGCAACGACTGTCGGTTGCCGCCTTTCCGGATTGCGGAGAGAAGGTGTTAGAGGAGATCTTGCTGAGCCAGTTCATCGAGGGAATTCGTGACGAACAGGTACAAAACTTCGTCACCGTTGGGCGTCCTCGAAACTTGCAGGAGGCCCTCCAAATTGCGCAGGACATGACGTCGCGGTTTGAGCGAAGGAACCATCGGGCAGTGTGGATGGCGTCTGACCAGTCGAACTCAAGGCAGGATCAAGAGTGGCAGACGGAGAATCCGATGGCTCGTGGGACTCTGGGCCAGTCGGAAAACTAAAGACCACTGGTCCCAAGGAGCAGAGACCAGTGGTGAAGCGTAGTGTCGCTCCACCGGACAATAAAAACAATTTCAATCTTTCTTCCAGCAACCTTTCGGCCCAGACCCCGGCAGCATCCAAGTTCGTAGGTGCACTAAGCGGGACCAGCTTATCAGTGGATGCTTACATTGGAGGTGAATTGTGCAAAGTAGTCATCGATACGGGAGCCAATGTGTCGATTCTGGGAGAGAAGTTTTTGCCAGAAAAGACGCGTATAACCGGTATACCTGTACAGATCGAGGGCATTTCGGGAGGCACAATTTGGACTCTGGGCAATGCGAACGTCAGCCTTGTTATCGACGGGAAGGAGTACTCCCACTCTTTTGCGGTGGTGAACCGTAGGGTACCAAACATCCTTGGGATCGACTTTTTAATGGAGCACCGATGCTGCGTAAATCTCAGCGAGGCACTGCTGGAGATCCAAGGTAAGAAACTGCCCTTACAGGTGCCGGCTAGCGCTCAAACGGGTCTCCTATCCACCGTTCTACCACAAACGCTCCCATCAAAGTCCAAGACTCTACTGGATCTGCCGCCACCGAGGATTATAACGGGAAACGACAGTTTGCTCGAGCCAAGTGCAAAGATCCAGCATCGACCGGGACTCAGACATGGCAATGCAGACGCGCTATCCCAGAGACCTATTGGAAGCGGCAAACACTGCATAAGGGCTGAGGAAGAGGTACAACCAGGTACATCGCAGAACGCACCGACCTATGTGATAGAGCTCCGCCAACGGCCACAAAAAGGCCACGATGTTGCACGGATACATCCTCAAACGGCAGCAGATGCAAAGAAGGCCAGGTATGATCTGAAATCGAATTCTACTAATTTTCATTTCGATCAACAGGCATGGTTCTACAACCCAAAGAGGCGGAAGGGTTTATGCCCGAAGTTGCAAAGCGACTGGGAGGGCCCAGTAAAAATCGTCGAACGGGTATCGGATCTAGTCTACAGCATCCAGACCACAGGAAGCAGAAAAAGGAGAGCGGTTCACATCGATCGTCTAGCAATTACGCAACCCAAGGTGAAACTCAGACGGAACTTTGAGTTTTTAAGACGGGGGCAGTGTTACAAAAGTGGGGAACGACCAAGTCGAACCACCACCACTACTAGTACTACTACTAGAAACTACAAGAAAAGAAAAAAAAAAGACTCACATCAATAAACCGCTGTCGTCAACCGCTGCCATCATCCGCTGCCATCAACCGCTGCCTTCGCCGCCCACAGTTGTCCAATACAACCCGTCTGGTTGTCTGCAGCCATTCGCAGCGAAATTCTCCTCTCGCCTACACTTCACTTCCTAAAGAGACACGAGATTAAAATAAAATTAACACACAGGTAATGAATCTCACCTCCAACTTTAGGCACCTTCCAATACTCCACCAACACACCACCTCTCCAGAGTCATCTTGCTTGCCCTAGCAAGCATCATCATCAACCCTCGGCGCCGAACCAGCGGGTTACCTCCAGCGCCTCCGTCATGTCCATCAGCCGTCACCTATTGAAAGAAAAATTAATTAAAAAGGTAATTTCACAAGTACCTCACTACTCACCTGTTCTCTTCCAGTATCCATTACACCATCGAAGCGCAGTCGCCTGAAAAGAAACCCACCCGCAATATCTACCTGGGAAAAGTTTCACCGCACCAAAAGTAAACAACCCCGATTTCAACTTGCGCAATTGTACACGGCTGCACCTGCGCTGGCACAACCGCGGACCCCTCGATTCACAGCAACGATGTCGGCTTTCCCCATGGCATAGGCCACCGAGGAATCCAGTTTCGTTTACTGGAACAAAAGGATCGAATACACTCGCGAAAAACACAACCGAGAAAGGCAATAATGGCAAAAGAAAAAAAGGTAAACAAAGATCTTAACCACTCACCTGTTGCAGAGGGTATCCAAATATAGCCGACAGCAAGCTGTGGCGTGTGGACAATGATCTTCATTGGAGTGCGGGTGGACTTCGCACTCCTCCCAAACGGGAAAACACCTGGATTTATCGACCCAAGAACACTCAAATTCGAAGAACGAACAATCCAGGTCGACGCAGTACACCGCGCGGGACTGCTGCCAAGAGGAACCGCACTCTCCTGGAACTTGGTGTCGGAACGTTTTCCGGTATTGATGGTCGGACGGACGCACACACTCCCGAATCAAAATGAGACACTTTTGCAAAAAGAAAACGCCCGAAAAACACAAGAAAACACGGAAAATACCCGGCGCGGTGGAAAAAAAAAATAAATTGTCGAAAAACAAAAAAAGAATGGGAATTCTGACGTCTGTCAGCAATGTCATCCGGGGCACGTTCAGTACACTTTTTGATGCGGCGCTCCCATTCGGATATTCTGCGGGTTGGGTTACATTGGTGTGCTGTAGGATAAAAGGGAAATAATTGGGAATGGTTGGGAAAATACAGGAGCGCGGTTTAATCGCAAGAAAGCGACGAAAAGTGGCAAAAAGAGGAAAAATGCAATTACAAGAGTAACTCCAGGTTCTCCGAGACGATAGACCCCTCGTTGGAGAGGGAAAATTACGGGCAATCAGGAAAAATGGGTGACGATGGCAAGGAAAAGGTGGACAAGTGGAAAATTGGGATAGAAAATTTTCCAAAATGGCGGAGGAAAAATCCGAAAGGCTGGAAGGTAATTGGAAATTTTCATAATTTTTTTTGGAATCTTTCCAGGCGCGAGTGAGATGACAAGAGAGGACGGATAGATTCAACGAGGGAAATTTTGGTGGAGAGTTGGAAGCGTTTAAAAGGAGCGCGTTCGGCAAGAGAGATTGGCTTTTTGCTGGTGATAGTCATCGTGTCATACTCGGAAGTCCGTCGGGGTTTTAATCGAAGAAATCGGAGAAAGACCGAAGTAACGCGGAAGTACCGGACTAACAGAGCAACGCGGAGAAACGAAGACAGCCGGAGAAAAGACGCAGCACAGAAAAAAAATTCGAACAACAACAACATTTCTAAAATTAACAACAACAAAATAAAACCTCTCGGGAACCAGAAATAAATCTGCTGAAATTAAACTAAGAAGTGTTTTTCTTTTTTCTTCGCCGGTGCGTTTTCTTGTTTTTTTTGTGATTCACTCTCGCTTTTTCCTCCCTCTTCCAGCTGCAGCCCGGGGTCGCCACCGATAACCCCCCCCAGAAGTGTAACAATATTAATACTACCGCGTAAATGCATATCTATCAGTCGTTTTAGAGTTTTTAGAAGGAATGATGATAGGTTTATAGGTCTGAGGTCCTTTGGACTCACGTGTGAACTTTTACCAGCTTTGGGTATGAAAACCACTTCTCTCCATAGTAGATGTAGGCCAGAACAAAACAATTTTGTAGAATGCTTTCTACCACTGGTAAAATTATGTCAGATGTCTTTTGTAATCCGGCAGGTATTATGCCATCTGGTCCCTCGGATTTATATGGGGTGAAGCCCTGTATCGCCCAAAGGAGTTTGTCCTATCTAATAAGACTTAGGGAGTTGTTTAGTAGTACATTGCATCTATTAAGGTTTATCTCACTAATAACTTGAGAGCTACCTGGGAAATGTGTATCAAGTAACAAATTTAGCGAGACTTCGCTGGTAGTCGTTCAGGGACCATCTATTTTTTTTTTTAAATAACTAGGCATTGTTGAATTTGTGGAGAGGATTTTCCTTAGCCTTGAAGCATCAGAGGATTCTTCTATTTTGTCACAAAAGAGTCTCCACGATTTACGTTTTGCTTTCCTCAATTCTTTCTTGTATATTTTTATGGATTCCTTGTATGAGTCCCAATCAATCGCATCTCTCGTGCTCTTAGCATTGTTGAAAATGTTCCTACAATTATTCCTGAGTGGCCCCAAATCTGCGGTCCACTAAGGTGGCTTTTTCTTAGGTCATACAAGAGAACAAGAAGAAGCCATTTCTTTATTTGAGCCAATCGATTTTACGATGATTTCTAAAAGCTATTGGGTTCACCATCAAGATTAAATTGAAGGTAGCGGTGATCGGAAAAGAAGTGATTACCTGATACCTTCCAATTTTTAATCAATTGATAGATGTTGTTGGAGACAAGGGTGATATCCAAGACTTTTTGTCGGTTTTTGTTTTTTTATGAATGTGGGTTGCACAAAATGAGGTTTGTTTTTAGAATATAATAAAAAAAAGAAACTCACCTCTTTCGTTTATATCAGAGCTACCCCACGCGGTATGGTGAGCATTCTAGCCTTTAGCGGTTTCCAACTTTGCTGCAGTTATATCTCAATCGCTGTAATTAGGGAGTAAAGTTACTTTTAGGCTACTTTTTACCAGTATGCATGATCTAGGTTCACCTTTGTCCAGAGCATAGGTGGAATAGTATTCTAGAGTTCTAAATTCACACACCAAGTTGTCAACAACCCAAGGTTCCTGGATCAGGACGATGTCTTCTCTACCCTTGAAAAGACGCAGAAGTAGGCCGGCAGAACCTGCTATGGAGTGGTGAAGATTAATCTGTACTAGCTGCAGCATCGTCGCTACAGTCAGGCAAAGAAACCTCCACCACCGTGGTGTTCATGCCTTCCGAGTCCGAGGACGGAGCCAGAAGCTCTTCTTCACTCAAAAGTGCATTATTAGGGATGCCCATCTCCATGAACGACAGAGGGTGTCGGCCCGCGGCTTACCTTTAGAAGTTTCTAGACTTCTTTTCCCAAAAACAAATATCCTTCAAATTTTCTGCTTTGAGCGTGATTTTATTTACTAAAAATATTCGGTTAATTAAACTGAGATAAAGAGTAACTAATAACTACTTACATTGGTATTGAAATCTGTTTAATTCTTCTTAGCTGCGGCCAACGTCGTGGGAAATTTGTTCTGTCATGTCGTTTTTACTTCTAGCGACAAAAGGAAAGAATGTTCTCGAATTTTTTGACATAAGATCTCGTGATTTACAAAATAGAAAACTTTGAAAATTAATCGGCTTAATGGTTCGATCACATGTGGTCACATAAAATAAATGGCTCTATGACATCCCCGGGCCCGTCTGAGCTCTAGGGCGAAGACTCCAAATCCAAGACAGCAAGCCTTCCAACCGCTCTCTTCGCCATGATACCTCCGCTTGACAAACAAACATCGGCCGTCCCCACGACTTCATCCGGACCCGGGTAGACGCCTGTCACCCTCCCAAGCTTTCACGCAGAACGAACTTCACCCGGCTGCAACACAAGAACAATGCTGCCGACCACCTCCGGTCTCGTGACTTTGTACCACTTTGAGCGCCTCGTGATTTCCGGAAGGTATTCAGAGTACCAACGCCTTCTGAACTCTCTCATTAAGTGCTGCGCTCGTTCACTATACAGCCTACTCCATTGATCGTGTCCAGAGAAAACACCTGGCGCTGTAACATCTCCGTCACCGAAAAGGATTGAATTTGGCGTAAGTGGCCTTGGATCCTCTGTGTCCACAGGAATGTGAGTCAGTGACCGCTTGTTGATCTGCCTCTGGGCCTCCAATAACGCGTTCAGAAGAACAACTTCTCGCGGAATCACTCCTCTAAGAATAAACTCCAAGCTGGACTTGATGGACTTGATAAGACGCTCCCAGGCTCCACCCATCCATGGCGAATACGCTAGTATAAAACGCCACGTTATGCCCTCATATTTTGCGCAGTACTCACTCAGAGCTCCCTCCATCTCCACTGTGTCCCTCTCTAAACGATTACTTGTTCCAACGAAGTTAAGATCATTGTCACTATAAATAAATTTGGTGACGACACGGTTAATGAGAAAACGGTGCACCGCCATGGTGCACTGGTCCAAACTGAGATCATTGAGCACCTCAATATGCACGGCCCGGAAACTGAGACAGGATCCCATATCGCTAAGCCGTGCCTCTCCCAAATTTAACGCTCGTTTGCCCAAAGCAGTCCACTACCACGTGACTAAAAGGTCTCACGTCGAAAGCTAACCGGCCTTCAGGTCTTAACGAAGTTAAGATCATTGTCACTATAAATAAATTTGGTGACGACACGGTTAATGAGAAAACGGTGCACCGCCATGGTGCACTGGTCCAAACTGAGACCATTGAGCACCTCAATATGCACGGCCCGGAAACTGAGACAGGATCCCATATCGCTAAGCCGTGCCTCTCCCAAATTTAACGCTCATTTGCCCAAAGCAGTCCACTACCACGTGACTAAAAGGTCTCACGTCGAAAGCTAACCGGCCTTCAGGTAGCTGACCAATGAGTTGCATAACTGGTTTAATCCAAGCCCTTTCTCTTATGTCGGAAATCGTTGTTGCTGTTCCCGAATGGAGATTCGCTTCGTGATGATGCTGCATCAGTAAATCGACCAAAGCATTTGGGTAAGATTGCTGGATTACGAGCTGCATAGGAAATTTTTGCTTTTTGGGATCTCGAATTTAACCGTATTGTACCCTCGTCATCCATACTTGGCGACAAACTCAATAACGAACTAGTGGGATTTAAGCTTCGTTTGGCTTGCAGACAAGCAACTTCAACTGGAAAAGCTTCCTACTGGATCTTCTTAAATAACCAGTTCTCGGTCCGGAGAATTTCTGGTGGTGTAACGAAAATCTCCTTCTCGGTTGGTTTCCTTCTTAAAATGTCCTTAAATCGAAGTAGCTACGCCAGAACTCTCACCGTCGAAAACCATCTTGAACGGAACCTCGGCCTCAACTCATCGAAAACCCTGTAGGAAATGTTTTGCTGGTGCACATTTACGGAAAATTTATGGTTTAAAACAATCTCGCTTACCTCATTTCCAACAGCTTTGCCTGGTAATATAGGCCGAACAACTTTGGAACGTTTCAAAAATGCAGGTCCCGTAAAACCATCTCCTGCTATCAAAGGTCCCCGATAACTCACTCCATCTGGTTCCGTCGTCAGCAACATTATCCGCAGATCTAATAAACCACCATTGATGCGGACCAGTAGTTTCTAAAATCTAACCAACGCGAACTGCTACAAAGGATGGAAAGTTGAACTTGGACGAACTAATCCATGAGAGCACCGTCTTAGAGTCGGACAGGAAAATCACCTCGGAAGGCTGAATTGTGTGGGTCTTCTTAACCGTTTCTGCGACCCGCACTCCAAGCACAGCCACCGGCAACTCCAAACGGGCCACCGACAACTTCTTAACTGGTGCCACCCTCGCCTTTGCCATGGCTACCGCTATCTCCACCATCCCAATATGATACGGCAGCGAAAGCCTTCTCCGAGGCGTCCACGAAAATGACCAAACTTATCTTTGATATGTCCAGAGGTCCGTGAAATATACAAACGGGTAATTTTTTCCTCCTCGATTTCCGTGTCGTGACTATTGAAGTAGTCGTCTACATACGTACGGTTGACAAGTCATCAACTGCTTCAGGACACTGTTCCCGGAAACGGTTAACATGAAAGTTCTTGACGAATTGTGCGAAAGCGGGAGAACAACGAGGCCCAAACATCATCACCTGCATGATGTACACTACGACTTTCGGGAAGTATCACCATCTCTCCAAAGAATCTGCTGGCACTGTTGGTCTGCTTCGCTGATCCTTATCCTATGGAACATCTCTTGAACGTCCGCATTCACAGCAATTTGTCGCTAGCGAAATTTTAAAAGTCCAGAGTGAAGAGGTACAAGGTTATGTGGACCCTTTAACAAGTGAGAATTTAAAGAAATTCCATTCACCTTGTTCTTGTTAAACACGATGAATGTTGGCATACCAAGCTCTTGCCCATTTTCGACTTAATTCGTCTCCTGACGCAATATTTGCATATCCTTTTTCTACCAATTTCTGCATGTGCTGGTTCTTCCACTCTAGCAACTCAGGATTCTTCAGCAAACTAATAAGTCGTTTCTCCGCCATGGGTTAACTATCCGGTAGTATTACCTCGTCCGAGTCCCACAATAAGCCGGTTTCGTAATGATCTCCAACTAGACGCAGGGTTCGCTCCATGACCTCTATAGCTCGGCTGTCTGCCTGGCATACGAAGTTACCTCTTGGAGGTCGCACCCCAAAGTCTCCGGTTGTGAAATGACGCTTGACCAGATCGTGTAGTTCTTCATCCTGATTGATGTTCTCATAAAAGTACAATTGCGAGGGCAGAAACACATAAATTAGTCCGCAGTGAATTCTTAACTCTGGAAACTCCCTTTGTCCATTGGAGGGTAAGCTCCTCCGATTCAGCTAACTGAAGTTCGTCGGAAACGTCCTTTTCTACCATCGTAATTGATAAACCATCATCCAAAAATGCGAAAGTGTCCAAAGATTTATTATTTTTCCCGTATAAACGTATGGGAACAACCATGAACATTACAGGAACCTTATGTCCCACATCCACGAATGAATCTGCGGTGGGGGTACGAACGGTTGAGCTGATGAATTTAAAGATGGCTTCGAACTTGATGGATGAAGTAGAGGATGGTGGTGTTTCGCACAGCCTCCAATGTCACATGTCTTCTCCAGCGAACAACCTCTCCATTTATGTGGCGCCGGTTTCAAACATCTAAAACAGATCCCTTTGTCCTTCGCGAAAGCGAACCTTTGATCAGTCGACAAGGCCTTAAACTATGTTGGAAAATTCCGCACTTGACACAAGCACCATTGGAGGAAGGCGGTTGATGGTTGAGCGTACACTTCGGGATGAACTTGAACCGTTGACCTTATCACTAAGTGACGACCTTGCTGGTCTCGATATCTCCGGCGGCAAATCAAACAACTTTTCGGTGAGGAAAACTCCAAAATTCAATAGATTTGCGTCGAGACTCGATGTCTTAGGCTTCCAGGAGGTAATTTCGACGATTCAAGATCGTCAGTAATTTTGCCATGTCTGACTGATGGCACGAACCAACCTGTGAACTAACTTGATGGCTAGGCTTAACTTTGGCCTGGGTAATATCCTCATGGCAAGGCTTAACTTTGGCCTGGCCACTATCTTCATCACTAGGATTGAATGTCACGGGAGTGGAGTGAGAAACTTGATGGGAACTTACCAAGTTTTGTCGGTGTCTGAAACTGATTTGCCGAATTGCTTCCAGCCTATCGCTAGCTAGCTTGTTTATTTCTTCAGACCGCGAAACATCTGCAACTTGTTGAACTGGAACCGAAGATGCTTCCTGCAGCTTCTTCTTGAGCTTGTCCATTTCATCCCTTAGCGTAGCGATCTCCTTATCCTTCTCCTCAACAGATGACTGAACCACTTTCGCCGCCACAATCAAAACACCTACAGAAGCCAAAATATCAGTGTCAGCATGTCTGGCGGCAGCTGAGCTTCGATCTCCTTCCTTGGTTTGACTTCCTTGACTATCGCAATCCTTTAAGCGACAGAACCAAGGTCAAATAACTTCGGGATAAACTCGTCAAATAACTTCGGGATAAACCCGGCACACGCGTAGTGCCACCAGCGTCTGCATCTCTCACAGGGACCTTATCGTCGTCATCGGGTAGAAAGCAACTTGGAGCAGCGTAGTTGTGATCTGCTTCCAGAATCGTAAAACTTTGATCCAAAAGTTTCACTGAAACGGTAATTATCAATTAAATAAAAGGGGGTCATCGACTAGAGATGGAGTTGGCTGAATATGAGCCTGAAAATTATCCCCCTCCGAGGATAGAAGTGAAGGAGATGGTCCAGCGTCCATATGATTCGGATTCAAGCCTAGAGGACGAGGAGGTAATTTACCAACATCCAAGTCGTCATTTTTGTAGACCTTGATTGTCAAACCCGTAACTTACCACTCCTTCAGTTTTCGCCAAGGAAGCAAGAGATTCCTTATTGATCACAATAAACTCGCATCTATAAAGACCCCTTTGCTCCTCCAGCTTAGCGAGTTTCAAGTTGTGAGTTGGGAGGTATGAGTTACTAATTTGATTTCGAGTATGTTATCCATATTGGACGGTTCGGCTGGGATTCAGGTTCGAGTTCTCGGCCTGCTTGTGATGCCCACTCTCGCAACTACTCGAACTTTGCACCTGGCCAAAGCTTCCCTAATCGTCCTATCGCCAGCTTATAGAGATCGCAAGAGATCTAATCCGCGCAAGCGATAAGCTTTACGTTCCCTTAATGACATCCGCCATCGAGAAAGTTTGGAGGAGGGCCAGGGTTTTCCTTCATGATTTACAGGAAACCAGCGGCCAATTTTGCTGGAATCATCATACATTTTTCTGGAGTGATGATGCCATCAATATCGCTTTTATCGATGACCGCCAGCACGAATCTGTTATTGAGAATTTCGCTGTAGGACTTCGATGGGATGTTGGAGGACCTGGAGGAAGTGCTGGAATCTCAGCCCTTTTGGAATACGACGTGAATTCATCCAACGATCATTGGGCTTTGATATGGAGTCGCTACTTGTCCCAGCCGGTTCGTTGCTGGCGATTTTCTTTGTCCAGTCCAATCGGTTTTTAACCCACTCCGATCTTTGATTCTCCGGCATGTTGTCGAAGTGTTGGAGAATCCTGCTGGCTGTTCGGCGATCTTTATACACCTGTTTGGAAGCACATTTGTATCGCAAGCTTCCGCTGACTCACCGTCCTGGCATGGGTCGTATAACACCTTTATTCAGCCCACCGGAGAGGAGAGGGGGAGGGATAGGACGAGAGGAGGAAAGGTAGGGTTGAATTGTGCTTACGAGGGTGGGTCAATAAGTCCCTGAAAAATTAAATAAGGAACACTCTTTTCGGTTTAAAAACATTTTATTTTTCAATATAGTCTCCTTTTAGCTCTATACACTTCATCCAACGTTTCTCCAATTTTTTGATGCCCTCCAAATAATACGATTTCTCGAGCCCCTCAAAATAAGAGTTTGTTTCAGCGATGACCTCTTCGTTCGACCCAAATCTCTTACCGCCGAGCCAATAGTCGCATTGGGCTAAATCTGGGGAATATGCTGGATGAGGGAGGAGTTCGTAGCCTAACTCATGTAATTTTGCCATTGCGACTGCGGACTTGTGCGCCGGTGCGTTGTCCTGGAGAAAAAGAATTTTTTTTTCCGCCAAATGCGGGCCCCTTTTGCTTCAAATCGGCTTGTAATCGATCCAGCAGCTCTGCATAATATGCGCCGGTGATCGTTTTACCCGTTTCAAGGGAATCGATGTGAATAACACGGCGAGCATCACAAAAAACTGTCGCCATGACCTTGTTTGCTGACAAACCCGCCTTGGTCAAACGAATGCGTTTGTTGTCGATTGTGAGCAAACGCGGCACCCATCTTGCGGAAAGCTTTTTCATGTCCAAATATTTATGTAAAATCGAAATCACTGAGCCATGTGATAAGCCTCTTCAAGCTCGCGCACTTTCACTCGCCGATCGTCCATTATCAAACCATGGATTTTGTCGACCATTTCTGGTGTGGTGACCTTAATTGGGCGACCAGAACGTTCGGCGTCACTTGTGCTTGAACGACCGCACCGAAATTGAGTAAACCAGTGGTGAGTGGTTCCAATCGATGGTGAAGAGTCCCCATAATATTTGTCAAGCTTTTGTTTGGTTTGCGTGATAGTTTTTTCTCGCAAAAAATAGTGTTTAATGAGCACTCGAAATTAACTTTTTTCCATTTTAACGAAAATGCTAGTAGGCGTCTATATAAAATGGCTGCCACAACAAAACTATTTGACAGATCTGTCTGAAAATTTGGGTGCGTTTTTTTGAAAGATGATTCTTGACAAAAAAAAAATTTAATTTAAGGTGACGACACAATTTGTGTTAATTTTCAGGGACTTATTGATCCACCCTCGTATGTTGCCCGTCCTCTAATTGTGATCAAAAGTGGGCATGAAGAGCGGGGAGAGATTTTTTTTTTTATAATCGTTTCATTACCTTGATCATTTATTTTCCTTTCTTTTTTAATAATGTTTGCTGCATCTAGTAGCTTTAGTCCCTTTTGCTGTAAATCGTCAATTATATTTTGCTTATCGTAGGTTTGGTGGAGGCCCCTAGCTATAACTTGGTTTGGCCTGTTGTTTTTGTTTTCGTAGGTATACCAATGAATTCCAACTTCATTAAGTTTCTTTGCCAGAGCTTTGTATGAATCAGAGTATGTAGTGAGGACTTTCCAATTATTATTATTTAATGCCAGGATTTTATAATTTTTACTCGTTACAGAGTTCATAATTGTATTAACTTCAGAGTGATTTGTTACATCAAATGTGTTGAGCTTTATTCTCAGTTCATCATTTTCTTTATTTATTTTAAATATAACAGACTGTAATGCTGCCGTGCAGTTCTCTGGTGTGTTTACAGCCGGTGGTGTTGTTTTTATGTTTCTTATTCTATTAGATCCCGGTCGTAGTGTTTTGCTAACCCGAGTATTTTTTCTTAAACGGGTCGATTAAATGCAAAAACTGTCATCTATCGAAAATGTAGGACCAAACTCAATAGTGTGGATTTTCCAGTAAACCTGGTTTGCCACCTGGGGCATTACTTCCTGTCGTTTTACTCATTGTATGTTTCATTTTTGTTTAGCTTTTTTTCCAAAAAGTTTAAAAATTTGGACTTCAGTCGCTTCTTATGACAGGCATGCCTACCTCGGGTAAATTCTAATCCCTAACCCGAAGGGGGTATTCTAGCATCATAAGGTTTAAGCGTTTAAAATTAAAACAGAATTTTTGACTGAAGTTAAATTTTCACGATTTCTTTTGCTTGAGATAGAATCTTGATTAGTGTCCAAAATAAGCTTAGAATGAGAAGAAGGGTTAGCTACTGATCAGTAGAATAATACGGTTCAAGAACAGGCGACAAATCCAAGACTTAAGAGCTGGTGGAAGTCGACACATCTACAGAGTGACTATGATTTGGTTCAGGGTTAAGTGGTGGAGAATGTTGATACATCTACAGAGTAACTGGGACTAGAGAAGTGGGAGTTAATGTCTCCTAACACGCCTAAATTAAATATAATTATTCAAAGCTTAAGAATGTCAGATTTAAAAGCTTTAATTTTGAAGAGATGAGAGCGAGGGAGCGAAAGTTTATGGCAAGTGGCACAATACTAAAAAACAATTTCTAAAGCCTTATTTTTGTCCATAAAGGAGCTATTTGAGCCAATGCACTTGGCATGAGTTGAATTATTAACTATTGCCTTTGAGTCCAAAGGCGCCCATTAATATCTCGAAAGTGAAAAAAAAAAACAAGAAACATTCTTACTGTATGCATATGTCAAAATGACAATTCACGCGCGTTCGTCTTGCAGCTCATTCGTTTATCTCCATAAGCTTCAAATGTAAAACTTCGACGCGCGATGCAATTCAACGCCACGTTTCAGAATAACAACGTCAAAATTGAGTGGCGTCGACTTCAGCGCTGACTGCACGTTCGTGGTCTCGCATATAATTCTAATAATGCTGTAACACAGCGTTAAATCGACATCGAGGTCAACATAGAAAAAGCGCACGCATGTTTCAGGTCTAAAAGAAGCAACGCAGGGCGTTAATAGCCCATACAGAACCTGGTCTAGCTTCTTGTAGTTTTATATCTTCGAACCTGTATATTAAAATGTATATCATAACAATCTTACGATTAAGTAAATTAAAAGAACAAAAAATAAATATAAAAAGTACACATAAATATAAACCTTAAATTTTATTTACAGAATAATAAATATATGTAGTTATAAATAACGCAATTAGCTTATAGAATTCTAAAAATTACTATCTTTACAAACATTGCTTTGTCGCAATGATTTTTTTGTAATACCTAATATTACTGGCTGGTGAAATGTTTTTTTCAGTCTAAGAGCCAATTGCCTAAGCCCCTCGTTTCGCTTTATCTTGACTCTAAGTTTTTTTGTTCGCAATTTAACATTAAATTTTACATCTTCGACTGAATTCTCCTCATTTTTGTCTTCATTTGGTTGATTCTTTATTTTTGATTCTTCTTCCCTTTTCGATAGTTCTTGATCGTGAGCATAAGACATCAGGAAAGAAGGATTTATATATTCAAAACTCTTCATATTGTCATCTATAGTTTCTTGTTTTTTCATCATTTTGCTTATAATTGAAGATACATCTGAGTCCAAGGTTACATTTCCCAATTCGAATGAATCTGGATAGAACATCGAAGGATTGGGTACATTTTCCTGCTTAACTACAACATCTATTGGAATTTCATCAGAAGGCATTGATGTATTTGCCGCGGAGGTACTTTCCGTTACAGGACTAAATTCTGATGCCCATGGTGATAAATTGTGTGTAGTCATCCGGCGTTCCTGTATTGATTTTGGATTTGAAGTTGTTTTCTCTGTCGCGGAAGTGATTTGGAATTCATCGACAGCGCCCCAATATTTTCGTAGTCGTTTATTTCCTGATGTTTGCTGTTGTTGCTGCTGCTGCTGGTGTCGTTGTTGCTCTTCAGTTGGCAGGGGACATGCTTGAGATTTTCGTCCAGGGTAGACCTTTGGAGAAATCAATGGGTCACCTAATTGCAACGCGAGGTTTCCTTTAGGAGATTTTCTTGATTGAATTGATTGTAAATTGGCAGACGCGAATGCATTTTGAAATGAAGAACTTTTGTTTTGTACGTTAGGTGTAAATCCGCCAGTTACAGATGGGTCTGGATTATAAACTACTGTCGAACCATCTAGCCGAACTAATTTCATTCGCTTTGGAGTAAGGTCCTTATGGATTGAGAGTGGATTTGTTGATTCCACTGAAATTGTTGATGCATTCGACGAAATTTCAGAGTCTGTCTTGGATTCCAAATTGGAAGGAGTGCCATTGTGAAAAGATTGACGTCTAGGTTGTAATTGTTCTCCTGGATAATCGCCGTCGATCTTTTCAGTTTTTATTGCTGGCTCGGTAGTAGTTGATGCCGCGTTGCCTGTGACAGTTCCAAAAGTAGCGTTGGGTATGATTTGGGTCGGCGATTTCGTATCATTTGAAGTCTTCAAGTGTGGGGCCGACCTAGGTATACAAAAAACTGCAGGTGAATCGTGCTGCATTTCATAATCAATTAAGTTTCCAGAAATTGTAAACACAGCTGGCTGCGATGTATGAATTCGTTTCGCTACTGTTGTACCAGTGCTTGCGGACATTTGGGTTATTGGTTCAGGTCCTGGTGGGAATGGCTTATTTGCTTTTGTTGCCTCAGTATTTATAGGCACTGATGCAGAGCCTTGTGGTAATGCACCAATTCCTTTCGTTGCCATTGCTTGGGTTGAAGTCACTGTTGCAGGTCCCGGATGTATTATTCTTTTCGTAGTTGGTGCTGTATAGGTTCGTCTTGCTATCGTTGCTCCGGTATTTGTGGACATTGGAACAGAGCCTGGTTGTAATACTCGGGTTACTTTTGTTGCTGCAGTATATATTGGATTGCCTGATGCAGATCCCTGTTGTGTTACAAGACTTCCTTTTGTTGTTGCGGGCGAAGTCATTGTTGATGCACAGATTCGATTTGTTACTGTTGCTCCGATATTGTTGTTTATTTGCGCTACTGATGCAGGTCCAGCACAGGCTGCTTTTACAAAATTTCCCTTCGTAGCCCTTGTTGATGCTGTACAGATTTGCTGTCCTACGTTTGCTCCAGTACTTGTGGACATTGTGATACCTGACGTAGATCCGACTTGTGTTGTACAAATTCGCTTCATTACCGCCGGTTTGGTATATACGGGATATACGCACCCTGATCTTGATCCCAGTGGTGCTGTGTAGATTGCTTGTGTTGTTACTGGCGCTATGTTAGTGGTTGTTGAGACTTCTTGGTCATTTCTAGGTTTTAATGTATAGTTTTGATGCGTTGCGGTTACATTGATTTTTGAGGCATCTTCTTCGGGCTTAATAATCACTTTTTTAGTCGATATAATTGAATTATTTGGTCTCTTTTTTCCAGCTGGTTTAACTGTAACGACACCAACAAACTTTTCTACATGTATTTGACGCAATCGAACCTGTGCACGACTAAATCTCAAATAGAAATTATTGAATTGTTGCATTTGAATTTTACAAATTTTACAAATGTAACCCGGTAAGCCATCAGCTTCGCTAAACTGAAATATTAAACAAAAAAACAAAGGATGTTTTCGTTAAGAAGAAGAGAAGATTTTTGGGGATGCCTTGAGTACTAGTGAAAGTGATGAAGACTGTTTTCTTTTAGTTGGAAATGCTTTGTGTAGATCACTAATAGCGATTAATTATATGAACTGAGACTCACCTCAATATTAGTGGCATCTCTAAAAACTTTTCGTATATGATCATTTGAAGCAGCAAATAAATGATCAAGAGTTTGATTATAGCTCTCACAAATACGACATGCTTTCCAAGCTAGAGTGGCTTGTTCTATGATAATAAAAAAAAAGTTTATTATTATTAATACACTTATGTGTCAGGATAATAACTTGCTTCTGAGTTCATCCGAGCACATTATACATATTGACAGCTCGGAATATGAAAAACAATTTGATGGAAGTAAGCTTCTAGCTTGCAAGCTCCAATTTTGCACTTTATAGATGAATAATCCTACTTCTTGAAATTTTGAGCAGACATCGCACAATGTTATCGAATATTTACGGCATTTTTCACAATAATCGTGTACCAATAGATCATTTAGGATAATATTACATTTTTTACATTTTCGAATGATTTTGTCCTGGAAAGAAAAAGGAGAGATTTCAAATTAAACACACAAATCATAAAAAGAGAGAACTTAGATAATAGATTTTTTAGTATTGGCTTTCTTGGACTAAAAATTAACATTTTTTCAATTTATTTCATGCTCAAAACCTTAGCCAGATGCCTACAATATCGTACGTTGTATTGATTGAGCTTCCTTTCCATCTTTATACACTAATTTAGGTGTGGCAACCCTTACCACGCCGTCCCTGTGGAATGGATTCGAAGACTGAAAGCTCTAATACCTATACACTCTACATGTCCCAGCCAATTTTGGCAACACTCTGTGATCAGTAAGTGTTTAACTCAGTGCTATTAAAAATGTTCAAATTCTCAGTGAAACCCTTACAGCTATGCCTGCTTCATCGACTACTCGGTAGTCCATTTAAATTCCACCGTGGGATGCTCGAGTACACAGGATTGCACCATTGCAAGCTGTGTTTTTCTATAAAATAGTAAAACTATCCTATTTCTTCCCAAAGGGAGAGGTAAAAATTGCATAACTTGTCAGCACTTTCCACTCATTTGGTTGGCGTTCATTCGTTATCATAACTTAATTATGTGGAGAATTAGTATAAGCTTCAACGTGGATCGTGTCCAAACTAAGCTGTGCATAACTTTTGCCAAAATTATACCTCGTTTTTCATTAGTACGGGTATCAGTAGATCGCCGTCTCATAGGCGCAAAGCAGATGAACTTGCAATTGTAAACTCCGAAAACAATAAATATAATGAAACTTTATCGTCGTGCCAGACAACACAGTCACCAAATGTATGAACATCTCCGCTAAAGGCAACAGTTTAAACTGGTTTAGACCGATGCATAGCCGTCAATAAGCGCAAAAGAAGCCTCCAGACTTTAAAAACAAACAATTCTGCAAAAATTAAAAAAAGTGAGTGATTCCCGAATTCCAAAATCGATTCGAATTACTCTGCAACACAGAAGATGAGAAAATGCTAGTGCTAAAACAAGGGTCTGCAAACGACCCCCTATAAATGTACTTTCGCGAGCGTATCGTAAGGGTAACATTCAAGAAACAAAAATTCAAATCTATGATGAATGGTGAAATCATGCGATAAGAGCAAAGGGGAAGCACATGTCCTCAAATGCAGCAACTGTGGGGAAACCATACTGCAAATTATAGGGGCTGTCCAGTTTTCACCCTTCTTATGGCTAAAACCAGACCGCTAAAAATAGCTACAAATGCTAATCTAAATAATGCCATGACCTCTAACTAAGCTGCGGGTTGCCTCCTGTTACAGAACAAAATGAACTCCCTTCAAATCCAAATAATAATTATACTTCATAGATGAAAGAAACTAAGTCGTCACCTTCGAGTTCACTGAAATTTATGCTAGAGAATTTTATTCAAAACATAACTCAATTTATGCATACAATGCAAAACATGATGCAAGATCTCCAAACTATGCTGCTTCAAGCTATTTTGTCCAAACAATGAATTTATTGAAAATATGTCACTGAAATGCTAACGGCCTAAGCCAACACAAACTTGAAGTCAATACAATTCTCGTAAACCATCAAATAGACACAATGTTAATGCCAGAAACGCATCTTACACAGGCAAACAACTTTAGAATTAATGGATACAAATTTTAAGTTACTAAACACCAATGTATGGCGCATGGTGGAACGGCCATCCTCATATAAAATAGAATAAAACACCATGTCAACGAAGAATATTGTAAAGAGTATCTTCATTCAACTTTTACAACCATTAATGAAAAAATAGGACAATTGACAAGTTACTGCCCACCAAAATTTAAAATCTCCGAGCAGCAATTCACTGATTTCTTCAAAATACTTGGATCAAAATTTAACGCGGTAGGAGATTATAAAACTAAACTTATCTCCTTCGGCTTTCGTCTTATATCACCGAAAGGTAGAATCCTATATTCATTTATCACTTGTCTAGATATTCTTTCAACAGGCCAACCTACCTATTGGCTAACGGATCGTAAACAAAATACCCGATCTTATTGATTTTGGCGTATTCAAATAGCTTAAGAGAGATCATTTTATTATTATTATTATTATTATTTATTAAGTGCACATAAATGTACTAAGTAAAATACATTATAGCGCTAGCGAACAGGGCTTTAGGCTAAAATTTAAAAAATTATGCTTAACACTTAAGGTTCAGAAAAAAAACCTTGTTGTGAGGGCGATCGGGGGAGCACAGCCGTCGTCAGACAAGACTACCCACTCGGTCGTCCCCGCATCAAGGTGTTCCTATTAGGGTTAAATGCTGTTTACTAAGTTCGTAATTATTAAAATTTTGTATGCGTACATTTTTTATATTTTGTTCTGAAGGAACTGACAACAGGGAAACGAAATTTTTTTGAAATGGATTTTTACATAGTGAGTCGACTTTTTGACATTCTGATGTTAAATGTTTTATGGATATGGTATTATCGGATTGGCATTGGAGGCAAGTAGGTGGTTTTCCTTGGTGAATAGGTAACTGTGTGTTAATTGTGGATGGCCGATTCGAAGTCTCAGGAAGCAATTATTCATCTTGTGCGTTGTGTTCGTAGGATAGAAGACTGGATCCGCCTTTGGATTGAGAGCGAAGTAGTGGTGCGAGTAATTGGTCCATTTCAGTGTTCTTTTCCGTTCCCAGTGGGAGTTGGCCAAATTCAGATAGTCGGTTTTGGTGGGTGAGTAATATGTTGAGTCCGTTCCCAAGGAAGTGAATCTGGCTGCGTTGTCTGCTTGGTCGTTTCCCTTTATTTCGGTATGGCCTGGTACCCAAATTAGCTTTAGTTTCGGAAATTGTCTACTGATATTGTCGCGGATCTTGTTTATGAAAGGGGATCGGTGTCTTATGATCCGTATCGCGTTTAATGTGGAGAGGCTGTCTGAACAGATAACCGTTTTCCTATTTGACGTTCTCGCTAGTTCTGTGGCTTTAAGAATCGCTAGCGTTTCAGTGTAGAATTTCGAAAAGTAGTCCGGTAACTTTTCAGCATGTATAATGTGGCCACGGTTGCTAACTATGGCATAACCAGTACCCTCGTCACTTTTGGAGCCGTCAGTGTTCATTATATCCCAAGTTGAGTTAAACGCACTGATTTCTTCATAAAAAAATTTGAGATAGGTTTCTTTTGCTGTAGCGTCCTTTTTAAACTTCGAGAGCATAGTGTCTACGCCGTTTTGTGGCAGCGTCCAAGGGTGATATATTTCGGTAAGTAGAGTTTTGACTGTTAGACTAAGTCCTATGTTTTTTGCGAAATCGAGTGCTCTATGCAACTAGAGGGTAGTTTTGGAGTTTTTTTCGTTTCAGAATTTTTTTTGCATCGCTTGTTATTGGCGAGCTATACGAGAGGCGGGAAATAAGGACGTCTCTTCCTTCTACGACGCTTATGGCACCGGCCTCAACGAGAATGTTTTTGATTGGTGAAGTTCTGAACGTGCGTAGACTGCACCTGAGGGCTGCGTAATATGTTGAGTTTAGCAGACCATAGTCAATCTTAGATAGCATGATAGTTTTGAATACACTAATAATAAGAGATTTAAAGTGGACTTCGCTATGACTAGAATAAATATTTAACTATGTTAAGTCTGGTAGCTAGCTTTTTCCTTAGATCTAGACAATGTTCCATAAAGTTAAATTTTCTATCAAAAATTACTCCTAAGATACGTAAGTTATTTACATTCGGTATTAGTACATTGTTAAGATCTAAATCAAAGCCTTTTGATGTCGTTGCACCTGTGTCATCAGCATAAATTATGTGTTCGATATTAATGATCTGCAAGATAATTGTGCTAATTTCGTCATGCGCAATTATGAACAATAACACAGATAGGGGTGAGCCCTGGGGAATGCCGTTGTCTAAGTTGTGTATTTTTGAGTACACATTGTTGATTTTTGCCCTAAACTTTGTTTATCAAAAATGACTTGATAAAGGAATACATATATTGACCAACTTTCCATTTTCATAAACTATTTAAGACAACATGGATTCCGATGCCTACAAATGCCCTCTCGAAGTCGAGGGAGAGGATTGTGATGTGTCTAAGTTGTGTATTTTTGAGTACACATTGTTGATTTTTGCCCTAAACTTTGTTTATCAAAAATGACTTGATAAAGGAATACATATATTGACCAACTTTCCATTTTCATAAACTATTTGAGACAACATGGATTCCGATGCCTACAAATGCCCTCTCGAAGTCGAGGGAGAGGATTGTGATTTCAAGATAGGGCCGAAGTGATTAGCTCGTCAATGTGTAAAAGTGAGTCTAAAGTACCACGACCATGTTTAAAAGCAACTTGGTTCTGACTCCAATAGGGATTCCTTTCTAAGTACCAAAGGAGTCTCATGGAAATAATTTTTTCTAATATCTTGCTTGTACATGAGAGCAAGGATATGGGTCTATAAGTATTAGTGTCGGTCAATTGCTTGTTGTGCTTAGGTATCGGGACTAAGGTTGACGTTTTCCACGATTGGGGGATTGTATCACATGCGAAGACGTTATTGTAGAGCGCCAGGATTCATTTTTTTTTGCTGATGGCGGAGCGTTTTTTATCATAGGGTACGAAATACGTTCGAAACCCGGTGTTTTACCTTTGACTGATTGTAAGCAGTTTTCCAGCTCGATTAATTTAGCAGAGGGGGTGAGGCTGTACTCTATTTCTGTGTTATTAATTAATAACTGCTTAGAATACTGAAATTTCGGCGAAAAGTTAGAGTTTCTGGAGTAGTTTGCCCACGTCTTAGCAAAATGCTCGCAGATATCTGAAGAGTCGGTGTAAGTTACCGAGCCGGTATGGTATGTGGGGTGAATTTTCCGGTGAGCGTTTTGATATTGGCTCAAAGTCTTTTGCTGGATGACGTGGTGTCTATATGTATTGGCTGTGAATTTTGGAAGCAATCTCTTTTTTATTACTTTAACTTTCTTCTGAACATGGCCTTACGGTATTTTATGAGATTAGAGTCTGTTGGATATTTTCTGAATGATTTCCAAGCAGATTGTTTGTTCATTCGAAGTTTGGCAATCTCAGGATTCCACCATGGGATAAATGATTTGTGGAAAACGTTTCTTGATTGGGGGATCGATATATTCGCTGCGTAAAGTAATGCTTTGGTGATGTTTTCTCCTGAGGTGAAACGGGTTTTCTGGAGATAGTGTTACTGAGATTCTTGTAGTTATTTTGATTTGTGTTTGAGGAGGGGTGGGCAGATTCAGGTTGAGTGGCCGTTTTTACTATTGCGGAATATGTTGATGAAAATATTGGAATAGGATTTTGCTCGCCAAATAATTGCCATAGTGCATTTTTTTACTGTCTCCTTAGCTTGTAGGTGCCTTTTGCACGATTTAGATCCAAATGGGTGCTCTTTAAAACAGTTGGTACACGATATGCGTGTGCACCCATCAGGGTTGTTGGAAGATAGATTGCACTGTTTGTTGGGGCAAGGTCACCAATTATTCAAATTTCGCGCCAACTTTGCTATAATTTTCGTAATTTAAATTCACCAAAAATATGTAAATTAAATTCACCAAAATTTGTAAGCTTTTGAATTTTGAATAAACCGTTTTCAAAAGATTGTATTTAAGCCAAGAGAAAATAAAAGCTTGAAGCATTTCATTGTAAATCATCTTGTTGTAAAACTCTGCTCGTTTTTCTTTCTCCATTACTCGACTCAAAAATAGTTGTCAATACGGTTCGCATCGACAGTTACTAGCTGACGGTTTTCGTTAATAACGTTGTCGATATACAGCAAAAGCCGGTACCTTAACTCTCAACCGGAATCTTCCTACCGCTCAACGTAGAGGTTCCAGGTTGGCGAACGGAAAACGCTCCGTACGTTTCTTTCATGGCGCCCAAAGTGTTCGGTAAAAAACCTTCCCCCAATTACATTCGTTAAAAAAGAAATTAAAACTCTTCAAGCAGTTTAAAAACTTAAAAAAATCTGAATTTCGGTTTCGGTAATCGCGAGTGCAAGGTGCATTTAGATCAAAGACAACGATATCCAATTCATCTATAATAAATCTACATCATCTAAATACAAGGAACTCAGAGAATCCACAGAATCTACAAGGAAGCAGTAGCAGCAGTAGCGGCAGCAGCAAGGAAAGAGGATTTACAAGTGGTAGATAAGTATAAAAATCCCCACCACAGGTACGTTACAAAGTCTAATTAATCGAATGTGCGTTAACAATAAGTGAACAGAGAACATCATACAAAAGTTCGAGTCAAAAAAAAAAAAAAGGAACATAGAATCAAAAAACGCACCTTCAATATAATTACGACCTGCATGCATGCATACACATTTGTAACATACACATATATTAAAATAATTATTCGCTTATATTATATTATTCAAACATTACAATATATTAAATTGAATCAACATATTGCTGCTTTCGAAATTTGAATTAGCTTCGCCCTCAAATCGATTCTTCCGTCATCAGTGTTAGTAGTATAAAGTCATAGTTAGAATCCACAAAAAAGCTTCATGGAAAAATACGTTCCACGTTGTGTACAACTTTAGAATACAAGCTTTGAAAATGATCATTGCACTTTCGTTTCGCTCGCCTTTCGTAACAATTCGCTAATTTCACTCAAAGGTTTCGTGAATGTCAAATACAAAATATTGGCTATATACATAACTGTCGCTCCATCAAGTTTTCGCTCTTCTTTCGCAATTCTTTCATTGCATAGATCACCATTACGCTTAGAACTTTTTCGCTCATCGCAATTTTTTTCGTCGTTGTCGCCGTAGAGGGTGCTGCATCGATCATATGCACTGAAAGAAAGCTTTCAATTTGGATTGTTCATCGAGTGTCTAAAAAACACAAACAACTTCTGTGGAGATTCATGCCCTTTGTGGGATTAAGTCAAAACTTAAAATAATCAACATTGGATTATAACTTATCGGTTAGATTTTATCGCTAGAATTTATTTCGCCGCTGGAGAAATAATCATCATCATCGTCGTCGTTTGAAATATAAACAAAAGGGCCAGTGTTGCCATTGCTCCAAATTGCTGCGGTTCAGTACTGCCAGTACTTTTTAACCCAACTTGGATTTTGTTCATCTAATCGAATGATAGCTTCGCTTCGATTAGTTAGTTATCGCTTCACTTCATTCATTTTCGTAATTCCTCAGACAATTTGTACGAATAGTTAGGATGCCAGGTAATTCAACTGAAACACAGCAACTAGCTTCAGCGATCGACGAGTTGAAGCAACAACACGCAAGTACGAAAGGAAGTATGACTAGGATAAAGAATTACGTAGATACGAAAGCAGAAACGCTCAATGCTACTGAATTAGAATGCCGCCTAGGGATCTTAGAGTCATATTTCAAGCAGGTTTTAGCATATCAGACTCAAATCGAGCGATTGGTACCTACGGATACCAGTCGGGGGGAACTAGAAGATTTGTACGTTTCCACAAAAACAAAAATACTTTTGGGAACAGGCAGATGTATGAGTGCAGCGGAGACAACCTTTGCAGTTCCGCACTCAGTCAACCATCTACCTAAACTTCGGCTACCAAGGTTCAGTGGGAAATATTCGGACTACAAAAACTTTATTAGCTCATTCAAAACACTCGTGGACAATGATCCAAGTCTGACTACGATTGAAAAGTTCCATCACTTGCTGACATGTTTAAGTGATCAAGCCCTTAGTACAGTCAAGGCTTTCCAGGTCACTGAAGACAACTACGCAAAGGCAATCGCCACGCTAAAGGAACGTTACGATAACGATTGCCTGATATTCTTAGAATATATTTCCGAATTATTCGAACTACCCAAAGTTCCCAAAGCTTCTGCAGTTTCATTAAGGAGTCTGGTGGATAATATTTCGGCGCTATTTAACTCCTTACAGACACTAGGTTCATTTGAAAACATATGCAACGCCATCATCATACATATTGCCATGTCAAAGGTGGATCCGGAGACACAGTCAAAATGGGATGAGCAGTTGGATTACGAAGCCCTTCCTGAGTGGACAGAATGTGCTAAAGTTTTAAGCAAACGTTGCCAGTACCTCGAAGCGCGGGATAGCAAGCAACTTCGATCGGAGTCGACTCAGAAATCGTCTGCCAAAGCAAAGCCTACATATTTAAACCAACGTCCTCATACTTCATTAGCAGTTGGTCAACGGTCATGCGCCTTTTGTCGGGACGAAAATCATTCAGTTTCCAGTTGTTCAACATTTAATAGACTATCAGCTATAGAACGTTTCTCGAATGTGAAGAAGTTAGGTCTCTGTTTAAATTGTCTAGGAAGGGGCCATAGTGTGTCGACATGTCCTTCATCGTATAGGTGCAAAACCTGTAAGAAGTCACATCACAGCCTCCTGCATAGGCCCCAAGAGTTGGAAAATTCCTCTCGAAGCAGGAATGCGCCATCATCAGCAGCAGTTAACGCTGCATCAGAAAGGGAACAGGTTTCTACCGCTCAAGTTATTTTGGCAACGGCACTCGTGTTAGTCAAGGATGCTTCTGGTGGATTTCAGATAGGCAGAGTTTTGCTCGATTCAGGTTCGCAGGTGAACTTCATAAATGAGAAATTTGCGAAATCACTTTTCTTACAAAAAACAAGAAAGAGTGTGGATATCGTTGGAATAGGAGAAGCTGAAACTAAGATTAGTTTTCAGACTCAAACTACAATCCGATCCAGGTATAACAATTTTGAGGTGTCCTTGGAATTCCTTATTGCTCCATCGATTACTGGATATCAACCGGAAGCAGCGTTAAGCATCTCCGACTGGAACCTTCCCAAAAATCTCGAGCTCGCGGATGAATATTTCAATCAACCGTCGAAAATTGATTTGTTGCTAGGTGCCGAAGCGTTCTTTGACTTGCTCCAAGTGGGTCAAGTTAAACTTGGTCAGGGACTTCCCTCGCTACAAAAAACATCTTTGGGTTGGATCGTTTCAGGCAGATATAGGACATCGACAACCAGGAATGAAAAGATATGTGGTCTAAGTTCGAAGGAAGACTCTCTTGATCGGTATGTGGAAAGGTTCTGGGAGCTTAAAGAAGTCGTAGGTCACAGGTCACAGTGGACAGAGGAGCAGAAGGAATGTGAAGCGCATTTCAAGGAGAACATCGAAGTGACGTCCAGTGGTCGACTAATGGTCCCGCTTCCCTTTAAGAAGGATCCTTGTTGTTTAGGAGCGTCGTACGACATAGCGTTCAGACGATTTTTATCCCTTGAACGTAGATTGTCTAAAAACGCGTCGTTGAAAGCTAAATATACAGCCTTTTTACAGGAATATATGTCATTAGGGCACATGTCGCTAGTCGAAAACCCAAACCTGGAAGATCCACATTATTATCTGCCACATCAATGCGTACTTCGGCCAAATAGTGCATCAACAAAACTTAGGGTCGTCTTTGATGCATCGTGTTGTACATCATCGCAAATCTCACTCAACGGGATTCTTATGGTCAGTCCTACAATACAGGACGAAATATTTATAATTTTACTACGCTTTCGCCTGCATAGATACGCACTCACCGCAGACATCGTCAAGATGTATCGGCAAGTTATGATACACCCAGCGCATCGAAGGTTTCAGTATATCTTGTGGAGGGAAAACGAAAAAACACCTATTCAGACATACCAGCTCAATACAGTCACCTATGGCACATCGTCAGCTCCATTTTTAGCTATTCGCTGTCTGCGTTATTTGAGCGAACAAAACAAGGACACTTTCAAACTGGGTTCTCGCGTCCTTCAGTCAGACTTTTACGTCGATGATCTGTTAACTGGAGCTGATGATATAGATACCGTGATTCAAATACAGAACGAAGTTGTTGCAATATTGAAGTCGGCAGGATTTGAGTTAGCCAAATGAAACAGCAACGAGTCCAGAGTTGTAAGAGCAGTGAATGCTCAAAGTAAGCAAATTAGCATGACTGATTCCAATTTTGTCAGTACTTTAGGGATAGCATGGGACCCTCATAGCGACGAGTTTAGTTTTTCATACACACCCAATCGCACATACCCCAAGTATACCAAGAGATCTATTCTTTCACTGTCATCTTCACTCTTCGATCCAATGGGCATGCTTAGCCCCATAATTATCAAGGCTAAGATAATTCTACAAAAGTTATGGATTGAAAGGTTAGATTGGGATGCGTCCATTCCACAAACCATCGATACCGAGTGGCGTTAATTTATGGTTGATTTGCATTCTCTCAAGAATATTTCTGTACCCAGATTCGCTCTAATTGCCAATAAGGAGACCTACCAGATCCACGGTTTCACGGATGCCTCTATGCAGGCATATGGTTGTTGCATTTACCTTAGGGCCACTGATAGCTCGGGAGCAGTACAGGTCAAGCTTTTGGTTGCAAAATCCAGGGTAGCACCCGCAAAGAAAAAAACAGCTTCCTCGGCTGGAGCTATGCGCAGCTCATCGGTTGTCCAAACTTTGGGCAAAGATTCGAAATGTATTCTGTGGAACTCATTCGGAAGTCTACTTGTGGACGGATTCTTCTATCGTACTGCACTGGATCTCAACACACTCTTCCAAACTAAGTACCTTCGTGGGAAATAGAGTAGCCGAAATTCAAGAAGAAACACAGGGTGCCGTCTGGAGGCACGTTCCAACACACGAAAATCCGGCTGACATTGTTTCAAGAGGGTGCACGGTAGAGGAGCTAAAGGCCTCAGTATGGTTTGCGGGTCCAAGTTTCTTAGGAGAAAGTGAGGACAAAATGGCCATCTGCTGTCGAAATTCAGCTTTCCTCAGAAGAAGCATCACTGGAAAAGAGAAAAACAGTGCTGATCTCTCAAAAATCGGAACCAAATTACTTGCTGGAAGTAATAAACAAATATAGTTCCTACACAAAATTGCTTCGAGTTTTTTCGTATGTTCTAAAATTTGGTAGTCGGCTGCACAATCCAGTAGTGCAACCAAATGGATTTTTAACTGTAGCAGAGTTAGATAATGCCCTTATTCGAATCGTTCACGTCATACAACAGAACTCCTTTGCGGATGAAATTAAGTGCATTCAAACTAATGGGAAAATAAGGGGCTCTATAAAATGGTTGAATCCCTTCCTTCAGGAAAAGAATGGCATCCTTTTGTTGAGGGTAGGAGGACGGTTGAAGCATGCAGACATCGCAGAGGAATGCAAGCACCCATTACTGCTTCCAAAGAATAGCAGCTTCGCAAGAACTCTCGTTAGGCATCTCCATCTTTCAAATTATCATGCCGGTCCAAAGGCACTTGTGGCACTGTTGAGGCAAAAATTTTGGATAGTCAACGCTAGGGAAGTTGCACGGCAAACTGTGAGAAAATGTCTTCATTGCGTCAGATATCGACCGAAATTGCTTGAACAAGTGATGGGAGACTTACCCCGGGGAAGGTTGACTGCATCGCGTCCTTTCTCTTGTTGCGGGGTTGATTTCTGCGGTCCAGTTTACACCCATTTCAAAATTCGTGGCAAGACATATATAGCAATCTTCGTCTGTTTCGCTTCAAAAGCAGTTCATTTGGAAGCCGTTTCGGATCTTTCGGCCGAAGCCTTCATCGCAGCTTTGAAAAGGATGATAGGTCGGAGAGGTCTTCCAAGAGATATTCACTGCGACAACGCAACTAATTTCGTAGGGGCACAGTCCAAACTGGCTGAATTGCGCAATATGTTGTTCAAGAAATCCTCTCAAGAAACAATAACCAATTTTTGTACTAACACTAGCATAAACTTTCATTTTATACCCCCCAGGGCACCCCACTTTGGTGGAATTTGGGAAGCTGCAGTGAAGGTAGCAAAAGGTCACTTATATCGGAGCTTGAGCGACGCAAAACTAACGTTCGAAGAGTTGTCAACAGCGTTGGTGGAAATCGAGGCGGTGATGAATTCAAGGCCAATTACTCCGATGTCTTCCGACCCCAATGACCTCGAAGCTCTCACTCCCGCACATCTACTCATCGGTTCGTCATTGAAGGCCGTTCCAGAGCCTGCAGTAGAAGTTTCCAACATCAGCTACATCCATAGATGGCGGCGAATAAATGCCGTCAAAAATCACTTTTGGCAAAGATGGTCAGCCGAGTACATCCACGAACTGCAGGGCAGAGCGAAGTGGACATCTCCAAGCCCAAACGTCACCATTGGCAGCCTAGTCATCATCCATGAAGACAACGCTCGTCAATGTGTAAAAGTGAGTCTAAAGTACCACGACCATGTTTAAAAGCAACTTGGTTCTGACTCCAATAGGGATTCCTTTCTAAGTACCAAAGGAGTCTCATGGAAATAATTTTTTCTAATATCTTGCTTGTACATGAGAGCAAGGATATGGGTCTATAAGTATTAGTGTCGGTCAATTGCTTGTTGTGCTTAGGTATCGGGACTAAGGTTGACGTTTTCCACGATTGGGGGATTGTATCACATGCGAAGACGTTATTGTAGAGCGCCAGGATTCATTTTTTTTTGCTGATGGCGGAGCGTTTTTTATCATAGGGTACGAAATACGTTCGAAACCCGGTGTTTTACCTTTGACTGATTGTAAGCAGTTTTCCAGCTCGATAAGACTAATAGGTGAATCGATTAATTTAGCAGAGGGGGTGAGGCTGTACTCTATTTCTGTGTTATTAATTAATAACTGCTTAGAATACTGAAATTTCGGCGAAAAGTTAGAGTTTCTGGAGTAGTTTGCCCACGTCTTAGCAAAATGCTCGCAGATATCTGAAGAGTCGGTGTAAGTTACCGAGCCGGTATGGTATGTGGGGTGAATTTTCCGGTGAGCGTTTTGATATTGGCTCAAAGTCTTTTGCTGGATGACGTGGTGTCTATATGTATTGGCTGTGAATTTTGGAAGCAATCTCTTTTTTATTACTTTAACTTTCTTCTGAACATGGCCTTACGGTATTTTATGAGATTAGAGTCTGTTGGATATTTTCTGAATGATTTCCAAGCAGATTGTTTGTTCATTCGAAGTTTGGCAATCTCAGGATTCCACCATGGGATAAATGATTTGTGGAAAACGTTTCTTGATTGGGGGATCGATATATTCGCTGCGTAAAGTAATGCTTTGGTGATGTTTTCTCCTGAGGTGAAACGGGTTTTCTGGAGATAGTGTTACTGAGATTCTTGTAGTTATTTTGATTTGTGTTTGAGGAGGGGTGGGCAGATTCAGGTTGAGTGGCCGTTTTTACTATTGCGGAATATGTTGATGAAAATATTGGAATAGGATTTTGCTCTCCAAATAATTGCCATAGTGCATTTTTTTACTGTCTCCTTAGCTTGTAGGTGCCTTTTGCACGATTTAGATCCAAATGGGTGCTCTTTAAAACAGTTGGTACACGATATGCGTGTGCACCCATCAGGGTTGTTGGAAGATAGATTGCACTGTTTGTTGGGGCAAGGTCACCAATTATTCAAATTTCGCGCCAACTTTGCTATAATTTTCGTAATTTAAATTCACCAAAAATATGTAAATTAAATTCACCAAAATTTGTAAGCTTTTGAATTTTGAATAAACCGTTTTCAAAAGATTGTATTTAAGCCAAGAGAAAATAAAAGCTTGAAGCATTTCATTGTAAATCATCTTGTTGTAAAACTCTGCTCGTTTTTCTTTCTCCATTACTCGACTCAAAAATAGTTGTCAATACGGTTCGCATCGACAGTTACTAGCTGACGGTTTTCGTTAATAACGTTGTCGATATACAGCAAAAGCCGGTACTTTAACTCTCAACCGGAATCTTCCTACCGCTCAACGTAGAGGTTCCAGGTTGGCGAACGGAAAACGCTCCGTACGTTTCTTTCATGGCGCCCAAAGTGTTCGGTAAAAAACCTTCCCCCAATTACATTCGTTAAAAAAGAAATTAAAACTCTTCAAGCAGTTTAAAAACTTAAAAAAATCTGAATTTCGGTTTCGGTTTCGGTAATCGCGAGTGCAAGGTGCATTTAGATCAAAGACAACGATATCCAATTTATCTATAATAAATCTACATCATCTAAATACAAGGAACTCAGAGAATCCACAGAATCTACAAGGAAGCAGTAGCAGCAGTAGCGGCAGCAGCAAGGAAAGAGGATTTACAAGTGGTAGATAAGTATACAAATCCCCACCACAGGTACGTTACAAAGTCTAATTAATCGAATGTGCGTTAACAATAAGTGAACAGAGAACATCATACAAAAGTTCGAGTCAAAAAAAAAAAAAAGGAACATAGAATCAAAAAACGCACCTTCAATATAATTACGACCTGCATGCATGCATACACATTTGTAACATACACATATATTAAAATAATTATTCGCTTATATTATATTATTCAAACATTACAATATATTAAATTGAATCAACATATTGCTGCTTTCGAAATTTGAATTAGCTTCGCCCTCAAATCGATTCTTCCGTCATCAGTGTTAGTAGTATAAAGTCATAGTTAGAATCCACAAAAAAGCTTCATGGAAAAATACGTTCCACGTTGTGTACAACTTTAGAATACAAGCTTTGAAAATGATCATTGCACTTTCGTTTCGCTCGCCTTTCGTAACAATTCGCTAATTTCACTCAAAGGTTTCGTGAATGTCAAATACAAAATATTGGCTATATACATAACTGTCACTCCATCAAGTTTTCGCTCTTCTTTCGCAATTCTTTCATTGCATAGATCACCATTACGCTTAGAACTTTTTCGCTCATCGCAATTTTTTTCGTCGTTGTCGCCGTAGAGGGTGCTGCATCGATCATATGCACTGAAAGAAAGCTTTCAATTTGGATTGTTCATCGAGTGTCTAAAAAACACAAACAACTTCTGTGGAGATTCATGCCCTTTGTGGGATTAAGTCAAAACTTAAAATAATCAACATTGGATTATAACTTATCGGTTAGATTTTATCGCTAGAATTTATTTCGCCGCTGGAGAAATAATCATCATCATCGTCGTCGTTTGAAATATAAACAAAAGGGCCAGTGTTGCCATTGCTCCAAATTGCTGCGGTTCAGTACTGCCAGTACTTTTTAACCCAACTTGGATTTTGTTCATCTAATCGAATGATAGCTTCGCTTCGATTAGTTAGTTATCGCTTCACTTCATTCATTTTCGTAATTCCTCAGACAATTTGTACGAATAGTTAGGATGCCAGGTAATTCAACTGAAACACAGCAACTAGCTTCAGCGATCGACGAGTTGAAGCAACAACACGCAAGTACGAAAGGAAGTATGACTAGGATAAAGAATTACGTAGATACGAAAGCAGAAACGCTCAATGCTACTGAATTAGAATGCCGCCTAGGGATCTTAGAGTCATATTTCAAGCAGGTTTTAGCATATCAGACTCAAATCGAGCGATTGGTACCTACGGATACCAGTCGGGGGGAACTAGAAGATTTGTACGTTTCCACAAAAACAAAAATACTTTTGGGAACAGGCAGATGTATGAGTGCAGCGGAGACAACCTTTGCAGTTCCGCACTCAGTCAACCATCTACCTAAACTTCGGCTACCAAGGTTCAGTGGGAAATATTCGGACTACAAAAACTTTATTAGCTCATTCAAAACACTCGTGGACAATGATCCAAGTCTGACTACGATTGAAAAGTTCCATCACTTGCTGACATGTTTAAGTGATCAAGCCCTTAGTACAGTCAAGGCTTTCCAGGTCACTGAAGACAACTACGCAAAGGCAATCGCCACGCTAAAGGAACGTTACGATAACGATTGCCTGATATTCTTAGAATATATTTCCGAATTATTCGAACTACCCAAAGTTCCCAAAGCTTCTGCAGTTTCATTAAGGAGTCTGGTGGATAATATTTCGGCGCTATTTAACTCCTTACAGACACTAGGTTCATTTGAAAACATATGCAACGCCATCATCATACATATTGCCATGTCAAAGGTGGATCCGGAGACACAGTCAAAATGGGATGAGCAGTTGGATTACGAAGCCCTTCCTGAGTGGACAGAATGTGCTAAAGTTTTAAGCAAACGTTGCCAGTACCTCGAAGCGCGGGATAGCAAGCAACTTCGATCGGAGTCGACTCAGAAATCGTCTGCCAAAGCAAAGCCTACATATTTAAACCAACGTCCTCATACTTCATTAGCAGTTGGTCAACGGTCATGCGCCTTTTGTCGGGACGAAAATCATTCAGTTTCCAGTTGTTCAACATTTAATAGACTATCAGCTATAGAACGTTTCTCGAATGTGAAGAAGTTAGGTCTCTGTTTAAATTGTCTAGGAAGGGGCCATAGTGTGTCGACATGTCCTTCATCGTATAGGTGCAAAACCTGTAAGAAGTCACATCACAGCCTCCTGCATAGGCCCCAAGAGTTGGAAAATTCCTCTCGAAGCAGGAATGCGCCATCATCAGCAGCAGTTAACGCTGCATCAGAAAGGGAACAGGTTTCTACCGCTCAAGTTATTTTGGCAACGGCACTCGTGTTAGTCAAGGATGCTTCTGGTGGATTTCAGATAGGCAGAGTTTTGCTCGATTCAGGTTCGCAGGTGAACTTCATAAATGAGAAATTTGCGAAATCACTTTTCTTACAAAAAACAAGAAAGAGTGTGGATATCGTTGGAATAGGAGAAGCTGAAACTAAGATTAGTTTTCAGACTCAAACTACAATCCGATCCAGGTATAACAATTTTGAGGTGTCCTTGGAATTCCTTATTGCTCCATCGATTACTGGATATCAACCGGAAGCAGCGTTAAGCATCTCCGACTGGAACCTTCCCAAAAATCTCGAGCTCGCGGATGAATATTTCAATCAACCGTCGAAAATTGATTTGTTGCTAGGTGCCGAAGCGTTCTTTGACTTGCTCCAAGTGGGTCAAGTTAAACTTGGTCAGGGACTTCCCTCGCTACAAAAAACATCTTTGGGTTGGATCGTTTCAGGCAGATATAGGACATCGACAACCAGGAATGAAAAGATATGTGGTCTAAGTTCGAAGGAAGACTCTCTTGATCGGTATGTGGAAAGGTTCTGGGAGCTTAAAGAAGTCGTAGGTCACAGGTCACAGTGGACAGAGGAGCAGAAGGAATGTGAAGCGCATTTCAAGGAGAACATCGAAGTGACGTCCAGTGGTCGACTAATGGTCCCGCTTCCCTTTAAGAAGGATCCTTGTTGTTTAGGAGCGTCGTACGACATAGCGTTCAGACGATTTTTATCCCTTGAACGTAGATTGTCTAAAAACGCGTCGTTGAAAGCTAAATATACAGCCTTTTTACAGGAATATATGTCATTAGGGCACATGTCGCTAGTCGAAAACCCAAACCTGGAAGATCCACATTATTATCTGCCACATCAATGCGTACTTCGGCCAAATAGTGCATCAACAAAACTTAGGGTCGTCTTTGATGCATCGTGTTGTACATCATCGCAAATCTCACTCAACGGGATTCTTATGGTCAGTCCTACAATACAGGACGAAATATTTATAATTTTACTACGCTTTCGCCTGCATAGATACGCACTCACCGCAGACATCGTCAAGATGTATCGGCAAGTTATGATACACCCAGCGCATCGAAGGTTTCAGTATATCTTGTGGAGGGAAAACGAAAAAACACCTATTCAGACATACCAGCTCAACCTATGGCACATCGTCAGCTCCATTTTTAGCTATTCGCTGTCTGCGTTATTTGAGCGAACAAAACAAGGACACTTTCAAACTGGGTTCTCGCGTCCTTCAGTCAGACTTTTACGTCGATGATCTGTTAACTGGAGCTGATGATATAGATACCGTGATTCAAATACAGAACGAAGTTGTTGCAATATTGAAGTCGGCAGGATTTGAGTTAGCCAAATGAAACAGCAACGAGTCCAGAGTTGTAAGAGCAGTGAATGCTCAAAGTAAGCAAATTAGCATGACTGATTCCAATTTTGTCAGTACTTTAGGGATAGCATGGGACCCTCATAGCGACGAGTTTAGTTTTTCATACACACCCAATCGCACATACCCCAAGTATACCAAGAGATCTATTCTTTCACTGTCATCTTCACTCTTCGATCCAATGGGCATGCTTAGCCCCATAATTATCAAGGCTAAGATAATTCTACAAAAGTTATGGATTGAAAGGTTAGATTGGGATGCGTCCATTCCACAAACCATCGATACCGAGTGGCGTTAATTTATGGTTGATTTGCATTCTCTCAAGAATATTTCTGTACCCAGATTCGCTCTAATTGCCAATAAGGAGACCTACCAGATCCACGGTTTCACGGATGCCTCTATGCAGGCATATGGTTGTTGCATTTACCTTAGGGCCACTGATAGCTCGGGAGCAGTACAGGTCAAGCTTTTGGTTGCAAAATCCAGGGTAGCACCCGCAAAGAAAAAACAGCTTCCTCGGCTGGAGCTATGCGCAGCTCATCGGTTGTCCAAACTTTGGGCAAAGATTCGAAATGTATTCTGTGGAACTCATTCGGAAGTCTACTTGTGGACGGATTCTTCTATCGTACTGCACTGGATCTCAACACACTCTTCCAAACTAAGTACCTTCGTGGGAAATAGAGTAGCCGAAATTCAAGAAGAAACACAGGGTGCCGTCTGGAGGCACGTTCCAACACACGAAAATCCGGCTGACATTGTTTCAAGAGGGTGCACGGTAGAGGAGCTAAAGGCCTCAGTATGGTTTGCGGGTCCAAGTTTCTTAGGAGAAAGTGAGGACAAAATGGCCATCTGCTGTCGAAATTCAGCTTTCCTCAGAAGAAGCATCACTGGAAAAGAGAAAAACAGTGCTGATCTCTCAAAAATCGGAACCAAATTACTTGCTGGAAGTAATAAACAAATATAGTTCCTACACAAAATTGCTTCGAGTTTTTTCGTATGTTCTAAAATTTGGTAGTCGGCTGCACAATCCAGTAGTGCAACCAAATGGATTTTTAACTGTAGCAGAGTTAGATAATGCCCTTATTCGAATCGTTCACGTCATACAACAGAACTCCTTTGCGGATGAAATTAAGTGCATTCAAACTAATGGGAAAATAAGGGGCTCTATAAAATGGTTGAATCCCTTCCTTCAGGAAAAGAATGGCATCCTTTTGTTGAGGGTAGGAGGACGGTTGAAGCATGCAGACATCGCAGAGGAATGCAAGCACCCATTACTGCTTCCAAAGAATAGCAGCTTCGCAAGAACTCTCGTTAGGCATCTCCATCTTTCAAATTATCATGCCGGTCCAAAGGCACTTGTGGCACTGTTGAGGCAAAAATTTTGGATAGTCAACGCTAGGGAAGTTGCACGGCAAACTGTGAGAAAATGTCTTCATTGCGTCAGATATCGACCGAAATTGCTTGAACAAGTGATGGGAGACTTACCCCGGGGAAGGTTGACTGCATCGCGTCCTTTCTCTTGTTGCGGGGTTGATTTCTGCGGTCCAGTTTACACCCATTTCAAAATTCGTGGCAAGGTACCCTACAAGACATATATAGCAATCTTCGTCTGTTTCGCTTCAAAAGCAGTTCATTTGGAAGCCGTTTCGGATCTTTCGGCCGAAGCCTTCATCGCAGCTTTGAAAAGGATGATAGGTCGGAGAGGTCTTCCAAGAGATATTCACTGCGACAACGCAACTAATTTCGTAGGGGCACAGTCCAAACTGGCTGAATTGCGCAATATGTTGTTCAAGAAATCCTCTCAAGAAACAATAACCAATTTTTGTACTAACACTAGCATAAACTTTCATTTTATACCCCCCAGGGCACCCCACTTTGGTGGAATTTGGGAAGCTGCAGTGAAGGTAGCAAAAGGTCACTTATATCGGAGCTTGAGCGACGCAAAACTAACGTTCGAAGAGTTGTCAACAGCGTTGGTGGAAATCGAGGCGGTGATGAATTCAAGGCCAATTACTCCGATGTCTTCCGACCCCAATGACCTCGAAGCTCTCACTCCCGCACATCTACTCATCGGTTCGTCATTGAAGGCCGTTCCAGAGCCTGCAGTAGAAGTTTCCAACATCAGCTACATCCATAGATGGCGGCGAATAAATGCCGTCAAAAATCACTTTTGGCAAAGATGGTCAGCCGAGTACATCCACGAACTGCAGGGCAGAGCGAAGTGGACATCTCCAAGCCCAAACGTCACCATTGGCAGCCTAGTCATCATCCATGAAGACAACGTTTCCCCTCAAAAATGGCTTATGGGGAGAATTACCAACGTCGTCCAAGGAAAAGACGGAATGGTTCGAGTCGCTGACATTCAAACTCCGAAAGGAAACACCAGACGTCCCATTCATAAACTGGCGCTAATACCGTCTTGAAAGGCAGTGCTTTCAAAGGGGGCGGAATGTTGGGGCAAGGTCACCAATTATTCAAATTTCGCGCCAACTTTGCTATAATTTTCGTAATTTAAATTCACCAAAAATATGTAAATTAAATTCACCAAAATTTGTAAGCTTTTGAATTTTGAATAAACCGTTTTCAAAAGATTGTATTTAAGCCAAGAGAAAATAAAAGCTTGAAGCATTTCATTGTAAATCATCTTGTTGTAAAACTCTGCTCGTTTTTCTTTCTCCATTACTCGACTCAAAAATAGTTGTCAATACGGTTCGCATCGACAGTTACTAGCTGACGGTTTTCGTTAATAACGTTGTCGATATACAGCAAAAGCCGATACCTTAACTCTCAACCGGAATCTTCCTACCGCTCAACGTAGAGGTTCCAGGTTGGCGAACGGAAAACGCTCCGTACGTTTCTTTCACTGTTCACAGGAAGGGTTACCCTTACATCTTTTAGTTATGTGCCCTAGCAACTGGCAGTTACGACAACGCATTGGGCTAGGAAAATATTCCTCCACTTTAACGTTGTACCAGCCAATATTTAGTGAAGTTGGTGAACGGAAGAGGTCAAAAGTGAATAGGACAAAAGCGGTTGGGCGAAGGTTGTTGTCAGCCAATTTCTTAAATTTAAATACATCGGTAACTCCTTGTCCTTTCATATCCTCAATGATTTCCGATTCTGGAACGTTGACAAGGCATGGAGCGTACGCCGTACCTTTCAATGAGTTTAGGTTAATGTGAAGCGTTACGGTGATCGGGCAGAGGTTCGAGAGATTTTTTTTACTGAGGAATAGTTCAGCGATTTTTTGTGACTTAACCAAGATAAGAAGGTTGTCGATAGCTTTTTTTTTAGCAAGAAAACACTGAAGGAGGAGTTAGGTTTATCCTCAGATGCTGGGGCGACGATGATGAATTTAGGATTGTTTGTAGACATGTGTATTGGGAGTGTATTATTTATATAGATTGGGGAAAAGTTCTTTTTTTTTTATCTTTTCTTGATGTTGGGCTACTTCGTCTACTTCAAACGGCTAAACCGATTGCCCAACGGGGCACGTGGCCATTCGGCCATGGAAGATATTCACTTGTCACTTTTCCCTCCTGGAGGGCGATTGTAGCAGGGTCACCCAAGCTGTAAGGTCTCCAGAGGAAGGTCTGAAGCTAAAGAATAATCAACCTGATTCCAGAGGCGGTGTGAGCAAATAGTAAACCGTACCCAAGGATGCAAGGCTGAGGGTAAAATCAGTCGGTAACGAGCTCCTTCAGGTGCCCTGGAGAGGACCTTGTCGTAAGTTGCCTAATCGCAGCAGAACCGGCTATGTTGCGATGGACATTTTCCATACCGGCTTACTCGTGGGAACATGAACAAAAGTAAATTAACTAAGACTAACACAAAAAGTAAAAAAAATATGAGACCGGTCATCCTTTGAAACCGGACGGTAGTACGGCGATCAAGCTGTTTACCGATAAAACTCCAAAGGCACTGGACAGCAAAAGGATTGTGGTTCTTCTGCTGCCAAAAGGCGCACGGAGCCTAGCAAAGGTACTTTGCAAACCAATAAAGACTCTTCGGGAGCGGGTTGTAGCTCCGGCTCACGAAAAGTCGCTCTCTAGAAACGGAGGTACAACATCGTCGCTCAGCTGGCCGTATTCTCCAAAAATCGGCAAAATTCCGGAGAATAAATTGAATGATAGGGTGAAAACCCCAGTCGATTGGGCCAAAAGGATCGTCAGTACTCAACCTGATAAGACCAGCAGAGACTTCACGTCTAAAAGACAGAGATCGTTGGAAGAATCCGGGTCGGATTCAAGAAGACCCAAGGTGCACAACACTAGCACCTCTTCCAGACCAACGTCACATCCAAGTTATACAGTGAAGTACTCAAGGACAGGTTTATACTGGCTGTCATCGACAAATGGAGGATGATCCCAACCAAACTGGCGACTTGCTTCCTTGACATCATGAAGGAAAATCCCGGACCTCCTCCCAACTGTCGGGACGGCGGTTGGCATCAAAGCCATGTCAAGCTGATCGCTTGTGCAGACAACAGATCCAGTGATCTCTAGCGATTAGCAACCCTGGTGCCAAGCTGAAGGAGAAGAGAGGCCTTTACAGATGCGCGCTAATTGTGATCAATAAGGAATTTCTTTTTTTTTTTTGGCGAAGACTGAAGGTGTGATTAGCTATGGGTTCGATGCCATAACCTTGAAAGTTTACAAAAAGGACGAGGTGGATGTTAAAAAACTTCCCCCCTCATCCTTCAGACCCTATTATAGGTATTAAAGACACTGAGATATCAATCTCCTTCCCTTCTATGGAAGATGATGACTCTCAGTCTACCATACAACCATCTTTAATCGATGACGGTTCGCTATCAGACTTGGAGTTGGTTGATATTTCAGACAAAGCACCTTTGAGTGAGGATGAACTTCTTGGCTTGTCCTCAGACTCGGAGGGCTTGAATACTACTGTGGTGGAGGTTTCTCTGCCTGATTGTAGCAACAATACTGCAGTTAGTTCAGATTAACTTCCATCACTCCAAAACGGCTTCGGCCGGCCTTCTCCGTCTCTCAAAGGATAGGGAAGATATTGTCTTGATCCACGAACTTTGGGTTGTTAACAACCTGGTTTGTGAACTCAGGACTCCCGGATACTATTCCCTATATGTCAAGGATAAAGGTAAACCTAGATCGTGCATATTGGTAAAAAGTGGCATTACAGTAATTTTACTTCCTAATTACAGTGATCGGGATTTAACCGTAGCGTTGCTAGAAACAAGCAAACGCTCCTATTATCTAGCATCGGCTTATCTCGCACACGACATTATAGACCTTCCTGGACCCAATATGGCAAGACTGGCCGCAACGAACCTCCTTTTGTGCAACATCGGTAACGAACCTACATTTATAACTAGAAACCGTCAGGAGGTTCTAGATATAACCCTTGCTTCCGACAACATTAATGAAATGATCAAGAACTGGAAGGTATCTGGCGAACATTCTTTTTCTGACCACCGATACCTTCAATTTAGTCTTGACGACGATCCTCCAGGCCCATTGGTTTACAGGAATATCCGTAATACTAACTGGTTCAAATATAGGGAAACTTTAAAGAAATTGGTTAATTCCGACACTCTATAGTTCCCGAATAATGCCCAAGAGCTTGATTGTATGGTTAAGGACCTTACCTAGGCCCTCGATAAAGCGATGTCTTCCTCTTGTCCTTTGGTTAGCGTTAGAGGCAAGAAAAAACCACACTCGTGGATCTCTGATCTTGGACCACTAAGGAATACTTGCAGAAAACTTTTCAACAAAGGCAAAAACACAAGAGATGCATCTGACTGGGACTCGTAGAAAGAATCCCCAAAAACATATAAAAAAAAGAATTGAGGAAAGCCAAACGTAATTCTTGGAGACTCTTTTGTGGTAAAATAGAAGCATCTTCTGAGGCGTCTAGGCTGAGAAAAATCCTCTCGACAAATCTTTCAGTGCCCAGCTGTTTACTAAAAACAGATGGGTCTTGGACAACTTCTAGTGTAGACACATTAAATTTACTTATTGATACACACTTCCCAAGTAATTCCCTGACTGCCAACAATTTTGACCCTATCAAGTCAAATACTCAAAAAACCAACCTATCAAGTCTGATTGCGCAGGACAAACTCCTTTGGGCGCTACTTAGCTTCAAACCATATAAATCCGCTGGACCAGGCGGCATAACACCTACTGAACTACAAATGTCATCTGACATTATCCTGCCAGTTCTAAAAAATATTTTTCAGAGCTGTCTGAATCTGGTCCATATTCCGCATATATGGAGGGAAGTCAATGTGGTACTCATACCCAAAGATGATAAATATTCACATGCAGTCCAAAAGACCTCAGACCTATTAGTCTATCGTCTTTCCTTCTAAAAACACTAGAACGAATGATTGATATCCACTTACGTGATAGTATTGACACCCGATTACTGTCCACGGCTCAACATGCAAGTTAACACAGCAAATGTTACAAAACACATTCGCCATGTGTAACCCAATATTCGCCTCGTGCTTGACACAAAAACACCTGCAGCAATAGCAACAGTCGATAACAACCACGCTCCACATTCATGCTGCTGAGCCAGCGTCTGGAGCTAACGCAAGACGATACCCTATCCCAATCCCATTGTAAAATTCCCACATTCCAGCACGTATTATTTAAGTGAACATAGGTGATAAGTTTCTTTATGTTAGTTTTGTAAGTCAGTTGTATTTTTGAATTTCAATAAAGAAGAGGCTTCTCCTCTAAAAGAAAAAATATTTTTTTTATAAATTAAAAAAAGTTTTTTTTAATTGGCGCCCGAGCAGGGACCTGGTACGGGAGTAGTCACGTCGCGATTTAATACGATTTTAACTAGTTCAAATAGTTGCGAAGTAGTTTAAAGCGTAAGCCGACCTAAAATAGCTCGCCGTGAGTGACCAAAGAAGTGAACTTGGAAAAGAACATTAATGCGTTAAAATCGTTGCGAAGTAGTTACAAGCGTAAGCCGACCTAAAATAGCTCGCCGTGAGTGACCAAAGAAGTGAACTTGGAAAAGAACATTAGTGCTCCCAGTGCCGGGTCCGTCAGCGACATCACCGGAAATCTTTAGATCAAAGGAACCACGTAAGTGTGTTGAAGGCGATACCGCAGTAGCCAAGCAAGGCAAAAAGGAGTTTATCAATCAACCGACGTGGGATGTTCGCCGCTTTAGTTCTGTAAGGATAATTGTTAAGATTATTTAAGTAAGAAATCCAGTGAAGTAGAATATAAGAATAATCAATATTTAAGTAAGAAATCCAGTGAAGTAGAATATAAGAATAATCAATATTTAAGTAAGAAATCCAGTGAAGTAGAATATAAGAATAATCAACATTTAAGTAGAAATACAGTAAAGTAGAATATAGGAATAATCAAGTGAGACATATCACCCATTACTAGTACTAATTAAGTGAAACATATTAATATTAACCACATCTAAAGCTAGACGTGTCAAGTTCAGTTCCTCTTAATTTTTTCTTAACTCTGAATATACCAAAATGCCCGACCTCCGTTTAGGAGTATCCACAAACCCCAGCAACGAACATTTCTTTGAACCAAATCCACCAAATCCCCCCAGTAGAAATGTTCCACCAACGGACAACCCCCCGAGAATTTCTCTGGGCGGTCAGAATCAAAATAACTCTTTCCAATCTACAACATCCCATACGGATGCAAACCGAGAAGTTGGGTCGACTTCCGCCTTAGACACCCTTATTCTGTCAATAGTAAATCGGGTCCTAGAGACCAAGGTTCCACCCCTCGTCCAAAATTGTTTAAACCCCAATGCTGATTATTTCGCTGGCACAGACCAGGCAATCGCTCATGAACACATAAATCAATTGAATGACATGGATAGAATTCCGGACGTGGTCCGATGTCTTAGGACATTTTCCGGAGACCCAGGAGAGTTTAGCTCCTGGAGGAAGAGCGTTGAGCGCATCCTTGAAGTTTATGAACACCTAAAGGGCACTCCCAAATACTACGGGATTTTAAGCGTGATACGCAATAAAATCACCGAAAATGCGGATATAGCCCTGGAGTCGTATAATACTCCGCTCGATTGGAAGTCGATATCAAGGTGTTTAGCTATGCACTACGCCGATAAGAGAGACGTAACCACATTGGAGTACCAAATGGCATCTCTCATACAAGGAAATAAAACCGTGCAAGAGTTCTACCAATTGGTGTACACACATCTCTCCCTGATTCTTAATAGAGTATCTTGCATGGACACGAGCCCCGACGCCATGCGCCTCTTGACCCAGACGTATAGGGACAAGGCACTAGATACATTCATACGTGGGCGAAGAGGGGATTTGCCGCGCCTTCTTGACATAAGAGAGCCGCTAGATTTACCTCACGCGCTAAATTTATGCCTTAAGTTGGAGAACCAGAGTTATAGGACAACCCATGCTTACAATAATCAGGCAGCTCCAAGAAAATCACAAGCGCAACCGCCCCGTGCTGCGCCACCGCGTAACTTATACCACAACCAGCCTGCTTTTGCATTTCGTGGCCAATCCTTTACACCACAATTTGGGAATCAAGACTACCGACCATCTTTTGTGCCAAGGCAGCCACTCGCGCTCCCAGCGAATCCGATCATTAAATCGGAACCAATGGGTCAAAGTCAGAGTCACCAAATCAGGCATCAGCCAAATCGATTCCCACCAAGAGGACAAATGCCAGTACCCCATCAGTACGTACCCCAACACTACGCACCAAGGTCACAGCAGGTCAGTCGATTCACACCAAGGGGACCGACACCCGTACCCCAGCAAGGTACATCAAGGCCAAACCAAATTCACCAGAATAATTGGCAAACAAATTTCTACATAGATACAGATATCTATCGTGATTATAACCAGGCCACAGAAGACGAGACGAACCAGTATGAACAGACTCTAGAAGAATACATTCAGCCCCTAGAGCAAGCAGATGATACCAACCACACCGAGGCTAGCCTGATCGAGGACTTCACCACCCTGCATTTTTTAGGCTAACGGACTCTTCGTTACCCTACATTGAAGGGAAGACGAAGAGTGGCAAAATAATGAAAATCCTAATAGATACAGGCTCGAATCGGAATTACATCCAACCGTCGCTTGTCGAGAATCCCATCCCAAATAATGAATCCTTTAACGCGAATTCAATAGGTGGAAGTACCAGAATCACACACCATACCGAAACAAGTCTCTTCGGCCTTAAAGATCCAAAGATCAAATTCTTCCTACTACCCACCTTAAAATCTTTCCATGCGATTTTAGGCAATGATAGCTTGAAAGAGTTGTCAGCAGTCATTTATGCTAAAGAAAGCTACATGTCCATTCTTGGCGGACCTAAAATCAGAATCAAACAAATGAAAATGCAGTCAATCAACTCACTAAGTTCCAAAATCAATTCTATATCCGACACCCAACAAATAATCGTCGAATCGCTTGTTGGGAATTTCCCCAAGCTATTCTCCGAACCTGATGAAAAGCTAACTTTTACCACAAAGGTGGTAGCCGAAATCCGAACAAATACGGATTCTCCTATTTTTTCGAAATTTTACCCTTACCCCATGTCGCTCAAAGACGAAGTCGAGAAACAAATTACCAAGCTTCTTGAGGATGGCATAATCAGACCATCCCGATCACCTTATAACTCCCCTATTTGGATAGTATCCAAGAAACCCGACTCCGCGGGAAACAAACAATATCGGCTAGTGATCGATTATAGGAAGCTCAATTCGGTCACGATCGCGGATCGATACCCGATCCCCAAAATAAACGAGGTCCTATCTCAACTGGGTAAAAACGCATACTTCACTGTGCTTGACCTCAAGAGCGGATTTCATCAAATCCCCTTAAAAGACTCCGATATCGAGAAGACGGCTTTCTCCATAAATAACGGAAAGTTTGAGTTTACTCGATTACCGTTCGGTCTTAAGAACGCACCGTCTATATTTCAACGAGCTCTCGATGATATTCTTCACGAGCACATCGGAAAGATATGCTACGTATACATCGATGACATTATTATATTCAGTAAAAGCGAATCGGAGCATGCTGAGCATTTGAGGCAAATCTTTTACACCCTCAGTGAGGCTAATATGAAAGTCCAGCTGGACAAATGTGGTTTCTACCAACGTGAAGTGGAATTCTTAGGATTCATCATATCCCAAAGTGGTATTAAGTCTAACCCAGAGAAGGTAAGAGCAATAGTCGATTTCCCACAACCCAAGACGTTGAAGGATCTTCGTTCTTTCCTTGGCCTTTCAGGCTATTATCGTCGATTCGTTAGGGACTATGCAAAAATTGCAAAGCCTCTATCATCCCTCCTCCGAGGAGAAGAAGGTCGAATTTCCAAAAATCTCTCCAGCAAAAAGCCAATTTACTTGAATTCTGAGGCTGTCGAAGCCTTTAACAAAATTAAAAGTTCGCTTGCATCGCAGGATACTATGCTCGCGTATCCTAACTTCGACAAGGAGTTCGAGCTCACTACGGACGCATCCAATTTCGCTATTGGCGCAGTCTTGTCCCAAGACGGACGACCAATAACATTCATATCTAGGACTTTGAGCAAGGCGGAGGAGCATTACGCCACAAACGAAAGAGAAATGTTGGCGATAATTTGGGCCCTCAATTCGCTAAGGAACTACCTATATGGTTCTGCTCATGTCAACATCTACACGGACCACCAACCCCTTACATTTGCTCTTAGCAATAAGAACAACAATAGTAAGATGAAAAGGTGGAAGGCGATCCTAGAGGAGTATGATTATACTCTCCAGTACAAACCTGGTAAATGCAACGTAGTTGCGGATGCTCTGTCACGACCACCACAGGAGTCTCAGATTAATTCCCTAACGCCAACTCAGCATAGCAGCGAAAGCTCGTCGGAGAATCTAATTCCCTCTGTTGAAGCTCCGATAAACGTTTTCCGGAATCAGGTAATCCTCAAATTAAGTGATGTGACTCAACATCAGATGCAAATCCCATTTAAAAACTTCCGAAGACATGTTATTGAGGAACCTGAATATACTAAAGAAAAACTAATATCCATCTTTAAACGATTCTTAGACCCAAGAGTACTAAATGGACTGCTAGCCCCAGAGAGAGTTATGGGCATCGTTCAAGAAATTTACCCTTTGTATTTCTCGAACTACAAGGTAAGGTATACCCAATCTTTTGTTGAGGACATTTCCTCCACGGATAGACAAGAAGAGATAATTATCGAAACTCATAACAGAGCTCATCGTGGTCCAGATGAGAACAAGAACCAAATTATGGAAAGGTATTATTTCCCTAGCATGGCTAAGAAAATCAAACAATTCACCACACTCTGCTCAACCTGCAAAAAGAATAAGTATGACCGTCACCCTAACAACCCCATGCTTGGCGAAACCCCCATACCGAACTATCCCGGTCATACTGTACACTTAGATATTTTCTCCACTGAGAAACACTTAATCCTCACCGCAATAGATAAGTTCACCAAATTTGCCATTGCCAAATTAATTAAATCAAAAGCGATTGAAGATGTCAGACGACCTCTTCGAGAGATCATTTTTCAATTCGGAGTTCCCCAATGTATAATATTCGACAATGAGAAGTCGTTCAACTCAGTGTCGATCCTCTTCATGTTAAAAGACGAACTCAAAATCACTGTCTACACGACACCCCCGTACAAGAGTGAAGTGAATGGTCAAGTGGAACGGTTCCATTCCACTCTAGCAGAAATAATGAGATGTCTGAAAAAGGACGTCATTAATAGAAAATTTTGAAGAACTACTCGAAAGAGCAGTTTGTGAATACAACCATTCTTTCCACACCACTACTCAAAAGAGACCAGTTGATCTCTTTTTTGGAAGAACAGTCAATTTTGGACCAGAAGATTATGAGAAAACGCGGTTGAGCAATATCGAGAAATTGGTCCAGAAGCAGCAAAAAGATCTAAAATACCACAATAAGAAAAGAACCGAGATCAAAACGTATACCCCAGGAGACATAATCTATGTAAAACAAAATAAAAGGCTAGGTTCTAAACTGACAAAGCGATATGCGAAAGAAATAGTCAAGGAAAACTCTACAACCACAGTCAAAACACGGTCAGGAAAGATAATCCACAAGAGTCACATACGAAACTAGGATCAGGCAACCTTCTATAAACTAACCCAGCTTAAACTATTTCCACTGTTTTTCCCTTCTAGGCTGTACGCCGTAGGCTGCTTGGCCGATATCCAAGTCTTGGACTATTCATCCAGTGAATTAGTTGCGATAGAAACCGGGACGGCAATGATCCAAAATGGCAGCTTTAAAATGATTCATACCATAGACTTGGAACCATGCGAAAGCATAATTAACAACATCAAAAATACAATAGAACACGGCATAAATAAGAGTCACCCTTCCTATCCTTTCCTTTCTCACGAACTTTCGGAACTAGAACATATACTCAATAGGCTCAAACCTAAAAACAAAAACAAAAGGTCACTAAACTTCTTAGGAAGCGCATGGAAGTGGATAGCTGAAAGCCCTGACCATGACGATTTCCGAATAATAAGAAACAAAATAAATAATGTATTAAGAAACTACAATAGACAGGTCCTTATTAACAGAGATGTTATTAATAATATTAATGAAATAACAAAGAAAACTAATGAAATACTAACGAAAATGAAAAATCATGACCCATTCATGAATACCATTATATCTGTTACTCAACAAAAAATTAAGCTAATTAAGGAAGAACTTATCAACATAGAATACGCCATACTTTGGGCGAATAAAGGAATTATAAATTCATATATTTTATCAATTAAAGAAATTAACATAGCTGAAAAAATAATTAAGAGGGAAAATATCCCTTACGGTAATATTGATGAGGCACTAAATTTTGCCGAAGTAAAAGTTGCCACGAACACAAGTTCGATAATTTATATTATAAGTATACCAAGCTTAGAGTTAAACACTTGCAGTAAACTTTTATTAAAACCTGTAAAGAAGACAAATTTTGTAAACAAATTAGAATATGAACAAATTTTAAAATGCCAAGAAAAAATGTATGGTTTAAAGTTAGATTGTAAGTCCTATAATAAATTAGAAATATGTCCTAATCGTAACATATTAGATATTAGTAGCACATCCTGTATCCCTAACCTACTCCTGAATATAAAAGCCAATTGCACCCGCATAAACAACCAACATATTCCCACAGTAGAGGAAATCTTCCCAGGACTCATTTTTCTCAATCGGTTTAACGGCACAATGCAACAAGACCACCAAAATGTATTACCACTAACGGGCACATTCATAGTTAAGTTTCAAAACTCAACAGTTACCATAGAAAATAAAACCTACACATCTGATACCGTGATATCCATATTAAAACCATTACCTGCAATCGCTCAATTTTCTACAGCGGAGGACACAGAAGAAATGCTATCATTGGAAATGGTAAAAGAACTCCATTCCAGCAACACTGAAGACATAAAAACACTGGAATCAAAACACAATACCATCAAAGCAACAAATATCATATTAGCAATAGCCATAGCCACGATTGCTCTAGCCTTTATAGCAAAAACTGTATGGAAAAAACGCGCAATTCATATCAACGTCAACAATAGACCTGATCCAGAAAACCAAATTGAGATGAAGGAAAACACGCATATGGCAACTCCTTGCCAAGAAACCAGCAAGACCCAAGAAAAAGTCTTAACAGCAAAGCCTACACGAATAAGCCAAATACCTCTTTTTTGAATTAAGGTCAAACGAGGACGTTTGATTCTAAGCAGGGAGGAGTTAACACAGCAAATGTTACAAAACACATTCGCCATGTGTAACCCAATATTCGCCTCGTGCTTGACACAAAAACACCTGCAGCAATAGCAACAGTCGATAACAACCACGCTCCACATTCATGCTGCTGAGCCAGCGTCTGGAGCTAACGCAAGACGATACCCTATCCCAATCCCATTGCAAAATTCCCACATTCCAGCACGTATTATTTAAGTGAACATAGGTGATAAGTTTCTTTATGTTAGTTTTGTAAGTCAGTTGTATTTTTGAATTTCAATAAAGAAGAGGCTTCTCCTCTAAAAGAAAAAATATTTTTTTTATAAATTAAAAAAAGTTTTTTTTAATTTGCATACTGTAAGGGCAAAACAGTCGAAACAGCATTGCATACATTAGTCAATAAAATCGAATACTTCAAGTATCATAAGGAGTACACTATGGTAGTTTTTCTAGATATTGAAGGCGCTTTTAACAACGTCTACTCATCTGTGATAATCAAAGCAATGTCAAATCTGAAGATTGATAGTTTACTTGGCGAGCTGATTAATTTACTACTCAAAGCTGGGTTGGTCATCTGTCAGAAGATATGTTAGCAGGGGTACCCCTCAAAGGGGCGTCCTATCCCCACTTCTTTGGAATCTGGTGGTCAATGAACTACTGTTAATCCTGGAAGCTGAGGGTTGCGAAGTTATCGCTTATGCGGACGATGTTGCTATAGCAGTCTCCGGTAAACTTAAAAGAGCTCCTACAAAACGCTTTGAATAAGCTATCTAGATGGACAGCTCGGTGTGGTCTAGGAGGGAACCCCTACAAAACCGAACTAGTCCTCTTCTCAAGGAAATACAAAATCCCACCTATTGACCCTCCATCCCTTAAGTGAACAAGCTTAATTTTCTCCAACGAAGCAAAATACCTGGGTCTTATTTTGGATAGAAAACTAAGCTGGAAACCTAATATACAGGAAAGAGTTAAGAAAGCCACTGTCGCACTCTTCTTTTGCAAAAAAGCCATTGGGTGCAAATGGGGCTTACAACCCAGACTAACTCGCTGGCTCTATATCTCGGTCATTAGACCGATCCTTATGTACGGGGTAGTTGTCTGGTGGACTGCCTTCGATAAGGCAATAAACCAGAAGTTATTAAGCAAAGTCCTACGTTCAGCTTGTCTGTGCATTAGCGGAACACTGCGGACGACACCTTCCACAGCTATGGACATCCTTTTTCATTTAACACCCCCTGACATTTATGGCAAGCAAATGGCAGCTAACTCAGCTATTCGCCTTAAAGCTACTTCATAGTGGTCTAAAAAAGTATATGGTCACGCCTCAATCTTAAATAAGTTGAATATCTTCCCTGAAGACATTGACTACACCATCCCCAAGTTAAATTTGGACAACAACTTCCAAGTTACCATCCCTTCTAGAGCATTCTGGGAAGAGGTGGCTTTACGGAAGATAAGTCGGTACATTTTTATACCGACGGTTCAAAAACTAACGACGGGGCGGGTGGTGGTGTCTTCTCTGATAGGCTTAATTTAAATCTCTCTTTTCGTCTCATAAACCATTGAAGCGTGTTCCAGGCGAAGATAATGGCAAGTCTTGGCTAAAGGAAAACATGATATCGGCCATTGATATCCGCATCTTTTCAGACAGTCAAGCCGCAATCAAATCCCTGGAATCTCCCTCAACAAATTCTTTAACAGCTCTAGACTGCCGATCATCTCTTATAGAGGTAGCGGAGCAGTTTAATATTCACCTAATTTGGGTGCCGGGGCATAAAGATATTCCAGAGTATTGTAAGGCTGATGAACTTGCCAGACATGGAACAACAATACCCATCCTTCCAGGCAAAAGTTTACTGGGATGCTACAGTAAAGACAAATTCTAGGTGGACAACTTGTCTAGCGACAAAACAGATTTGGCCTATGCTGGATCTGAAACGCTCTAGGACTTTGATTTCTCTAAATAGGAAGCATATTACCGCTGTTATAGGTGGCATAACTGGACACTGTCTAATATGCAAGCGTGCAACAAGGCTTGGCGTAACGATGTCTGCAGAAGCTGCATGGACGAGGAGGAGGAAGAGACTATTCTTCACCTTCTTTGCACTTGCCCAGCTCTCTCCCAAAGAAAGAAGCTCCACTTAGGAGTCTTCTGTTTCAATGACCTAAATGATATGAATAATATTGACGTTAGGTAGATTCTACGCTTCATCAGAAGCTCCAAATGGTTCAACAAGTAGGCTAGAGGCAGCGTGTCAAACCCATGTGGTATCACAATGGACCTATTATTAATCTAAGTGTGTTGGCTTCTTTTTTGCTGACAGCCACTTCAACCTAACCTAACCTAACCTAACCTAAGGGGAAAGAAAGAGATGAGATGAAAAGCGGTAAATTGAGAAACTATGAAAAGAGAGCGCAAGAAGAAAGAAGCTGCCGGTTCGGAGGATTTGAGATATCATCGGACCAATCACCTTGTATAATCTCGATTCAAACCGATTACAATCATACCGAATCGTATCCCAGCATTGCCAACAACAACACCAATTGGCTTTCTTACAAAGTTCACACCTCGATCTTAATGTCACACTAACTGCAGCAGATATATCGATTCAGTGGAAACGTTCACGCAGTTGCTTATCAAAGCTGCTGAAAACTCAACTCCAATTTCTTATTGCAAGTATTCTAAATCTCCGTACATAAATAGAGAAATTGATATACTTTTGAGGACGAAAAGGAAACTAAGAAGATCACCACATCTCAAAGCGTAACTTACTGAAAGTGTAAAACTTTTAAGATTCAATAATGAGAAGTCTTTCCAAAACTATGTAAAAAGTCTCTCCCCATCAAAAGCTTCTGATTACACGCTATGGAAAGCTGCTAAAAATCTGAAAAGGGCAACTATTTCTGAAGCTTCAATTTGCATGGAAAAGGAGACTGAGCAAGAAGTGATTCTGAGAAAGCCAATGAATTTGCAAATTTTAAAAAAAAAAGTTGATTGCACGAATCAAGTCCAGAGGATCACAACAACTTAGGCAGCTACCCAGTTTCAGCTCCCTTGAGCCTCTTCGTGCCCCTTGGTATGTCAAGAACTGTAACATCCATCGAGACCCGGAACTTTCTCTTGTTCCTCTTCGACGAGGTTCTCTCTCAATGCAGCGGCTACACTAAAAAGACATCCCAACGATTTGGCATAAAATCTGCTCAATCGCCGCTACTCTAAACGTTTAAAACGTAAAGACACTTAAGACTTAAGAATAACCTAGCATTCTCCTCGCCATCAATCAATAAGCATCAATTCATTTATATACCATATTTATTAAACGTTGTGATACGCTTTGATCCAAGATCGTATTTATAAATTACACAAAATAACAAATAAGTAGAAAAATACTACCTACATAAACAAACACTAATTAAATGTTGAAATTTTAATTTTAACGTAAAATCCTCTTTTAAGACAGCATATCCCTTAGCTATGACAAAGGATAATGTATAATATAATTTTTAGTTTTGTAAGATATGAAAACTTATTGTTAGTTTCTTATTTAGAAAGATTCAATAAAAAATGAAAGTTTTAAACAATATATCCTAGCCATCTCTTGCGGTGAATTTGAACCTGTTTGACTGTCAAGGTCACTGTAAATCCCGAGCAGTTCGAGGTCTGTAAAAACTGGATCAAAAATGACAGCAAATTTTCATCCGCCTTTGATAAAGTCCATGTTCCTGTACGGTGGACCAGAACTTTAACTTCTTTTTTTAAATGTTTCTACCACTCAGAACTGTGTTTGTTGAAGTTTGTAAAATTAGTGAAGGAGTGAATGGAAAAGGTACATGGCAGAGATAAAGAGTGGACAGATAAAGAGAGAGAGTGAGGTAGTGATGTCCGTTAATTTCAAATCTTTGCAAAGTATAAATTTCTGTGAATACTGATCACCGATGAATCTACGAGCTTACCACTGAACACCCTGAATCCTGAACACGTTGAAATCCCGCCCAAACATGCAAGTTATTTCAAGTTTCGGACGAACATAAGTTTTATAGATAGTGGCCAAGCAGGAGTATATCCATCTAACACAATCTGCAATGACCGACCACTTAAAAAAATATGTTACAAGGTAGTGGTTACGTCATCGCTTATCAGTAGTGGTTACGTCAGCGCTTATCACGCTACAGGTTCACGGTTCAAATCTTGATGCCAAGAATCATCTATTTATTTCATATAAAATAAATAAAAAAGTCGATCAATTGCGTAAGCTAATGTCAACTCTACTGTGAAGACATAACACTGACAGTAGGGTCGTCATATGGCTGAAAATGCAACTTGATCGTGATGATGACATCAGAAGGACGGAAAAAATACTGTGAATCATAAGCAACGACAATAACAGCACAACAAAATGCTCTCCAGATAGGACGTCACCCTTGGATATTACAGAAACTTAATACCACCTGAGTTTCAAACCACTACAGCAACCTTTATTTCTTTGGCTATCTCTGCCTATCTACAAACGCCCGTGCCCTGAAATAATATAAGGGTATTCATATTCCGATTGGCGTGCGCAAATTATATATAAAAAAGGAGTCCATTTCACGTAATACTATTAGATTCAAGCTTGTTAGGGTACTATGCCCCACTCTATCGAAAGCTTCCTAAAATAAAGTATGCTTAGTTGTTTGTGAGGGCTTTGCTACACAGCCGAAAGATATACGAGTTTAAAGCATGTAGTTGCACAGACTTTTTAAAGATTGTACATGATGTTAAAGAAAAAAACTAGACATGGTTCTGTATAACTCGTGTCTATAAACGCTATCATCCCCGGCTTTAAAATCGATTGAAAATATTGTATGTATAGTTTTGCGAAATGTGAAATTATTATCAATGGTGGACTTTGCTGGCCTAAAACCACTCTGATAAGGACCAAGATAAGATCGTGAATGAACGATAGTTAATGCAGCTTAGAGGGTTTCCTTGTTGAGGATCGGGCAATGTACAATGTACGATGAATGGAATCTGAGCATCGTACATTCCATTCATAGTTCAGGAACTAGGCCGTTAGTCCCAGAGGTTTTGTTAGATTTAAGCTTAGATATTGGAATCCTCATTTCGTTTCGATTGGATCTGACAAAGATGTGTTGGTTATCACCGTATCAGTGCACCGCCAAGTCGCATTGCGGATGTCGAGATGCGGAACTATGTTTTGCAACGCTGCAAGATCGATTAGCCTAGTCTATTTCACCTGCTGTCTTGTAGGTCTAACTTTTCGACTGTACTACAAAAGATGCCCTTGTTTTTTATCTTGACATTCAAATTGCCAAGAACGATTTTTATGTGTGCTTAGGACATTTTTCGTACGTCCTTTGTTGTAACAGCTCGTAAAATCTTTCGTTGGTAGAGCCGTCTTCCTTCTCTGTGGAAGCGTGCGCGCATATTAGGCTGATGTTGCTTAATTTTACCTTAATGCGGATTGTCATCCAGCGTTCGTTTACATGTCTAAAGCTCAGAACTTCTAAGTCTTCCTCTGATGACAAATCCGAATCCAAATGAGTCTGTTGTTGACAAAATCATAAAATTTGTTAACAAGGTCTCTTCTGCAACATCTATGGCTGCCAAGCGTGTCATTTTTAGCTTTCAGGAGTTACTTATAGCCAGCTGGTCATCACACTAATATACTTTAAAAAAAAGGACTTCGTGACGTAGTTGTACACCTAACGGATTTGCTTTGGTTCTAAGACAAAAGATTTATCAAATGTCCCCTTGTATGTCAAGTACGCAAAGAATATAATCTCAACAGATTCAATGGCACATGAATGTATGCTGAGTATGTAGAAAACCCATATTCTCCGGCTCCAGAAAATAGAGAGTTCTCCTTCGGAGAAAGGCCCTCCTAGGAATATAAGTTTTATGTAACAGAGGAGTTGAATGGGTCCCATGAGCTTTCTTCGTAGCCTTGAGAGGTAATTTTCATCCACTTTAATTTTCTGTGTATGATACTTTAACTAGGGTGGACAGAGATTCCCTATTATTTTGTATTCGTTTTTTTTTTTTTTTTGTTCCAGCCAAGTTATATTAGCGGCCACAGATTTCTTGTAATTATACAAGTGCTTGGAGTGTTCCGTCTATCATTTGCTGCCATGAGTCTTTTCACTGCTTCTGGCTTGATTTTTCAAGATGAGATTTGTTGTATCTATATGAACAGAGTGTCCGTTCATTAACCTTCCTAGCATACTCCTATAACCAGGTACCCAGCATAGCTTTATTTTGTGTTTGGTACGAAAAACCTTGAGCTCTTCGCGACAACACTTTACAATCTTCGAAGAGTCCTGGATAAATAGGTATAGAGGTGGCAGGTTGATGATGGAGTAAAGTTCGGCTGTCGATGTGGTTTCCATTGCACTCACTAGTTGTGTGTGGGTGGTTGTTTTGCTGGCAGTTTGCCACCATAAGTAGTATTGATCTTACAGTGTACACCTATATAATAGTCTTGGGATTCGATCCTTTAGTTTTTCCCAATATTCTACTGCAGGCGTAAGATTATCATGACTTTAAATGACCGACTTACGGCGGGCTATAGCAACAACGAAGTAATTAATCAATTCTTCCAGCACTTACCGCATCACTACCGAACTCCACATTACTATTCAAATGTGCACTAATGCACGGTAAAGTATCCGTTGGCGTTGCTCCGCAAAATTTCATTATTCTCACATCTTCATCTGAGAACTTGGACACATCAATGTTAGTACCTACAGGAAAATGGTCAATTGACAATCATGCTAATTCATATTCATTCCAGCCACTTACCGATTGCTTGAAGTTTCATTCGAACCCAAGACCTTTGCACGCCAACATTCTTCTTCAAGTTCCACCAGTACTATAAATAAACCCAATTTTCATGAAAATCAAAACACCCTCAAACACAGAATTGTTAAACCTTTACCTTTTGCCACTTTATAACTGTCATGTTTGTCCCCGGTTGTATAGCATTCAATTTGTCTGTAATCTTTATCCAGGCTCTCTTCCGTTCTTCCATGGTGGAATTGAGCGCCACCAATTGAATGCGATTAATTTCTAGCTCGCTAAGAAGTGTTTCTTTTTGAACTGCCGTTGGCAGTTGTAGAGTTGGTTTTAATTGAATCTATTTATACAAAGTATTGGATGAATTTTTATTTGCCGAATGAATGTTAATAACTTACTAGCTCAGAATATGTTTCTGCAAAATATAGTCGCATTGCTTTTATAGATTTATAGTGTGGCCACAATATGGCGGTTGATGGTACTACATTGTTGCTTTCTAACTTGAAGTGATGCAAGAAGATCTGTAGCAAGGCATACCATTTGTTCATGCATACGATAACTGAAAATGGAGAAAAAGTTGTAGTAAGTAGGAAGATAAAATAAATACTTGGTGTCATAAGACCGTATAAGCCCAGGCTTAACTTCTCACAGCCATTCGTGTTGTGCATGTTATATTACACCGGCGCATATGCACTTGGATTCTAAAAGGGCATCAGGACCTGACGGAATGTCAGTCATAGTCCTTAAAAACTGTTCACCAAAATTAACTCGTTTTTCTATGTCTTACGTGTAAAAAACGTACGTTTCCTTCATGCAGGAAAACAGTCCACATTCAATTCCGATTCGCAAAAAAATAATATAAATGCAATAAAGCATCTGATTGAATTTGATTCATATAAATAAACTTACATATACATATGTACATATGTAAATTAAGCTATCTCCCTACGGACTAATGAATAGCTCTGTGGCTCGGTGAAACATTTTCTTCAGGACAGATTAATTCGAGTTTTGGTCGATAGTGTATCTGTCGATATCTTTTCTATAAACACTAGTATGCCTCAGGAATCTAACGCCTGTTTGGAGCAAAGCGATAAACCACAAGTTAGACCCCGGTTCACACGTATGTAGCTCGCTCCCAAAACATTATCTTTATATACTCGACAGCGTATAGCGCACTAACATCCAATTCTCAACCGTTTGATATTATCACGACAGATAATCCAAAGACCTTACTGAGGTCTAGAAATGTTCCATTTGAGGGGTGAGTCCCTGTGGTTGGAGAAGGTTAGATTTTATTCGTTTCCTTCTTTATGCTGAGGTGGCTGTGGGTCTCTGTTCCCCAATGGGTTTTCAATCTGCAATTCTCATGGTCACAAGCAAACACACTAATCGCTACCAAGTCGGTTTCAGACTGTACATCTAAGGTAAGTAAAATAAACTTGCTCGTCGCCGACATCCCCGCTGGAACAGTTAAGTCCGTTATCCATAAGATATTTTTTTTTATTATTTTTCCCACCACTTAGAACTGTGTTCCACTCAGTGGTAGAATGAATAAAGTTAAAGAGTCATTCTACAGTAATTGCATGTGCAGATTTGAACACTAAATATTTCGCCCGAATATTTGTGTTCTACCAAAGAGATTTGCCTGAATACAGACAGATCCCCGATCAGTCTACAAACTTGTCGCTGAACACGATCAAGTAAACTCAAGCATCTGTTGGGAGTTCCCGACCGAGCATGTTATGTTTCGAACATAAGCGTTATAGATTGTGGCCAAGTCCGCAGGAATGAGTGATGCCAGAGTTGATTTCGGTAGACATTCGATGCCGCTGAGACTTGACGATTTGGAGCCCTTGCCGTGGTGTTAGCGAATAGGCGAAGTCAAGAGTGCTGTCATCCGTGAAGGAATGAATTGGACTACGAGTAACAGATGTAAATCTTAGTCGAGAATGGTGCAGAAATACATCCATATAACACAACCCACTTCACAAAAGTCACAGATAAATCTGAGGAAGGACAGTAGGACATCGCATCAGCCCCAGATTATAAATACATATTTCCACTTACAAGGACAACATAATGTATAATATATCACACAGGCTAGTATCTAAAATGTAAATAGTCTAAAATCGCACTGATTTGAGGTGCAAACATAATGATAATAATTCACAATTCAACTTCGTACCGTTTAGCTAGTTTGTTATAGTGGTAATTTTAAACGTGACCAAGTCAACTAGTGCACACATAATATACAATGAACGAAGGAGTAAAAACAAAACAAGCGGAAATGTCGTGTCAGCATACAAGGATTCATTGCCAGAAGTTTGAATAAGATTTTCGCTAAGATCACAAGTAAGAACTATCTACAATCTTCATCAAATATCTACTCTTTTAGAAAATTTTATCTTTACCTGTCTTTTGAAGAGTATTAGAGACCATCAGCCATGCAAGTTTGTTTTCCTGTATATTTTCATAATCTGGATGATCAGTTAAGTATATGCATGGATGGTATTTCACTGCTTCTATCAAGTTTGTTTCAAATTCATTATCTAGTTCAGCAACTATTTCGGCAGCCAAATCGGTGAAATGTTCAGCCATTTGAATGGTTTAAATTGATAAATTAAAACAATATTACTAAACTACGTTGAATTCGTTAGTTAAAATATTTTTTGGGAGATTATGGGAATAGTATGGAACCGCGAAACATTTGACAGATGTCTTTTTAATTAATAATGGTTGCGCTCAGCAATGAAGTAAACACCGGAAGGAACAACTTGGGATTGGCGAAACTGAACAGGGATGTTATAATAAATGAAGTTGTAATTGAAGGGGTTTTCGCATTTATGTAGACTTCTTTCCTTTCATGTCTTTTTTTTTAATTCTTTAGAATAGCTTAATGTACATATACCCAAAAGTGTAAACATTATTTGGCGATTGGTTACCCTTAATAAATTAGGCCGAGATTGATAGTAGCGACTAAATTTGAGTTCAAAGTATTATGATACTTTCGAAAGTAATGCTTTCAGCTGTCGAAGTATAGATTTACTTTTGTAAAAGACAAAGGGAGACTGAAATCTTAGTTAAGTGATATCGACGCTTTTTTATTCTAGGTAGCAGAAAGTCACTCAAAATCAGGACTAAGATCGAACTAAGACTAATGCCACATATAACTTTTACTTAGCTATGATGTACTTACAAGAAAAGTTGTACTTAAATTTAAAAGCCTTGTAGCAGTTGATGGTATAGCTACGGGCGGTATTTACCAATGAATAATAAGTTTATATAGCTCTGAATTTTATATCGTGCCGAGCTATTCACCATGCTCTAATAGTTAAATTTAGAACATGTGAACAATTAATTAACAGAGTTCCAAACGCACCCTAAAATTAAATCTTTTTTCGAACTGGACAGGAACAGTGCTGTCATCTTACAATTTCCAACTCCAGCACAAATTGGAATTTTTGAAGTAGACGAACAATACGTATTCCGTATCCGCGGCAAACATGTGTGCTTAAATATTAAAAAGAAAACAGCACAGAATGTAGTGAGCTACTATTTGATGATTATGAAAATAATGCAAAACCTAGCTCACTTTATTTCAGATCCATTAAAGTACTTGGTAATTCGTATGAAAGTATACGGTCTTTCAATACAGAAATAGACGTTTTACTTTTGTGTGTATTGACATTGATCATCGTACAAGATATCACTGTATGTCTTTATTACTTTCTAATAAAACCTTACAGTGACTTTGAAATAGGGTAGCATAATTGAAGCTTGGGTAGCATAGTAGTGTGAGTAGTATAAGTAGCAAAATTCTACTTTAGGCAGAATGTCAGCGTCACTGTCAAACTTTTTTCTAACTACATGTGTGGAAATGTTTGGACAGAAGGGGCTTGAGAGAAGGTTTCGGCTACTAAAACAAACTGTCATACAATACAGTAATGTCTCACTAATCCAAACCACTCTTATAATCTGAATATCTTGTTAATTCGAATCACTCACTACGCCCATTATGTATTCTACAATCCGAATCGATGACAGAATTCTGCAATCCGAATTTCGTTAAAGCTGCGTACAGAAACAGGTGATTTCAGTTTGATAATCATTTAGTCGGCCTTTGGAGATACATGTAAGTTTATTTCTTGCATGCATTTTGTTTTTTATGCTTGCTAGTTAAACAAGTACGCGTCAGGGTTTTAATTTATTTATTTTATATATTTGTTTTATTATATCACCAAAAACATTACTGTTTTTTATTTTATTTTAATACAAATAGTTAAGTTAGTTAAGCTAGTTTTAATCGTTTTTGTCTAGCATGTAAGTGTAACTGAATTAAAATTAATAAAAAGCTACGAGTATAAAAAAAAAACATTACTGTAAAAAGAGGACTCTAGCCCAACAATCCTGTGACAATTTATCCACGAAAGGAGTGAGATATAAAAGCGTGCCAAGTTCAACTTGTTATAATGACTTGCCAAATCAAATTTGCCACAAGCCTAGGCCTATTTACGCACATAAATAGGCTTTTGCCAAGTATCAAATTTTAATTAATTCGGACATTACAGTATTTTGATTGTAAATGCAATCTATTTCGAACTGTCGATATTTTTAAGGTATTATCTATGTCAACTTTGACAGTGGTGGGGATACCACTCATAAATCGGCATTATTATTTATTGGTGAATGGGTTTATGTTTAATTTATTACTCCTCGGTAACTACCGCTCTAAGTAAAACTTATATGTAGATTGCTGCTAACTTCGTTTGCTATAGTAGTTATTTAAGTCAAATATTGTCATAAAATCATAAAAAATAGAAAAATAATATGTCATAATAATGAAAATAAAATTATTTGAAAACGCATATTTTATAAAACTATTGGAAAAACAAAGAGGTATATATATATATAGAGGGAGAGAGAGAGAGAGAGAGAGATTTAGTGTAGTGGTTTGATACTTAGATTTTTTTCGTAAAGTTCAAGGGTTGTGTCCAGATAACTGGGGAGCTTGTTTGTTTTGCTTTTGTCGTTGCTTATGATTCACAGTATTTTTTCCCGTCCTCCTGATGTCATCAACACGATCAAGTTGCATTTTCATCCATATGGCCACTCTACTGCCAATGTTATGCCTTCGCATAACATGCCCCAGAGGCGTTCCTCTATTTTGATAAGAAAGGTCTGATCCAGGACAGATTGGCAGTGCCGCTAATCTTCCACGTTGCTCGGACAGCTGTGGATAGGCGACTCAACTACGACAGAGACGTTGCACACGGCAGTGAGGAGCGTCTCCGGTTTAGTAGGGCGGTATCGGGTCGCGATGTTGATGACGTACAACGTCAGTACGGTCATTTCTGGTGGCTGGCCGAAAGAGAGGAAACTCCTTCGTCGTTTCCTCCTAATCCAGGGTAGCCTGTTTGATGTTGAAAGTTGGCTGTTCTTGCCCATGGCCGACTTACATAGTTTAGGTTTAGGTAGTTTTTTAGGTTTAGGTAGGTGTAAGTAGTGAATAATAAAAAAAAAAAGAAATAAAAAATTATAAATATATCCACAGCACTTGGATGAAAAAAATACAAAAAAAAAAACACAAAAAACATAAAAAAAAATTATAAAAAAACAGCACTCGACAAAAAAATTTAAAAAAAAAAAAAACAAAAAAAAAATGTACGTATAGAATACGTAAGGTAGAATAAGATAGGCTAATTTAGAATAAGATAGTTTTAAGATTTATTTTAAGGTAGTTTATAAGTTTTATTTATAAGAATACAAAAAAATGTTCAGACACTAAGTTTTTGACCAATTTTCTTAGTTTAAATTTTAAAAGAACGAATAAATAAACAAGTTTCATGTTCTTTACGTCGAAAGACATAGTTTTAAGTGTTAGGTTTAGCTTAGAGCGCCCGCATAGGGCCAGTAAGTTAGAATAAGAATAGTTAAGTTAGTTAAGCTAGTTTTAAGCGTTTTGTCTAGCATGTAAGTTATAATGAATTACCCAATAAAAAAATGCATTAAAAATAAAAAAAAAAAATTAAAATGTTATGCCTTCGCTCTTTTACCCCAATTATACGATAGGCTAATTTGGAATAAGGTAGTTTGAGATTTATTTTAAGGCAGATTTTTAAGTTTTATATATAAAAAAATCAAAAATAAGTTCATGTACTAAGTTTTTTCAATTGACTAAACATTTTTCTTAGTAGTAATAGCTAATAGAATAATATAATAAATAAATAAAGAATCTAAAGTTAGTTACGTCGAAAGACATAGTTTTAAGTATTAGGTTTAGCTTAGAGCGCCCGCATAGGGCCAGTAAGTTAGAATAAGAATAGTTAAGTTAGTTAAGCTAGTTTTAAGCGTTTTTTGTCTAGCTATAAGTTTAATGAAGTAATAATAAAAATGCATTAAAAATGAATGAAATGTTATGCCTTCGCAGTAGAGTCGACATGAGCTTCGCAATTGATCGACTTTTTTATTTATTTCAAAATTAAATGACCATAAGTAAATGGGGTTTTATTTGCCTTATTGGAAAATAAACTGTCAGAAGTAAAATGAGCTGCCAGAAACTGTGGAGGGTTGCCATTTTCATGTGAATTCGGAAAACTTTAAATAGTTTAAATATTTATAGAAGATGCCTGTGCGCGTTGGCTTCAAACGTTTGAAGATTGCAGTGATGGGTAGTGAGGTAACTCATCACTGCAATCTTCAAACGTTTGAGCCAACGTGCACAGGCATCTTCTATGATCCCCTTCCCACTTTTTCCAAACGCCTATGCTCTGAAACAATGTAAGGGTATTTGTATCCCCTTTAGCGTGCACAAATTATAAAAAAAAACTGGGATGAACTAAAGGTTAGAGATTGGAAATGAGTGAGGGTGTATGAAGCCGACTAAGTATGCTTTTCTCCACTGCAAGATTTTTCGTAGGTCCTCATTTAATGAGTTGGTCGCATCTCTGATGTTTAATATTTGCAATCACAGGCATGCTGTTATAGCAAGATGAAATTAATGTACTGCAAAAGGTTTAGATTTTCGACAAAACTAAAGATCTTGTTGTTTATTGACTCTAGAGGGTCGTTGATATGGAGTTGAAACAGAGTTAGTGAAAGAATAAAACTCTGAGGCACTCCAGCGTTTACAGCAAATGTATCGGAAGACACACCATCGAATACAACTTAAATGAATCTATTATATAAAACATTCTTCATCCAACCGCAGAGTTTTTGTGAGAGTCTATAGGGAGCTTGTTTAATAGGGGACTATGCCAAACCCGATCGAATGCTTTTGAGATGCCCAGGGCAATGGCTCTTGATTTCCCATGCTGTTCGATGACTGAGGTCCATAGGTGGGATACATACATATTAGTATCTACTTTTCCAAACCTTGTCTTGTGTGGAAATCATGGGATTTTTGGTTACATGAAATGAGAGGAAAGGGAAAAATTGCCAAAGCTCGTGGAAAAAGTAACGTAAAGAAACTAAAACACTGGTTGACCATCTTGTTGCAAGTAGGAAATACACGATACAATCGTTGTACAGTCGTTGTACCGACCTAGGTTGATACAATATCGGTGCAGCCGTTGTACATATGTAGCACACACACTATACAATATGCATGCGATTTCCATACAACCAGAATACTTTTTTAGTCATTCTTCAGCCAAAACTATATTTTTTTTTTTCATCCACCTGTCACAAAAACTAAAACGCAACTAAAATTGTACGTCTGTTGTATTATGCGAAAATACACCAACACGTTGTATGCTCAAGAGCATGCGTCCATACAATATCGGCACAGCCGCCGGTTGGGTGGACACACACTATACAATGGTCACATATAACCGCAACTTGGACCCAACGGCTGTACAACGATTGTATCGTGTATTTCCTATTATAGTTCATATCTGGCCGGAACAAACGAAACTGGTCCGGATTCATTCTGTTCGGCGTCTAAACATAGGAAGAAACGGTATGGGATAGGTGGAATAGCAGTTTAATTAGCTGTCCATTTCTTTTTCTGCACATGGATGCTTAAAATAGTGAACTGAATGGTTGAGGTGGCTATTTCTGTTCACTGCCAAATTGTTGAACGCAATCTAAAATTGCCAATGTGAGAAGAGAATTGCGACTGTAGCCGTTGATATTGGTCAAATTGTATTTCACCATTTTAAATGTATTTTATTATTCGTCTGATGGTTCAGCTTACCTTTTAAGATACGGAACAATATCAACACATGAACCGCTCACTGAGCTGGTTCAAGTAACGTGAACTCGATGGATCAGTTCTAATGGCGGCAACGATGTAGTGAGTAGTGTGTTTACTTCTGTTCCGAGCTGTGCAGGCACGAGTCTGAAGGGGCTTTCTGAATGCTTCGGGATTTGGAAATTTTCTTTAGAAAGAAAAATAAATAAATAGATGGAGCATGCATCGCAAAGTTTGATAGCACTTGGTAATTGGCAGATGTCATTAATATATATTTTTTTTTTTTTAAAATCTCAAGGTAGAACTTACATGTGAAAAATAAATTAGAAACTCTTTTTCCTTGTTTGCACCTATTTTAAAGGCATTTCTGGTCTGCTTTCTCTAAATTTCACTTGTCAAGCATTGTAAACGATTGCATTCAAAGTGCTTTTTTAACTGAACCAGTTAAGTTCATTAACAAAACGCAGCTATTAGCCGTGTTTCTTTGTAATTTTGTATTAACTTCAGTTAAGTTTCACAAAAACCTATTTTGGATTGGACTGCAAAGAAAATTACTGTTTCTAAAGGGTGTTCCAAAATTAACGCAAGAAGTAATTTCGATAGAAAACACAGGTTTTTAATTAAAAATTGTGAATGTTTTATTGATTCATAAAGTATACAGTATAGGGTTATGCATGGAATAGCATATCGGGTAAATGGCCCCTACGGCTTTGCTGACATACGCACTCTTTTGCCGAAATTTTTCATGACCATTTTACATAAATGTGGCTGAATTTTGTTGACACAGCACTCAATTTGCTTTTTCAAGGCATGGGTGGTCGTGGGCTTGTTGGCATAAACCTTAGACTTCAAAAAACCCCAAAGTAAAAAATCCAATGGTGTTAAATCGCATGATCTGGGCGGTCAATATTGAACACCAAAACGGGAAATTACACGACCAGGAAATGACTCATGCAGTAATTGAATTGTTTCTCGCGCTGTATAGCACGTGAGACCGTCTTGTTGAAACCATATGTCATCCACATCCATGTCTTGCGATTTAGGCACAAAAAACTGGATTATCATCCAAAATTCGCACCAAACAGTGACACGTTGTGGATGCATTTGTTTCTCAACAATCACTCATGGATTTTCTGAACCCCAAATTCGACAATTTTGACGATTAACAAAGCCATCAAGATGAAAATAGCCTCATCGCTGAAGATGATTTTGTTTGAAAAATCAGCATCCACTTGTTGTTTCATAATCCATTCAACGAACTCTCTTCACTGTGCGTGGTCAGTAGGCTTCAGTTCTCGAAATGTTCAATACTTGACCAAGGTGCCGAATGGATGTTCCTGGAATCTCAACAACACTCAGACTAACTGCTTCGATGTTTTGTGTTGAACGACTTGTTGAAGGACGGCCAGAGTGTCTAAGATCACTAATTATATCTATTATAATCAGCCTCCCTGAATATTTGAATTAATTTCTTCGCAGTTGATGAAGTTAAATCACTATTCTGACCATATTTTGTACGAAAATTGCGGACTATAGCTGACAAACCTTCATTATTTTTAAAATATTGCTTAATAATGAACGTGTTGTTCATTCATGTAGTACTCCACTCCAGCTGTCACTCTGTCTTTTTTTTTCGTTGGCAACACTGTTTTTTTTTTTTTTTTTTTTTTTATAATTCGCGCGCGCCAAAAGGAATATGAATACCTTTATACTGTTACAGGGCACGGGCTTTTAAGGAAAGGGAGAAGAGGAACAGACGAGAAGCCTATGCACGTTGGCTTTAAATGTTTGAAGGTTGTAGTGATGGGGAAATACAGAGCTGGGTAGATCATTCCACATTCGTGTCGTTCGGCTTATAAACGAATCCCTATATTTAACAGTACGACCGAAGTTAGGCTTTAGGGTGAACTGATGTGCATTCGAAGTATGTCGCGTATTGCGGGTGAAGTTTTGAAGGGGAGGAATGCAGCTGGCTATTTCGCTGGAGCATTTTTTATTAAAAAAAACGATAAAACAGGGAGAGACAGGAGACATTTCTCCGATGTTCTAGTGAATGAATGGAATTCACAATGTCTCTATCACCTATAAGTTTTAACGCGCGATTTTGTACCCTATCAAGAATGTGCAGAACGGTCTTGGGTGCACCAGACCAGATATGGGCGTTATATTCCAGCTTAGGGCGAATGAAAGCCTTATAAATTGAGGCCAGATCAGACGGGGTAAAATATTTCTTGCACCGTTTAAGGAATCCTAGACATTTTGCAGCATTTTAGCGACCTCGAATATGTGATCGTTCCATCGAAGATGGTTATTAATACACATACCGAGAATGGCAAGTCTTTCGGTTTCAATGATGCAAGTACCATCCATGGATAATGGTTGAGGGTTTTGGTTTCGCTTGAGAGACAGAAGACAGCATTGTGTTTTGGAAGCATTAAATTCCACTCTGTTGGTTGAACCCCATTTAATTATGCTCTCCAGGTCGGAATTTAATGTGTTTAACATACGTTGCCGTTCCCCTTCTACGGCCGAAGAGGGTACTGTCATCAGCGAAGGAATGGATTGGATTAGAAGTTGCAGACAAGACATCATTTATAAAAATAAGAAAGAGAGTCGGAGACAAAACAGAGCCTTGGGGAACACCAGCATTTATTTGGTGAATTGCAG